>CM016563.1:31364017-31921818 GCA_003412495.2 Echium plantagineum | reverse complement strand
ATCATTTGACATACTTTTAGGGATCATTTCCGTAACAGTGTCACTTTCAGGGACCAAAATACATCAGCCCCCACTTACTGACCATTTCACCAATTAACTCTTCAAAGGTGGTGCTTTTGAAATATACTTCACCCACCCGTCATGGAAGGAACTTTGATTAGGCATAGTTACAATTAATGGAGTGCTCAACGATTTCTCAGGTAATTTAATTGTTGTGATTTTTGTTATATATGTGCATATAAATATAATCCTTTAAAAAATAACTTAAAAGATAACATCTCATGATTATTATGATGATGAAAAGTACCATAAGTATATATTTAAATTTAAAACAATGGGTGCCGCCCAAAGAAAAACATTATCTCTTGTTAATTAGAACCAATGATGGATTACATTCACCAACTAAAAAAACTATTAGCATAGTATATATAATAGTAATAATTTATTAATATCTTCTGGCTTAATAACTACTACAGAATAATAATGATGTTACGGTTTAGGTACGTGTCTCAAGTATGAGGCCGACCACAAGTTCTTGCGGCCGATAATTAATTATAGAATATGTACATGAGGATGAGGCTATTAAAAGACAAGTATGTCATTATTTATCGATAATTCAATAATCTACTGATTATGGATGAATTTAAAGGATGAGGGGCCCGTGTCCCCTAAATTTTGAAAAATAAAGTTTTATGAATTATGATATACTCCCTCCGTTTCAAAATACTTGACTTCACGCTTTTCGAAACACAATTTCAATAATCAATTACTTTATATTTACATTATATAAAATTACAAAAAAATAATATTATGAAAGTATTTTGAAAAACGAATTCAACTATATCAATTTTATATTTTTTGGACTAATGAATATAAAGTAATTTGTAGTCAAAGTTTGACACGAATTCTCAAAACGTCAATTAAATTGGAACGGAGGGAGTATGTTTCAGAAAAATTAATAAAACGAAAGCTAGTACAAGAGATGGCGATGGTTCTGACTTAGAAAATTAGTAAGTTACATTAGCTTGAATAAAATGAGGTCCGCTCCTAACCCGGAAATATGTAAACCCGTCCCCCGGACGAAGCCTTAATAATTGATAATAGGTGGATTTTTTTTTTTGGAACCTTTTGACCTTCGTAGTAATCCTAGTTAGGTGAGCATTATTTTTTTGATATGTGGAGCATATAATGCAATACAAAAAAGGATTGGTGATGAGTGGTAAAGCTGGTGATTCTATATCCATGCAAAAAATACTAATTGTTCCTCTTAGGTTGTGTCAATTATGAATGAAAAAGGAAGTACCAAAATTCAACCATTAAAATGTAGTTATGTGATGAGTGGGGACTTCACTTAAAATGGTATTTAAAGCTTTCAAGAAAGACATGGGAATTGAACTCTACTTTTATACGGCTGTCTCACCGTGTGAAATCAAATCACACCAAATATAATTATGATACGCTCATTTAAGGCGTCCCTGCTTGGCTAGTCCATCGCCCAACAGAGGAGATGAATTCGGGATGTGCCTCTAGCGGCTCGGTACTCCACCTCAAGAGTGCCCAGAGAGGCTGGGTAACCACCCACAAGCAGATCCTCCCTTGAACAAATGCAGAGTTACTCATGCACCTGCCGTGGATCGAACCCACACACTTGTGGAGAAGCACACTCTTATAGTGAAGCCCCTTACCATTTGAGCTATGCCCCGTGGGCAAATCACACCAAATATATTTATAGCTTCTATTGAAATGGGTTGGTTTATGCTTGCGATAAGATTGTGAAGTGGATCCTATTTACTCTCTCCGTCCTTAAATGATTGATATATTTTGACTTAATTCTCATTAAACGATAAGGAATAGTATAGTCATGTAGGACTTTGTTAGATTCGTCTCAATAAATATTTTTGAAATATCAACCTTTTATAATTTTTTTGGATATTAAATAAGAGATATTTATGTTTTAAATCGTGTTTTGTTGACCATGAAAGTCAAAATGTACCAATCATTTAGGAATGAAGAGAGTATTATTCATACACGAGCCCAGACACGAATGGACTTAGACTAGTGCACGCGCTTACTTTAAGTAGGATAAAAAAAGCAGCAATAACAAAGGTACACGCAGAAACGGAACTAGATATCTTCTCCAGATTCTTGAAAATTAAGGATATAAATATAAGTTTTACATCAATTAGCAACGTGTGTTGTACTAGAGTTGACAAAAGTGTTTGTTCTTTAATTTGTTAAATACACCAGTGTTCAAATCCTCCAAATGTATTATTTACACTATTTGTTGTGTTTTTTTCATTTTCGATTTTCATTTTCTAAATTGTGCGCCCCCCTGGTCTTTTCTTGGGTACACGAGTCCCATAGTGTGCAAGTTTCACAAGAAATCTTTACTATAAGTACCACACCTCGTTAGTACGTATTTTACTCCCTAACAACTATATACTATCAAAACTTGATCGTTGAAGTGTTTATGGCCGAACACCAACTCAACACATTTGCAGGTATTCTTGCCCCAAAGTAGGTGTGTGTTACACGAACTGAGTTAACATTTTATTATGTTACTTTCAGTATTTTCTTACTTCCTCTGTACCCCTCCCCTCCCCCTCTTGGGAGAGATGATTTTAACGGGCCAAGCTACAAATCTGTTTAATTTGTTTACACTTTCTATCTAATATATCATGATCACCTCTAAAATTTCCTCTATGCATACGTTATCGTTATAGGTCCCTTACGGAGTTTTAACTATTGTCCGACGTTTTGGAGCATATCAATTATGAAAATGATGCCATCTTTAACTTCACCACCATATCAATGACGAAAAATTATGTCCTTTTTTCTTGATTCAAATCATGACCTATTGACATTTGTGATAAGTTAGAATTAATTACTCATTGATGATGTGACATTTTTGTAGGGTCATCTATGTTGATATTTGGGATCCATTGGGTCGCACGCTTGTTCTATCTGAAACTTGTTCGATCCAAACAGAACCCACACACCTTCGATTATGCTCCTACGAGGCTACCACCCGGCACCCTTGCTTTTTTAGATCGAGGGGAAAAAATTATAATTAGGATCGTTTTTATCATATCTTGAAACTTGAAGCTTTTTATAGTGTGAGGAAGGTGGTTTAATTTCTTTTATATTGTAAATGATGTGACAAAGTTATGTCTTCTCCTCTTATAATATGAAATAGTTTAGCCATTTTAATCCTTATTTTTTGAGAGGTCATGTATCCTTTAACACTTACCAATTGGCTTGATCTTGATGATTATAGAAGACTTTACATACGTAATTCTGGAGATTCATAACTAGCTCCTAAATTATACATATTATTGTCCAAAATATTGAGCAATCGAGCTAGATTCATATATACATATATTTTTTATGTTATATCACTTTGTTTAAGCTTTTCGTTAGGCACTATTACTATAACTATATTATTATATTATTAGGCGATATATTATTGTCGGACTTGTAAATTTGTTAGTCCTTTAGATTTAACATACTTATGCTATAAAGGCTAAAATTATTTTCTTTTAACAATCTCCCCATATGTATATTTATTTCCCTTGCTTTCTACGTATATATTTTAGAAGATCATGGTTGAGCAAGAACAAGCACTATTAATTAATTACTCATAAAATTAATTGTAATAGTCTTTATTAGTCTTTTATATCGATCTTTTGTCATAAATCATTTTATATTCATCTTATGAAGAATTACAAGAAAATATCTTTATAAATTCATATTTAAATATATTTAACTATTTTGAACAGCCATTATGTCGATTTTAAACATGCATTTTCAAATATATTGATCCGCTATTGGTCCCGTTATAATAATAAAAAATAGAAAGAATTTCTTGTAAGTATGTATAACAATAATGAACATGCTGTAATAAAGCATGAGTTCCAACCAGTCATTCTAAATGCCAAAATGAAGACCAATGAACCATCTATTAAATTATGTATCTATATAAAGTTGGTGCACCCAAAAAGGATTCTTGATGTGGAGGAAGGGACATTTTCATAAAATTTCGTGGACAAATAATAGAGGTCCCCCCAATGCCTCAAAATCTAAGTAGCTAATTAAGTAAGGATGCAAAATTAAAGATTTGGCCCATTGGTTGAAGCATTATTATTTATTTTAGAAACCTTGGCATTCATCTCATAAATTCGAAAGTGAGGGGCGAGTTTGTCCTTGAAACAACTCATCGTTTGGTGAGTTGTCTTCTTAACATATCATCCATCTTTTTTAGTTTCAACTCGATACACTTAATCCGGTCTTGGCTAATGATTATCGACCTAATTTTTACAATTAGAGGTCTTGAATTTCGGTCCAGTCAAAGCATTTTAATAGAAATTGACGCCTCTACCTCGTTGTAGTGCTCATTGTCTCTCCCCAATAGTGTATAATTTACTTTTAGTATGATATCGTTTGACAATAAAAAACATATAGAGGTCGATAATCACTAGGCCAAGACCACGGGTTGAACAAATATATATCAATTGTTACTTTTGAAACTACACTTAAATACTTTGTGTCAATTTGTCATTATTAGTGAACATATTTAGGTTAATATCGAAAAAAAATTTAGTTTATTTTTGATTTATTTTGTTGGGATAAATTTCAAAATAATTCAAAACGTAGACTTAAAGTAGAAAATTATCACAACTCTATTTTGGGCGTTGGGTGTGAGACCAAATTCAACCAGAAGTGCATGCCAATTATTATAGGTAGGACATTATTTTGGTTCCATGAGTGAAAAAATATGTTTTATTTTTGTAATAAATAATTATATATAATTATGAACAGCTGGATTTTATTGGCATTTTTCGTAAGCCTGGAATAGAAAAGAATTGAGTGGTGATGAATGCGAAAGCTGATAATTCTATATCCATGCAATCAATACTAACTGTTGCTTTTATTTGGGTATGTCAATCATTAATCAAACAGAAAGTACCAAAATTCAGTGCCTACTTCATCTCTTATTTTATCTAAGATAGGTCCACGTATTATTATTTATTAGACCATCCACAACAAGAAACACAATAAATCCCAAAAAACTCACTTTATTCAGTGCCACGTCAGCATTTAACCCACTTAAACTCCAAATAGAACTCAGTTTCCACAGCAAGGGTTTATTCAGGATTTTATTCACTTTCTCTCTCTTCCACATCACCTCATCATATACCCCACCATATATTTACTTATCTCATTATTTATACATATGTTATCGTTAAAATTATAATTTTTATATTTATTAATTTTTTTAATATTATAGTTAATATTTAATTTATTTATAATTAATTAATTCATTACAATAAAAATTAATAATTAAATAAAATAAAAATTTAACATTTTAATTAAAACAAACACACAATATTATTAATCACTCGGTAAATCAAAACATACATAGATTATTGAAAATTTGAAAACAAACAATAAAAAGCACACACTAAAACATTGATAAACTTGAACAATAATTTTGTCAAACAGATGTTCCAAACTTATTCCATATGTGCTCATCGAGATCAGCCTTCAACTGAATATGTTTCGCCTTATCACGTAGTTCGGCTCTAGTATGAATATTTGATCTAGATCGGCCTTGGACGTGCACTTGAAATTGAGGTAACACTCCTGTTTGGACATTGAACGAGGAGCTAGACCCAGGACTATCCGATTGCTCGAACTCAACATTTTCCCAATTACGTGTATATGTATCTCGTTCATCCTCCACAATCATGTTATGTAAAATAATGCATGCCCTCATTATTTTACCTAGAACATCCATATCCCACATCCTAGCTGGTTGACGAATAATGGCAAAGCGTGCTTGGAGCACCCCAAATGCACGTTCCACATCCTTCCTGCACGATTCTTGTTGTTTTGCAAACAATTGTGCTTTGTTTCCCTGGGGAACCTGAATCGACTGGATAAAGACAGGCCATTTTGGGTAGATCCCGTCGGCAAGATAGTATGCCATATTGTACTGATGACCATTCACAATGTAGTTCACCGTTGGAGCTTCACCAGACTCAATGTCATCGAAAACCGGAGACCTATCTAGTACATTTATGTCGTTTAGTGTACCGGGCATGCCAAAAAAAGCATGCCATATCCACAAATCATATGACGCGACTGCCTCTAAGATAATGGTTGTCGTGCCCTTGTGTCCACTAGTAAACTGGCCTTGCCAAGCCTTAGGACAATTCTTCCACTGCCAGTGCATGCAATCGATACTTCCAATCATTCCAGGGAAACCACGCTCATGACCAACTTGTAGTAACCTTTGCATGTCAGAAACATTTGGTCGTCTTAAGTATTCATCCTGAAACAGGGCAATTACTCCTTCGCAAAAATTGCGAGTGCACTCAAGTGCAGTGGTTTCTCCAATCTTCACATACTCATCACAAGCATCACCGGCGACCCCATACGCTAGCATGCGCATGGAAGCTGTACACTTCTGGATAGGAGTCAAACCAAGCTTCCCCGAACCATTTTTTCTATGCGTGAAATAGACATCGTAATTAGATATTGCATCTACAATACGGAGAAACAGTGGCCTCCTCATTCGAAATCTTCGTCTAAATTGCATTTCAGTGTAAGTGCATGGTTGATTGAAATAGTCAGCCATGAGCCTCTCATTAGCAGCAGCATGATCCCTTCCTATAGATTTTCTTTTGTTTTTTCGATTTTCTCGCCTTAACAACTCTTCAACAATTTCTTGTTGCTTATCAAGCAAAGCTTCTTCTAAGTCAAATTGTTGTTGGATATCGTCCAGGCTAAAAGGATCTGGTATAATAGGATTATTTGGATATTAAGGATTCATTTTGAAGTGGTATGCATATGAAGTATAACAACATTTTTATAGAAGATAGTGGGGGGTGGGGACGTTATTATCGTTTTGGAATCTCGAGAAACATGTGTTGTCATAATAAATTACAGATGGTAGTGGGGGGTGGGGACGTTATTATCGTTTTGGAATCTCGAGAAACATGTGTTGTCATAATAAATTACAGATGGTAGTGGGGGTTGGGGACGTCCTTATCGCATTGGAATCTCGAGAAATAGTTGTTGTCATAATCAATTACAGATGGTAGTGGGGGGTGGGGACGTCCTTATCGCTTTGGAATCTCGAGAAATAGTTGTTGTCATAATCAATTACAGATGTTAGTGGGGGGTGGGGACGTCCTTATCGCTTTGGAATCTCGAGAAACAGTTGTTGTCATAATCAATTACAGATGGTAGTGGGGGGTGGGGACGTCCTTATCGCTTTGGAATCTCGAGAAACAATTTTTGTCATAAATAAGCAATTATAGATGGTAGTGGGGAGTGGGGACCTTCTTATCTGTTTGGAATCTCGAGATTATGGTGTTATCACTTTTTGTCAGTTTGGAATCTCAAGAGTATGAAATGAATATGCACACAACCCACAATTTATTCAAACAAACTCATACATCCACAATTTATTCAAACAAAATCACACTTTGAAAATAAAACACACAAAAGGAAGCTAAAACATACAACAAACAAACTAGTTGGGGAACAACTCCTTCAGTAGCATTTGGTAAGTATTTTCCTCAACGAAATCGCGTTCTGGTTTGTCCTTCAAGAACATCAACATCTCCATTTTTCTAACACGTGCATACTCCAACATAGCTGATGCAGTTGTAGACCTAGATTGTGCAAGGTTGTCACGAGAAGACATAATATTAGATAACTCATCCTGAAGGACAACCGTTGATTTTTTACCTTTTGAAAATCTCATTTTTTTCTTCGTCGTATCTCTACCTTCTGGGCGTGTAAGAGAGGGAGTTGAGGATCCAACATCATCATCACTACTTTTTCTCTTTGACCCACTACCTTGAGATTCGGTTTGTCCTATCATATATCTGGGTTGCTCACGAACCATCTTCCACTCTTCTAGCAATAAGTGTCTCACCTTCAATGCTCTCATTATAACTGTCTACAATTTTTCCCCAATAAGTGTCACCCTTTTGGTTATTACCCAATATCTTATCATTACTAACATAGAAAACACTATTTAGTAAAGTTTTGTTCTCTTCGGTGCTCCAATGGTCATAACTTGCTTTCTTCCTTGACTGTTGGGTTGGAGCAACAAAACTATGAGGTGTATTCCCATCAATATTTCCTAGAGATACTTGCGTAGAAAATTCTGGGATATCAGTTGATCCACTACTATAATGAGGTGTGTTTGCCTCATTATTAGTTTGTTCAGTGTTCATAGGGGCAGGAACATAGTTGTTTCCGGGAATAGGTTGATATCCAAAAGGCATATAAGGGTGATTGTATGGGTATTGCATGCCATAATTTGGTGGCATCATATATTGCGTACCAAAATTCGGTTGCATCCCTTCATTTTGTAGATCTTCTGGACGTTGGATGTTTGGTCGGGGAGGTCGCATATTTGGATTTTGAACTTGGTTAATGTAGTTGTAGTTTGGGAAGAAATTCGGATATTGGGAAGGATCCATGAAGAGAGTTGAAGATTGAAGAATTTTTTTTTTGCAAAGATCGATTAGACAAAGGTGTAAAAAACTTGTTTTTTTTTTGGTGTCCAAATGAAGCAAACTTGACCTCTATTTATAGATCTCAAAAAATAAAAAATTTTGATATATTTTTTATTTTTTTATTTTAATGAATTATTGCCTAAATAACACATTTAATAAATAAGGGAAAAAAAAAAGTGAAAAGCAGCCTGACGCAACCTGCACGCGCCTGACGCAACCTGCAGGGGGCTGCGTGGCAGCTCCCCATTGGCTGCTTTTTGCGCGCGGGTCCCACATAAACCCCAAATAAATCTGATTTATTGAATGAACCCCAATTAATTTAGACCCCAAATAAATTCTTGTTGCATGAGATGAACCCCAAATAACACCCACAAAAACCCCTTGCTGTGGGTGGTCTTACAGTGGAGGCTTCATTTAAAAGGCTCCTTAGAAAATCACGGTCGGGTATTAATTACTCCCTCCATCCCAAACTGATAGGGAGGTTTGACTTTATACAAATTTTAATAACATTTTGAATTTGTCTTTCGTTCAAATTTTTCCTTCACTCATCTTTCTCACAATTAGTCAAAGAAGGAACCAATAAGGGATTTCTATTTTAGGAAAGTACCCTATCAATTAGAGATGGAGGGAGTATTTGAGTTTTCACTTTCTCTTCTTTTCACCACACTTTATCATATATCCTACTATATTTTTTACTTATCTTCATTACTTTTACATATGTTATTGTTAAAATTATAATCTTTATAATCAATAATTTTTACAATATAAATAAATGAAATTTAATTTATTTGTAATTGATTACATATAATAAAAATATAAATAATTGAACACGACAAAAAATAATGGAGAAAATGCGTAAAAAACTATTGCAAAGAAGGAATAGAGGGTATAAAAAACTCTTTTTTTGTGTCCAAATGAAACAAACCTAGGCTTTATTTATAAATGTCAAAAAATAAAAAATAACGGTACAATCTTTATTTTTTTGTTTTGATTAATTTATTGGGCATATAATGCATTTAACAAAAGTGTAGTACCAACCCTGCACCAGGCCGCATGGCAGGCCACGATTGGCCAATTTTCACGTGTGTCCCTTTAACCTAGAATAATCTTGCATCAAAATATTGATGCTCAAATTTAAATCCCAAAACTTGCACCCCTCTTATTTGTGATGATTCTCAGTTTAATCCCACATTAACCCGAACTTTAGCTCCTCTTGTGGATGGTCTTAGACTATCCAGGGTGCATTTCAAAAGAAAAATATCTGTTGTGATGTCATATTATTCATTCATAACATAATGAAATATTTTCAATTATCTTTACACTTCATTATAAAAACATTTCACAAAACAATTCTCTTTTCTCTTTCCTCCATATCACCAACATATACCCCTCCATATACATATATTAATTCTTTATTTACTATGAAAGTATGTCAAAATCATTTGAAGTGCTTTAAATAATAAAAGTATTTGTGAAAGAAATAATTAATTTCAAAAAAATTTAATCGAAATAGACTAGTTTAAGCAAAAAAAGGAAAGAAAAAGAACATTTGACACGTGACATGTGTCGCATGTTAGGTGGATACTTTTTTTACACATTTTCAATTATCTCCAAACAATTCAATTATCCTCTCTTATTTTGACTTGACATGACACTCAAATTACCACTTGTTGTAAAACTTTATGAGAACATTGACTTCTAATTAAATCTCTATTGTGGATAGTTTACTTTCTATCATACCAGTTGTAATACCCGGCCCAAGGTGGGCGATGTGATATGTTTGATATGATTTGATAGGTACTACTCATACCATCAAGATGCATCTTCTTTTCGGTAGCCCAACTCAGAAGAACTCCAAGGTTAAGCGTGCTTGACCTGGGGCAATTCTAGGATGGGTGACCCACTGGGAAGTGTCCTAGTGAGCACGTGAGTGAGGACAAAACGTGCTGGAAAGACCCGTGGTGGTTTGTGAGGTCAGTCAATCAAATCAAATAACGTTCCGACCCGGTGTTATGGGGCGGGACGTTACAAATGGTATCAGAGCCGAGCCGTCCGGAATTGTGAGAGGTAGAGTCTCACACGGATGGTACGGTCTTGGATGTGGATGTGTGTGTGGCTCAACGAGGACGTTGAGTGTTTAAGTGGGGGAGATTGTAATACCCGGCCCAAGGTGGGCGATGTGATATGTTTGATATGATTTGATAGGTACTACTCATACCATCAAGATGCATCTTCTTTTCGGTAGCCCAACTCAGAAGAACTCCAAGGTTAAGCGTGCTTGACCTGGGGCAATTCTAGGATGGGTGACCCACTGGGAAGTGTCCTAGTGAGCACGTGAGTGAGGACAAAACGTGCTGGAAAGACCCGTGGTGGTTTGTGAGGTCAGTCAATCAAATCAAATAACGTTCCGACCCGGTGTTATGGGGCGGGACGTTACACCAGTCACATCACATAAAATTGCAACATGCAAGCGTCGCGTAAGTATGTTTACTTCGATAAGATTACTTATAATGACATTTTATATTACGACAAATGACTTCTCACATCACTTACATTTGAAAAAAAAGTGAAGTTAGATCACTCATGTTTTAGACCAACCAAATATGATCACTAATGCTTAAAGAATACCTCATCCGAGTCATTCGGTCATTATTTTTGAACTTATTTCTGTCCAAACACATTTTTCTTCTCATAAGCCCCTAATTTAAGTCTTATTCACTCATAATTCAAATCCAATTAACTTTAGTTTAACCCATCTATTTCTTCAATTATGGGTGAGTAAGAGTTAAATGTGTTGATTGAACTTGAACTAGGTGTGAATAAGAGTTAAATTGAGGGCTTATAAGTGTAAAATATGTATTTGGATAAAAATACTCTTCAAAAAACTGATGGAGTGACTCGAATGAAGTCTTTTTAAACATTAGTGATCATATTTGGTCTGTCTGAAACACGAGTGATCTAACTAACTTTTCTTTTGAAACATAAGTGATATCAGATGTCATTTACCCTTTATATTATGTCTAAGCAATTTTTTAAACCGGTTAAACCTAAATTTTGTAATAGTGAGAACATGACTTACAACCGTCAGTTAACCTTTCTAGCAAAGATAAATGGTGATAATGGACCACCTAAATTCCACCATTATATTCCATGCCAAGATGAAAGGTTAAATGGAGCATCTAAACTATAAATTTACACATCCATATAAAGTTCATGCACCAAAAAGGATTCTTGATGTCAAATGAAGCGACAATAAATATGGCATATTTTGAATGAATTACTCCCTCCATCCATAAATTATTGATACATTTTAATTTTATATGGTCAATAAAATACGATTTAAAACGTAAATATTTTATATTCTACATGCAAAAAATTATAAAAAGGTGATATTTCAAAAATATATACGTATCGAAAAGAATCTAACAAAACCCTATACGACTATATTACTTCTTATAGTTCAATCAGAATTCATGATCAAGTCTTTTTAAATTTGATCACGAAAAATTAAAATATATTGTATCAATTATTTGGGATGGAGGACGTACATGGACATAGGCCTGTAATCGAGCCGAATAAAGCCGAATTATTGGAGATTTGTATTTGATTTGATCAATTTTTAAAGTGATGTTTGATTTGGCTTGATTTGGTCAAACATCAATTATAGTAGTTTGGCTTTACGTTTGAGGGAAATTTTTAAGTGTATATTTGATCCTATTTGGCTTGAATCAAGCAAACCGTTTGAAAACGTTTGATTTGAAAATACATATACAACTTGATATTTTGAACATGAAATCTAGAAGTGAAAAAAGACATAAAATTTATCAATTACATGCCCATAATCTAAAATAGCAAAATAATACGGAGTAGTAGTTTACAAAATTCGGCTCAGATTTCGGTTTTTTCCATCAACCAAAAGAGCGACGCGCCATGGCTGCAAAGTGTTTGCCCCGCCAAGATACGCATCGGGTCATTTGGTATGATAGTTACTTAAATGTTCATTACTCATTACTTATAAATTACTCATTACTTATAAATTATAAATTATATAGATGTTACTTATAAATTATATAAATGTTATATAATATAAATGTTATAAATAATATAAATGTTATATAATATACGCCATGGATCATTATTCATTAGTTCATTACTCATTACTTATAAATTATATAAATGTTATATAATATAAATGTTATTTATATATATAAAATATAATATAAATGTTATTTATATATATAAAATATAATATAAATAGGGAGGGGGCAATCGAGTCAAACCTTTTCGAACGGTTTGACTTGATTTGACAAATAACTGCTTCTATCGTTTGCTGACAGGCCTACATGGACATATATATACACTCTCCAATGAGACTAGCAACAATATCTAAGCATTTCAACAAATAAGGATGCATAGTTGTTGGTCCATTGCTTGAAGCACTCATTTACAAACATTGGCTTTCATCCCATAAATATGAAATTGAAGGGTAAGTTTGTCCTTCTCACAGCTCATCGTTTGATGAGTTGTATTCTTGACGTACCCTCCATTTTTTGAACTTTGAACTCCATGGAGGTGACATTACTTCCCTATCAGAGGTTCATTTATTAATTTGTTGCCACTCTTTTAAGAGGCAGTAATTATTAATTACTACTGTAGTTTATTTATTGAAGTGGTTAAAATTTTGATGCATTGATGATTAGGCCTGTGATCGAGCCAAATCGAGTCAAATAATTGGGAAGTTTGGATTTGGCTTGAAAAATTAATAGGGGAGGTTTGATTTGGTCTTATTTGGTCAAATGTTAAAACTAAAGGTGTGGCTTGAGTTTGAAGGTTAGAGCCGAACACGTTTGAAAACGTTTGGCTTGGTAATAATTGGAAGAAAAATAAAAAACGAAAACATTATATGAACAAAAAAACTGAAAAAATAACAATTGAAATCGTAATTGAAGCTACAATTATATAAACAAAGGTGAGGGGGAGGGGAGGGGTTGGAGAATTGATGTGGATGAGCGATGTCATGCGTCATGAGGGTGAGCGGGGGAACAGCTTTTGAGAATAGATGAGATGAGATGAGAGGTGACCGAAGGTGGGCGGGGGGGGGGGGGGTGGGGCAATCTGGAGAGTGGAGATGAAAGAATGAGATGAGTACACAGAAGGGAATATATGTGGGTTGATAATGATTTTATCATTAAATAGATATATGGTAACCGAGCCGCACCTTTTCGCACCGTTTGGCTTGATTTGAAAAATACCCAATCTTAAGGTGTGGTTTGATATTTGAATAGTCGAATCGAGCTTCAAGCCGCACCTTTTCGAGTCAAATACCTCGAGCTTTATCGAACCGAGACGTTCGCTCGCATGCCTATTGATGATGATGTGTAGTGGATCAAAAAATTTGAAGAATCAGTTGATGGTGATCAAAAATAACAATTGTATAGTTAGAAAAAGTTGAATCACAACCTTAATAATTCCATCGTTTTTTATTTTGGAGAGTCGTGAGAAGATAAATTGTGCTATGTGCCTTATAAGGTCAGGGAACTTGAATTTATCAGTTTATCACTCCAACACGAAATTTTATGCTTTATAATTATTGGGACTCGAACCCACGTCGAGCGAAGAGACTAGTAACGTTATTACAAGCATAAAAATTATAAAATGATGACATTTCAAAATTTCATATTAAAATTAATCTAACAATATCCCATATAACTATATTATTTGTTATCAGCTAATAAAAATTTATAATCAAAGTTCTTAAAATTTGATCCGAAAAATCAAAAAACCTCTACTATTTAAGGATGGAGGAAATATGTTTATTGATAGAGGATGAAATCGTTATTCGAATGATCTCTATGCATATCTGTTGTGAAATACACTTGATAGAGAATAAAATCGATGATAGAGAATAAAATCGACATTCTAACGATCTCAATCCAGAACAATTGTGGAATACCCGATGATAAATCGATGCAGTCATTTATAGTTGAAGGGTACTCACAAGTCAGTGAGTCACAATGTGAGCTTGTGTTTGTATTGTGTCGTTATGTCGTCAACTTACATTGATCTAAAGAGAGTTGGGGGAATAGGATAAAGTTATTGGTGAAGAAAACTACCGATTGACTATATCAATAGTAGTAATAAAACAGAGAAACGCGTGCAGAGAACGCGTGGTCGCTAGACCACGCGCCTGCATCGGTCGCTTGTACCCTATGCTTCACATGTTGTACCTCTGCGCGTGCTATGAACGCTGATGCTTTGAGGCCTTGTACTTTGTGCTTCGATTGTTGTACGCGCGTTTTGTTGTCGTTCTTGCATGCCGTGATTGTACCTTGTGCATCAGAGGTTGTACGCTACGGAATTATCTACATTGTTCCACCATTATAGTTGACCTTCACCCGTTTCTCTCCATTCTTGTACAGATCTTCATTATATTCTTCTTTTCCTCTGTCTCTACCACCCATTCCATTGCTGCTTCTCATCGCCATATCTAAAAAATTTCACATCCATTATGCATTTGGTGTATGCTTTAAATTTTGGCTTATTCCTTTTCTAATTATTACGATTTTTCACAACAATTATAGTATTTATATTACTTAATACGCTTTTTCGTCTCCGTTTTCGTTTTCATTACCATTTTGGTTTTTCGTTTTCAATTTTATTCTTCGTTAATAACTTACCTTCAACGATAACAGCATCAATTATGACTTGTTAGTATTAATCTTCTCACAATTTACTACAATGAAAATAATGAAAGTTTGTTCTCTTCCTTCTGTATAGAGTGCCCGTCACTTGTTCGATACTTTGCCTATGACAGACTGCATTGGTGGCTCATTTCGCCTCACGGTGAGGTTAGCATTACTTACTCATACCAAGTTTGGCTCTGCATAAATGGTTATCAATGTCGACATATGCTGTCCAATCTAAGCTCTTCAATTTGGTGGCCTCCCAATGCTGAGGTGTAATATTTTCTGTGTTTAACATTTGACTTCGTCTCACTCGATTTCTTTTCTAATTGGCTACGTGGCGACGATATTTCTTATTTACTTTCATTAGTTTCTTTTATTATAGGCATCTTCTACTACTTCTCTTCTTTATTTAGTTTCTTTCATTTTCAGATTTCAGATATGCGTGCGTCTAATACTGTCATAATTATATATGTATATTATTCAGAATTTCTTATTGCAAATGTCTTACTTAAGACCATATTGAAATGTATTTCCTTTGCGCCCGTCATATGACGGGCGCCTCCCACTAGTATTGCTACACGCCTACACGAGTAGAAGCCTCCACTAGAATTGTAAGTAGATAATACGTTCATTTTAAGCGTCCTTATTCGATTAGCCCATCATTTAATATAGGAGATAAATTCAGGATATGCTTTTAACAGTTCGATAGTCCATTTCAAGAATAATGTAACATGCCTCTTATAAATATTTGATTGTTTTCCCAATGTGCACCATTATCTCTTATAAACTATAAAATGTATAAATAGGTTCGGTATTCCACCTCAAAAATGTAACATGCCTCTTATAAATATTTGATTGTTTTTATCAGTAACGTGCATTATTATCTCTTATAAACTATAAAATATATAACATATCTCCTTTATATATATATATATATATATATATATATATATATATATATATATATATATATATATACTTTAAAGTGTTGAATCACATTCTTTTGATGTTAAGAAGTTACACATTTTGATTTTAAATAATATCATAAAACACAAAAAAAGTTTAAATAATACATTAATTTTGAAATGTTAAATAATACTATGATAAAAGCAAAAAGAGTATCTCTATATAACATTTTTTCTCTATAAATTTAATAACCAGAATAATTTTATTCTAATTCCGTGTATAAATAATACTTGTCCTCATGACATTTATGTAATCCAAATAAACATGGGATAATCTACCCTTCCATGTCGATGTGCTAGAGCATATATATGTCCAAACTAAATGACACTTTAATTTCAAAATTTAAATATTTTAATTCCATTTTCACTTGTTTCAATATTACAGTCCATTGCCAGCTTTCATTGACATAGAACCTCTACCTTGGAAAAAGCCAGAACCTTCCTCCTGTAATATATTCCCCATTTATGTATGCATCGCCCACACCTACTTCTCCCACTTTTCTACATATAGATCTTTATGCACACGCTTGCAATTAACCAATACTTTTTTCATCCCAAAAATATTGTGCAAATTTTTTACGTGTAACAAGTGACTAATTAAATTTTTATCTGGATTATTTTTTATATGTATATATACTATTAGCATATACTATATTACTATATTATTAGAGTCCTATATTGTTAGAGTAATAGAATCCTATATTGTTAGAGGACTAGAGTCCTTATGTTATTAGGACTAGCATCATTGTTGTGTATAAATAGGACCTTCCAGTGTATGTAAAGATCATCAAAGAATATTACTACTTTCATGGTATTAGAGCCTGAAAGTTCCTAAACCTATTTTTTCTCTTCCGCTGTTAAGATCTTGGTTCTTTCCGCTGCGCCGGCGGGTGGTTCACCACTTCAAAACCATCCGCCGGACATTCGTATTTTAATCTATGTTTTCTTTTCAATATTACTTTTTTTTCCTTGCTTTTATTTTCTCCTAAAAAAAAATCAATGTCTTATAGTAGAAGTCTTCGATTTATTCCTCCTCCAATAACTTATTTTCTTCTTCGATAAATAAAAAAATAAAAAATCATAGTTCTCGTGTGATTACTATTGCTCAGTTTATTTCGCGCAAATTTTAATTCTTCCTCTCAAACGAGGCTCTTATGATTTCCTTTCTCTATGATTGAGACTCTTTTTTTTCTTTCTCGTTATAACGCTTCTTCTTAATCTGTTCTCTTTTACTCTTCATATTTTCTTTTCCTTATTTTACTCTGCTCCAATGCAGAGTTTTGTTTTTTCAGATCACATCTAACGATGATCTACTTTCTTTTTCTTAATATTTCTATGGCGATGTCATGTCCGCCTATCTTTTCTAGTGTTTTTCCGGTGATGCTCTTCCACCGATGCTTACATGTCCGCCGATGTACTTCCGGCTTATTAGTGTTCCGAAGATGTACTTCCGTCGATGTTTTTTTAATATTGCAGATATTCTATTTGTTCGAGAGCAGTGAGCCGGGTTGAAGTCCGAGTTATCCATGTTCCCTCTCGTTATCAAACCGCAGCCATCTTCACCAAGGGTCTTCCACTCATCTTATTTACTGATTTTCGGGACAGTCTTAGCGTCCGTCCTTCTCCCGCTTCGACTGCGGGGGTGTATTAGCATATACTATATTACTATATTATTAGAGTCCTATATTGTTAGAGTAATAGAATCCTATATTGTTAGAGGACTAGAGTCCTTATGTTATTAGGACTAGCATCATTGTTGTGTATAAATAGGACCTTCCAGTGTATGTAAAGATCATCAAAATAATATTACTTTCATATACATATATATCTATAATACTTATAAAAGAGCCAACACCCTTAGGTGTTTCTTCCACATTTTGTCAAGACTATTTTACCCTTTTCCATTCATATATTACTATTAATTTAATTTTTCAATTATATGTATCTTTTAATGAGAAGCTGAAGGGATGAGTACATTATGAAGTAATATTAATGATTATTTGAAAAATGAAAAATTCATCTCAACCAATTGTATCCATTAATTATTGGCCACAACTACATTATTTCATTCGAATGCAAATAATTCAGAGAAGGTGAATCACTACCGCTATTAGTGTTATCATTTCCTATCTATAATACTTATAAAAGAGCCAACACCCTTAGGTGTTTCTTCCACATTTTGTCAAGACTATTTTACCCTTTTCCATTCATATATTACTATTAATTTAATTTTTCAATTATATGTATCTTTTAATGAGAAGCTGAAGGGATGAGTACATTATGAAGTAATATTAATGATTATTTGAAAAATGAAAAATTCATCTCAACCAATTGTATCCATTAATTATTGGCCACAACTACATTATTTCATTCGAATGCAAATAATTCAGAGAAGGTGAATCACTACCGCTATTAGTGTTATCATTTCCTACACAATAAATGTAATTAAATGTATTATTTAGTGTAATTTTAGGATCACCACTTTGATGAGCCCATTCAACTTTCTCCAATAATAATTATATCAAAATAAAACTAAGCATATATAATCAAATTAAACTAATACAATTTGAACTTTATAGCACATTCAAATACTATATTTTCAACAATCCTTGTGATAATAACAAGATAGAAAATTTCAAGAGCCAATAAGAATCACATCATCAAGAGTATAAGGCTCTCCATTAAATTTATTAATGACATAACCTAAATGCTCAAATAGTTTTTAATATTCCACGAGAGTCTAAAAAACAGGTAAAAATATTCATATTTATCAAAATAATATTTAGCTCTAAAGATGATAATATGGAGAACTATTTCTTTTACATGATTTAATTACAAAATATCAATTGATATTGAGAGATGAAAAATGACAATATGCATATTATGAGATCAAAAAGCAATACCCAGACACAAAAGTTGAAAAAATTATTAAATATTTATAAGAGTTCAAATTCGACTATAACAAAAGTTAGAAGTTAAAATTAGTAGAAAGATCTTCAAAAGATACAACAATTACTAAAGATAACATTTAACTTTTAAAACTACACTATAGTTGGTAATAATGTCAATTAAAAATCTAATTTAAAAAAATAATGAGAATAAATAATGTTTTTGAGAAATAATGACACTCAATAAATGTGTTCTCCACACTATATCTCGAATTACCTTACTTTTAACATTCCTTTATATCCTTCAATCTATTATCATTTTTTCTTGTCTTTCATCTAAAGTAAATTCATTTTTTTTGTTCGAGCAGTTCACTTTTTCATTTTCATTAACATCGATGATTAAGAAAAAAAATCATATTTGCACAAATTCTCTGTTGTTTATCAACTAACATCGTTTTTATCTTTCATCTACAGGTTTGGACATACAATGTACAATTGAACAATCATCAGGAATATTGGTTTGTTGTTGAGACTTCTCAATGTAAGATTTCCTTTATATTATAGTTCTTTACTTACTTTTATGAATTATCGTTAGTTCATTCACAATAAAAACTAGAAATATGATCAATATACTAAGGTTAATATATCTATATATAAAACAAAAAATACATTCATATAATATTATTTAATTATTAAACTTGGATGAGATATGTAAAATTAACTGATGACTTTTATATTCTTTCTATATAAATTTATTTATGCATAAAATAATAATATGTCTTCTATTGATATATAATACTCAATAAGAATATTATGAAAATATTTCTTTAATGTTATCGTAAGCTCAATCTACATATAATATTATTTTAAATTTTGTAAGAGTGTTATTTTATTATATATTAAAACGATATATATATATATATGTATACATGATGAAATTATAAGGATCAAAAGTCAAATTAAAAAATTAAAATTGTTATTACTAAAATATAAATTAAATTCATATAAGTTAATATAAATTACTCCCACCATCCCTTTTTAATAGAGCCATTTTGACTCTGGGTCAAACTTCGAAAGTTTTTACCGTAAACTTTTATTACTCGATAAGAAATAATATAGTCATATGAGATCTTTTTAGATTCGTCTCAATATATATTTTTGAAATATCAAGTTCTTATAATTTTTACACTTGTAAAATTAAAAATATTTATGTTTTACGTCGTATCTTGGAGACCGTAAAAAAGTAGATGGGTCTATCATTTAGCGATGGATGGAATAAATGTTTGGGTTAATTTGCGAAATTATATATGACCCTTTAGTTTCTTTTAGAATCAATATATACAACGTTTTCAAGACTATTTTACCCTTTTCCATTCATATATTACTATTAATTTAATTTTTCAATTATATGTATCTTTTAATGAGAAGCTGAAGGGATGAGTACATTATGAAGTAATATTAATGATTATTTGAAAAATGAAAAATTCATCTCAACCAATTGTATCCATTAATTATTGGCCACAACTACATTATTTCATTCGAATGCAAATAATTCAGAGAAGGTGAATCACTACCGCTATTAGTGTTATCATTTCCTACACAATAAATGTAATTAAATGTATTATTTAGTGTAATTTTAGGATCACCACTTTGATGAGCCCATTCAACTTTCTCCAATAATAATTATATCAAAATAAAACTAAGCATATATAATCAAATTAAACTAAAACAATTTGAACTTTATAGCACATTCAAATACTATATTTTCAACAATCCTTGTAATAATAACAAGATAGAAAATTTCAAGAGCCAATAAGAATCACATCATCAAGAGTATAAGGCTCTCCATTAAATTTATTAATGACATAACCTAAATGCTCAAATAGTTTTTAATATTCCACGAGAGTCTAAAAAACAGGTAAAAATATTCATATTTATCAAAATAATATTTAGCTCTAAAGATGATAATATGGAGAACTATTTCTTTTACATGATTTAATTACAAAATATCAATTGATATTGAGAGATGAAAAATGACAATATGCATATTATGAGATCAAAAAGCAATACCCAGACACAAAAGTTGAAAAAATTATTAAATATTTATAAGAGTTCAAATTCGACTATAACAAAAGTTAGAAGTTAAAATTAGTAGAAAGATCTTCAAAAGATACAACAATTACTAAAGATAACATTTAACTTTTAAAACTACACTATATAGTTGGTAATAATGTCAATTAAAAATCTAATTTAAAAAAATAATGAGAATAAATAATGTTTTTGAGAAATAATGACACTCAATAAATGTGTTCTCCACACTATATCTCGAATTACCTTACTTTTAACATTCCTTTATATCCTTCAATCTATTATCATGTTTTCTTGTCTTTCATCTAAAGTAAATTCATTTTTTTTGTTCGAGCAGTTCACTTTTTCATTTTCATTAACATCGATGATTAAGAAAAAAAATCATATTTGCACAAATTCTCTGTTGTTTATCAACTAACATCGTTTTTATCTTTCATCTACAGGTTTGGACATACAATGTACAATTGAACAATCATCAGGAATATTGGTTTGTTGTTGAGACTTCTCAATGTAAGATTTCCTTTATATTATAGTTCTTTACTTACTTTTATGAATTATCGTTAGTTCATTCACAATAAAAACTAGAAATATGATCAATATACTAAGGTTAATATATCTATATATAAAACAAAAAATACATTCATATAATATTATTTAATTATTAAACTTGGATGAGATATGTAAAATTAACTGATGACTTTTATATTCTTTCTATATAAATTTATTTATGCATAAAATAATAATATGTCTTCTATTGATATATAATACTCAATAAGAATATTATGAAAATATTTCTTTAATGTTATCGTAAGCTCAATCTACATATAATATTATTTTAAATTTTGTAAGAGTGTTATTTTATTATATATTAAAACGATATATATATATGTATACATGATGAAATTATAAGGATCAAAAGTCAAATTAAAAAATTAAAATTGTTATTACTAAAATATAAATTAAATTCATATAAGTTAATATAAATTACTCCCACCATCCCTTTTTAATAGAGCCATTTTGACTCTGGGTCAAACTTCGAAAGTTTTTACCGTAAACTTTTATTACTCGATAAGAAATAATATAGTCATATGAGATCTTTTTAGATTCGTCTCAATATATATTTTTGAAATATCAAGTTCTTATAATTTTTACACTTGTAAAATTAAAAATATTTATGTTTTACGTCGTATCTTGGAGACCGTAAAAAAGTAGATGGGTCTATCATTTAGCGATGGATGGAATAAATGTTTGGGTTAATTTGCGAAATTATATATGACCCTTTAGTTTCTTTTAGAATCAATATATACAACGTTTTCAAGACTATTTTACCCTTTTCCATTCATATATTACTATTAATTTAATTTTTCAATTATATGTATCTTTTAATGAGAAGCTGAAGGGATGAGTACATTATGAAGTAATATTAATGATTATTTGAAAAATGAAAAATTCATCTCAACCAATTGTATCCATTAATTATTGGCCACAACTACATTATTTCATTCGAATGCAAATAATTCAGAGAAGGTGAATCACTACCGCTATTAGTGTTATCATTTCCTACACAATAAATGTAATTAAATGTATTATTTAGTGTAATTTTAGGATCACCACTTTGATGAGCCCATTCAACTTTCTCCAATAATAATTATATCAAAATAAAACTAAGCATATATAATCAAATTAAACTAATACAATTTGAACTTTATAGCACATTCAAATACTATATTTTCAACAATCCTTGTGATAATAACAAGATAGAAAATTTCAAGAGCCAATAAGAATCACATCATCAAGAGTATAAGGCTCTCCATTAAATTTATTAATGACATAACCTAAATGCTCAAATAGTTTTT
The DNA here is from genome assembly GCA_003412495.2 of Echium plantagineum. Taxonomy (NCBI): domain Eukaryota; kingdom Viridiplantae; phylum Streptophyta; class Magnoliopsida; order Boraginales; family Boraginaceae; genus Echium; species Echium plantagineum. Next base: position 31,898,798 of record CM016563.1, on the reverse strand, counting down.
AATATTCCACGAGAGTCTAAAAAACAGGTAAAAATATTCATATTTATCAAAATAATATTTAGCTCTAAAGATGATAATATGGAGAACTATTTCTTTTACATGATTTAATTACAAAATATCAATTGATATTGAGAGATGAAAAATGACAATATGCATATTATGAGATCAAAAAGCAATACCCAGACACAAAAGTTGAAAAAATTATTAAATATTTATAAGAGTTCAAATTCGACTATAACAAAAGTTAGAAGTTAAAATTAGTAGAAAGATCTTCAAAAGATACAACAATTACTAAAGATAACATTTAACTTTTAAAACTACACTATATAGTTGGTAATAATGTCAATTAAAAATCTAATTTAAAAAAATAATGAGAATAAATAATGTTTTTGAGAAATAATGACACTCAATAAATGTGTTCTCCACACTATATCTCGAATTACCTTACTTTTAACATTTCTTTATATTCTTCAATCTATTATCATTTTTTCTTGTCTTTCATCTAAAGTAAATTCATTTTTTTTGTTCGAGCAGTTCACTTTTTCATTTTCATTAACATCGATGATTAAGAAAAAAAATCATATTTGCACAAATTCTCTGTTGTTTATCAACTAACATCGTTTTTATCTTTCATCTACAGGTTTGGACATACAATGTACAATTGAACAATCATCAGGAATATTGGTTTGTTGTTGAGACTTCTCAATGTAAGATTTCCTTTATATTATAGTTCTTTACTTACTTTTATGAATTATCGTTAGTTCATTCACAATAAAAACTAGAAATATGATCAATATACTAAGGTTAATATATCTATATATAAAACAAAAAATACATTCATATAATATTATTTAATTATTAAACTTGGATGAGATATGTAAAATTAACTGATGACTTTTATATTCTTTCTATATAAATTTATTTATGCATAAAATAATAATATGTCTTCTATTGATATATAATACTCAATAAGAATATTATGAAAATATTTCTTTAATGTTATCGTAAGCTCAATCTACATATAATATTATTTTAAATTTTGTAAGAGTGTTATTTTATTATATATTAAAACGATATATATATATATGTATACATGATGAAATTATAAGGATCAAAAGTCAAATTAAAAAATTAAAATTGTTATTACTAAAATATAAATTAAATTCATATAAGTTAATATAAATTACTCCCACCATCCCTTTTTAATAGAGCCATTTTGACTCTGGGTCAAACTTCGAAAGTTTTTACCGTAAACTTTTATTACTCGATAAGAAATAATATAGTCATATGAGATCTTGTTAGATTCGTCTCAATATATATTTTTGAAATATCAAGTTCTTATAATTTTTACACTTGTAAAATTAAAAATATTTATGTTTTACGTCGTATCTTGGAGACCGTAAAAAAGTAGATGGGTCTATCATTTAGCGATGGATGGAATAAATGTTTGGGTTAATTTGCGAAATTATATATGACCCTTTAGTTTCTTTTAGAATCAATATATACAACGTTTTCATTGTAAATTACTTAATTCATTGTTTCTTTATAAGATTTTTCAATCATATGTTGATACTCAAATAAGGCTAAAATATGTATTTGTATGTATTTATATATGACTTATATGCAATATATTCAATTTTGTATAATATATGACTGACATATGAATGTCAACTATGTAAATTGTAAAAAAAGTTAGATTCATAGTTTCATTTAGCAAAAGTAGTCATCAAACCATATAAATCTTACAATTAGTTTAACAAATTATTACCATTACATATCTAATTTTATTTGAATTTTGATCCTTACAATTTCATGATTAATATATATTTTATTCGTTATTTGTTTTAGGAAAAGTAGTCATCAAGTTGTATTAAAGTTATTATTGAAAAAGGAGGTCTTCGGTTATTTATAATTTCAAACCTTGTTAACAATTTAGCTCATATGTACTTTAATTGTATATTACTTAAAAATTTATTGTAATAGTTAAGTGTAATACCATCGCACTCATACTCTCATCGCTAATTTATATATAAAAAACAATTATATTAAAGTTATTATTAAAATATTAGTTTCAACTATAGATTCAACTATATGTGAATGTATTAAAGCCCTTATATTTTAGTGTAATAATGTTTGTATTATTTTAGTATTAAAAATCATATTGATGACTTCAAATTGATTTTTTACATTCTTTTTATATCAATGTCATAGTTCTTTTCATTATAGAAGATCAATTTAAAACAAAAAATAAGAAGAACAATTATATTGATTTTATGATTTGATTAACTATCTTTTTTATACGAATAAAACATCAAGGTAACTGTTTTACAAGAGAACTATCTAAGAGACGCGTTAGCGAATGACTTATATTTCTTTATGAATAGATATTTGAAGAAATAATAACAGTCGATTAGATGAAGTTCTTATAGTCCTGATACTATCTAAGGCCCAAAACATGTTATTAACTTCGTCTTAGTGTGTCTCATAATCTCATAATCTTCTTTCAAAGATGAATTGCAAAATCTTTGGTATGTACTTTTGTATGGCTCGTTGAAATTATAATCAATTACTATTTTTATATATTGCACATATGCATCATCACATATATTAATATAATGTAGTTATTTAGTATTACGTAGAAAATACACTAAGTAGAATGGTGAACTATCATATGCGTATTCTTAGTAACAAATATGAGTTAATCCAAAAAATGTAATTTTTTTTAATCTTTTATGGATAATATTATTTGATTTAAAATCATCATCTATATATACTATAAATAGATAGATATAGTTGAAAAAGTATTAATTATTTTAGTTAGTAACAAACTCACTTTTAAAAGAGAGGTTCTTATGTAAATCATTCTTTTATTATATTTTTAAATTTAGATATTTTTGCTTAACTTTATATATTTACTGCAACGATGACCCAGTAGTGGTAATAATATTTCATAGTATTTCTCAGTTATCTATTAGTGATGAAAAACTATAACATTTGAAGTGTCTATCATGTGAGATAATTTTCATTCTCTTTTATTAAATCGTTATCTATGAATTATCTACATATGAAGAATTTTAATAATAAGCTTTAACGTATTACGTATACGTGAGTCCATGTAGTCTGTTAGATATTTTTATTGGTATATAGTATATCAATTATCCATATGGATATCTTTAATTAAGTATATCAATACTATAGTACTCTTAAGTATATCAATATTATATTACTTAATGCATAAGTAAATGTCCTTTTTAAATTCATTATTATTTGGTAAAATATTTATAAATTATAATGGTTGTACACTTGTGTTTCTTGATTACTATAAATCAATCATGTGCAATTGTATAATTTTCGTTTTTTGATGTTTTCTTCGAGAAAGTTACAAATTGCACATGAACTGACATTGAACTCGATTAAAAGTGAAAAGTTACACATCCATATAAATTTTGATATATGTAGTATATATCGTTAACAATTTATTCAAAAATTTATCACGTGCAACGCACGTAACATAATACTAGTATATATAAATCCATATAATATATGTTAGAATACTTTTTGAAAAATGAAAAATATTGATGCTTATAATTCAAGTTACTAATAAGAAATACTTTCAATATTGACATGCAATAAGTCTGGTCCGATTGGGTTGATACTAATTATATTATTAATATACATTTTATGTTTGGTGGGTATTTTTTTAATAATTGTGAGAATAAGAACAAAACGGACTAAAAAAACTCATGGTGGCTTCTGAGGTCTGGTCATCAAATCTAATGACGCCCATTTGATATACGGTGTACTGTTACATATGATATCTGTGTGACGCCAATCCAAATTGCAGAAACTAAGTTGTTATGCGGTTCAAAATTTAATGTCAAAAAGCAAAGACACTTGTTGAGGACATATGAGCCATCTCTAGAACCATACAATTACATTTTGACAGTAGAATGATGTGACTAAACGAGGATGAGTAATTTTAATAGTGGAGTTTGTAATACCTAACTCAAAGTGGGCATGTGATAAGTTTGATATGATTTGATTATCTCCACTCTTCGGACGCTCACTCCACAAGAACTTCAAGATAAATAATGTTTGACCTGGATCAATTCTCGAATGGATGATCCACGAGGAAATTTCCTTGTGGGCGCATGAGTGAGGGTAAATGTGCTGAAAAAACTCGTATATTTGATGCGATCTCTTAAATCTAATAGCATACCACCCTATTTTAAAGTGGTGCACTATGCTTATAATATATATAGACATTAAACTTTTCTCATTAATGATAGAAAAAAATATAGTTCAAGTTATATAAACTCTTTATTCTTGTAGTACATATCACGTCATATGTACTATTTATATCAAATGAAGTTTATTGATTCTGTATCAATTATATAATCTTATTTTAGTTTTTGGATAATTTATATTAATACTCCTATAGTTAAGAAATGTGTAAAATATATTTATGAATATAATAACTAAATTAGGTCATGTCGCCTTTTGTTCTGGAGAAGGTAAATTGTAGGATGTGTGTCAAATGGTTAGAGGACTTGAGGGTGTCCGTTAAGCACTTTCACATCAAATTCTGTCTCATAAAAGATTCAAATTCACTCGAAACAAAAGAGACAAGACATAATGCTACTCACCCCGAACTCCCTTTACGAGTCGTTATGTTCATGATGCTATATATTCTAGAGTGTGTATATACTCTGTTTCAATATCTCTGTTCTTCTTCAATGGCTTCCTCTGTTTTCTCCATCAACATCATCACCTTCTTCATTCTCCTCCATCTCTTCACACTATCAATCTCCAAACCCCTCATTCTCCCCCTGAAACACTCCCTCTCCAAAACCCTCTACAAAAACACCCACCACCTCCTCAAATCCACCACCACCCACTCCACCACCAGACTCCATCACCACCGCCATCGCCACCACGTCTCCCTCCCGCTAACCCCGGGAAGCGATTACACAATCTCCTTCTCCTTAGGATCACAAATTATATCTCTGTACATGGACACTGGAAGCAACGTGGTTTGGCTCCCCTGCAACCCCTTCACCTGCATCCTATGTGAAGGCAAATTCGACCCTGCAACCATCCCTAACCCAGCACCACTCAACATCACAACAGCCGTCTCGGTCCCGTGTAAGTCACGCGCATGTATGTCAGCTCATTCATCACGCTCCACCTCCAACCTTTGCGCCATTGCAAACTGTCCTCTTGAAGACATTGAAACATCTGATTGTGATCGGTTTTCTTGCCCGCCTTTTTACTTCGCGTATGCTGATGGAAGCTTTATTGGGAAGCTCTATAATGATAATCTTGAAATGCCGTTTTCATCTCCGCCTCTTAACATACGTAATTTCACTTTCGCGTGTGCTCACGCGGCTCTCGGCGAGCCTATTGGGGTAGCTGGGTTTGGCCGTGGGGCGCTTTCGATGACTAATCAACTAGCTAATACGGTCCCGGAAATCGGGAACCATTTCTCTTACTGTTTAGTATCGCACTCGTTTGATCAGACTCGGGTCAAGAACCCGAGTCCGCTCATTTTGGGGAGGTATTTTTCGGGTGAGAAATCTGAGAAGGGAGAATTTGATGGCGTTGTAAGCAATGAGATGGTGTTTACGCCAATGCTTGAGAATCCAAAACACCCCTATTTCTACTGTGTAGGACTGGAGGGGATTTCAGTAGGGAAGAAGAGGATCGAATCGCCCGAGAGCTTGAAACGAGTAGATAGAAAAGGGAATGGTGGAATGGTTGTGGATTCTGGGACAACTTTTACTATGTTGCCTTCCAAGTTTCATGAATCTGTTGCTGCAGAGTTTCGAACAGTGGTCGGGAAGTTAAACCGTAGGGCGAGTCATATTGAGGAAAATACAGGGTTGAGTCCTTGTTATTACATGGATAACGATAAATATGTCCCGAAATTGGTTTTCCATTTTGGGGGGAATTCGAGTGTGGTGATGCCAAGGAAGAATTACTTCTACGAGTTCATCGACGGTGGGGATGACGGGAAGAGGAAGAGGAAAGTGGGGTGTTTGATGGTGATGGACGGTGGCGATGAAGCCGAGTCTAGTGGTCCAGCTGGGTTGCTGGGTAATTATCAGCAGCAGGGGTTCGAGGTGGTGTATGATTTGGAGGAGAAGAAACTTGGTTTTGCGAAAAGGAAATGTTCTTCAATGTGGGATAGTTTGAACCAAAAGAACTGAGGCCCGACGCCAAATTTGGGTTTCGGATTCTCTACCCTTCTCGATACATTTATTATACCTTACGTGTCAAGTGTTTATATATCACGTTTTGTACGAAAGAGGATATCGAGCGGGTAAAGGATCTCGAGGCCAATGTTTTGATGATTTGAAACGAAGTCACCAAATGTCCGCCGTGATAATGGTCAAAGCAAAGTTGACTTGAATGCTAGTTGACTTTGACTTGAAGGTCAAAATGGAGTATGAGGTTGAATTTTGAGTGTTGACTCTTGGAGAGGGTTGAGTAGGTTATATCTATTTACTTTGGTTTATTGCTTCAGATTTGTTATTTGTATCTTCCTTCTTATTCACGGTTATTTCCATTGTATAGGTGTTATCTGTTTATATCTTGGACATAGAAATAAAATACTACTTCCTTTATTTATTAATAGGCTTTACGTTTTTCGAGACACAATTTTAGTTATTAATTATTAAAAGGTCGAATCGTAACCTTAACGGTCCTGTCGTCTCTTGCCTGAGAAGTCGCGAGGAGGTAAATCGCGAGACACTACAGAAGAGGAAAGATGTGATGATAGTCACCGCAAGCTCATTACCAATTGACCTGTGTCCCGGAACATTAGTTACCAATTACTCTTTATATACATTACAGAAAATAAAAATATATATTATCAAAAACGAAACCAATTATAATTTTATAGAAAGTTATAAGAAAATATATTATGAAAATATTTTTAGAAATGAATTTAATGATATTGACTTTATATCTTTAAGATAATAAGAAATAATTGTTGTTATTAAAGTTTGATAAGAACTTTCAAAAACTATATACTATAATTAGTAAAAATAAGTGGTGTGGAGCATATCTAAGTCGCAATTGTTTTCAATCAATTTGGAAACTATACACGTCCTGAAATCGAAGTCACATCTTGAGTACAATAGCTGGATATCTTTATTGTCACATCTATGTTCAAAGCCTCCGATTCATAATGCACTCCCTCAAGTTTAATTTAGTCGACATATTGAAAGTTCGTGTCAAACTTTGATTATAATTTTTTAATCAAATGGCTTTCGATATTGTTTACATTTGGAAAAATCGACAATTAGATAACTCATGTTTCAAAACGACCAAATATAGTCACTAATGTTTAAAAAGTGTCTCATTCGGATCATTCCGTCAGTTTTTTGAAATGTATTTCCGTTCAAGCATATTTTTTCCTCTCATAAGCCCCAATTTAACTCTTATTCACCCCTAATTCAGGTCCAATTGTCACATTTAACTCTTGTTCATCTCTAATTGAATAAAGAGATAGCGTCAATATGTTAATTGGACTTGAATTACGGGTGAATAAGAGTTAAATTGTGAGCTTATTTCGAGAGAAAAAATGTGGCATATTAGCCAAACTTCTCCTACAATAAGGTGTTAAAAAAGTTCACTGAGTGAAATGCTTCTCTAAGATAGTTTAAAAATAGAGCAAATGTCTTCATTGATTACTAACTTTTGTTAAAGAAATTCAGTCGATCACCCTAATAGGATTTTGTATATTCTCGTTCACTAATTTTGGATATTAAGTATACTTTGGGTCACTCATGCGTGTTTTTGGTACAACTCGCGATTTTTCGACATTTTTTACATTTTTGATAGGGGTATTTTAGTCATTCTTCTATAATTCTGTTACAACTTGCGATTTTTCAACATTTTGTATGAGTGTTAGTTGATGTTAATGACAAAATTATAGGAGAATGACTAAAATACCCCTCTCAAAATGTTAGAAATGTCAATAAATCACGAGTTCAACAGAAAAAGGGCATGAACGATCCAAAGTATACACAATACTCAATATTAATGATCGAAGTTATACAAAATCCAGGGCCGGCCCAATAGTGTAAGGGCCCGGTGCAATCGCACAGGGCCCCCTCTCAAAAGGGGCCCCCAAATTTTAGAAATTTGTTGAACCTTTTTTTCATATAGGTAGCAGGCCTGATTATTTATTTTCTTGATGGTCTATTGACTAAAATAGCATGCTTTGGTTGGAGCTGTGGGAATTGAACCATGGCTAACTTGATTGTTTGTTATATTTTATGTTATAATTAATAATATTATCTACTATCTAAATAATAGCATAAGATGCATCAATATATAATTCTTAAATAATAGATTTAGTTTAGTGTTACATTACATATTATTTAAATAGTGTGAAATTATTTTTTAATATTCTCATAAAAATTATTTTAATGTTAGATATTTTAAAAAATACAAGGTGTGTTACTATATTATTCTTTAAATAGTAAAAAGTGTTTTTGCCATTATAAACTACTTCATGAAATGATTGATATGGTTCAATTCAAAATATTACTATAAGAGAAATGATTTTATTTAATATATTATTGAAATATTATTGCTTATCTATGTATAAGAACATGAGATGCAATTATATATTATTCTTTAAGCAATATAAGTAATTTATTTTTTAGTAGTATATTATTATAATATTTAAAGTAATAAGATTGTATGTGAATTCTTTGATTATATTATAAAATCTTAAAATAATGTACAATGTAGAATAATATACTTGTAATATTAAATAACTTTTATTTTATAAAGAATAGTTTTAGTAATGCATTTTATGCTCTTATATACACTTATATAATACTAATTATTTATATGATTCAAATTGAATTACACTATGTACTACTTTGAGAACATATTATAAATTAAAAAAAAACTTTAGTCTTTTAATTGTACCTTCACATAGATTTAATACTTTAAAACTTTATTATTCTAACAGGGTCCCAGGTTTTTATAAAAAGGGCCCCACTTTTTTGTTTTCGCACAGAACCCCCGAAATGCTAGGACCGGCCCTGCCAAAATCATATTATATTTTTTAACAAACATTAATCAGCAATGAAATCATTTGCTCTTAAAAATACTATCATATCAAATGTGTTTTGGACATCCGCAGGGCCCGCCCTTATAACCAGAAGTCGAGAGCGGACGGCAATAAACCATGATATGGACCCTCAAAATTCCCTAAAAATCCATCAGCATGCTGAATTCTATTAAAAAAATTTAATGGTAAAATTGCTTAAAACGTAATTAAGTTCAACAATATTACTAAAAAATCAAATGAATTTAACAATTTCTGCATTTTAAACAAATGTTAAACAATATAGATTTGATTCTACTATTAATTGAGTAACATTGAAAACATATTATGTGCAATAACATTCGCTATCATTAGTTAAAAGTAATACTTCCTCCGTTCCTTCATATTTATTTTTCTAATCTTATTTATATTTATTTTTCTAATATAGAAACTTATATATTTTTAATGCACTTTTTTATTAACTTTTATTATTAAGTTAGTAACTAATCTATAGTTTTAATTTATTGACATTCTTCATTTTCAATACATTTTTTACTATTTTTAATTTTTTAAATCTATATACGATAGCTAGAAAGATAGATATTAAATGAACTGAATGAATACTAGACCAACTAAAGTGTAAATGTCATTATAGGTTTATAATTTATTTTAAATATCATAGCAACCATATAATGATAATCATGATTGATCTTTGTCCTAATCCGTTGCCACTGAGTTTCATGTTCCAATCAATTTTAAAAGATTAATCTCTGTCCTAATCATATTATGATAACCATGATTGATCTTTGTCCTAATCATTTTAAATCTTGCCACCAAATTTTTCGTCTGAATTTCATGAAACAACTGCGGAGCTTTCGTAGTGACCTCAGCATTCATATATTAAAATATCGAATGTATTACTCTCTCCGATTCAATATGTTTGATTGTTTAGAAATTTTGTCATGTTTTAAAATGTTTGATTGTTTATATTTCCAATGAACTTTTAAGTCTATTTTCTCATTTTTACCCTTATAAAGTATTGTTTGTCCCTAATAAAATAACACTCCAACACCTTTATTTGAAGACATATTAGTAATCTTGCATCATTTTTTAATAAAATATTTTTTTTTCCAAACAATCAAACATATCGAAACAGAGAGTATTAAATAAGACCTTTAGTTATTAAAGAGGTGAAACAAACAATTAAAAAATCAAGTTGAGGCTTAGATAGCACTTAAATTTAGGTTAATAACTTTTCGTCTCCACTTCCTGATATCGTCACTCCATTTTTTATGATTATGAAATCAGATTTATACTAATAAGTGGAGCGTCATTATCAACATCTAGAGTGAGAAAATCATTGAAACTATACCAATTTTTAATGCATAAATTTAGAAACAATATGCATGCTCAACCAAGAAAAGATGGTTTGGAGAAAAGAAGAAAATGCAAGAGACAGTACTCGGGACCTTAGCGAGATCCCATCGCTTGAATCTACAATAAGAGCCGGTCACGTTTAACCTTGAACGTGCTAAATCAAAGAAGACTCAGCAGATACACATAGTCATGCAGCTCGATGCAATAATGCATCGAAATACATTACAGAAAAGCGCCAAGAAAACGCAAGACCACTTACAGTTTAGATTATCATCCACATGAAGAACAAGCCTTTAAAGTATAGACATGATAGTGACGAACAGAGGAGATACACAAGCGAGAAAAATTACAGCATTCATGGATGGAGGAGGTAATACAATTGATTGCAGTTGATAATATGAAGTTTGTTATACCTCTGCGCCAGTAAATTTCTGCTCATTGAAACTGGTCTACTTGCTTAATAGATAAAAGCTCATCAGCACCTCCAGGCTGACGCTGTCAGGAGTTCATGATGCTGCCAGCGTAGGACGAGTGAACTGTGGCGCTTCTCTACATTGAATCCTCCTATATGAGTTCTCTTTGTCACACATTCAGCCTGTGCTTCAGCAAAATTACTGAATCCCACTTGTGAGAAACAAGCAGAGGAGAAAATATTTCTCCAAGAAGGCATAATATCGGCAGATTGTAGACGCCCCAACACAATGCTTTCAATTTTAGGCTGGAACAGGAACCTTTCTATCTTGGTAGCAGAGTCTGGATCCATGTTTGCAGCATCAAGAGAGTCCATGAGTACTTCAAAGTACTGAAGTGCATGAAGTAAGTGATATGGGAAAGGAAGTTCGAATCTCTCACATCCTCTTTCCATTGAGACAACTATTTTCGGGGACATCTGTTTGATAAAACATAGTAGTGATGGGAGAAGAGGTAGATGACTCTCGATGGACCAAATTGGGAAGTTCACAGCAACTGCTTCATCGTCCGATGAACGTAAATTAGAAACTGAATATAACTTTGGATCAAAGGAATCATAGTTCACAACCTCGAGCTCGAAGTTTATACCAAAATCATTAGCAAACTGAGTCAAACTTCCGTGCATAAGGCTGATTTCAATTGTATGGTGGGTTGATGGCGATGAAAAGGCAGTAAGTTTCAATGAACTTGGTGGTCCTCTTTTCCTTCTAGGTAGCTCTTGGATAAATGAAGACCATTGAGCACCAAAACCTATGTCAAAATCTATTATATGAATGCAATCTGCATCATCAACCGCTTCAAGAATAGCTTGATTTGAAGTAAAATTCATGAACTGAATAAGCGGTGAAGCTTCAGAAAATGCCTTGTAAGCACTCATCTTCAACATACCATCAAATGGATTGGGAATCCTCGATGGAAAAGATGTGGCCGCATTGGGCATAAGGAGGACATGTTGCAAAGCCTCCTTGAAGTAAATTGAAGACCTTTCGAAAGGCTTCATGCTGGGAGAGAGCTGGTGATTGAGCCGCGCCAATATCCCTTGCGCCTGAGTGAAATTCCTGGTGAGAATTAACTCCATGGCCTTAAAGAGCTGACCATACAAAACCTGTTGTTGCTGATCCTGTTGGGGGACAGAAGACATCTGATTTCTTCCTCCACCAGACACATCATGATTGGGAACAATGAACCCCTTCTCTGGGAGAGAATAAGCAGATAGTGAATTCGAATTTTGACCAGAACCAAAGAGAGAATGGTGCATTGGGGGTAATTCCTTCTGTTTTCTGAGAAGTAGCTCATGACACGGATCGCCAAGCAGGATCTTTGGTATCTGAGAGCCTACAATTGGATTAAGGATACCAGGATTATGCCGCTTGGCAGGGGGGTGGTCAGGTTGACTTCCACGGAATAAAGGATTCAAGAAGTTCACATAAGGAGCACACTGAACAGTTGGCAACTGATTTAACATTACATAAGGATCGTAATTTTGAGGCTTCTGCTCTAAGTTTTCAAGTTGAAGCTGCATTTGCTGATTTAGCCCCAAGCCAGGTGGAAAAGACGGCAAGGTGTTAGCAGAAGTAGCAACAACTGCGCTTTCCTGGTTACCATTATTGCAGCTATCTGAACCTAAAGCATACTGAACAGAAACAAGTTTCTCATGATCACAATAAAGAATACTTTCTAAAGGAGACATATTTAAAGAAGACACAGTTAAGCTTGTTAACAACATAAACTTACCAACAATGGGAAAATTGCAAGAATTCCACCATTCGCAATAAAAGTCGACTTTCCAACACTTCCATAAATTAGCATTCCATACAATCCACATATATCTAACTAATATCTATTTGGAAGTTAATGTCAAACTAATGGAAATCTAACTAGTATCAATATAGTATCTAGCTAATATCTAACTAGAATATCGAGTTGATGTCAAACTAATGGAAATCTAACTAATATTTATTTAAAAAGGTGGCATTCTTGCAATATCCTCTTAACATTGTTATCATTTCCACAAAAAGATGAAAAACACATAGGTATACCTGAATTCCAGAGGTCGGATGAATAACTTCAAACCCCACATTGGCTTCAAACTCATTCGGGTTCTTCGTATATCCAGACAAGAAGCTCTCCCACTCATCCAATCCAAGATTGAATTTTTGTGCACCCAAATCCACCCCAACTTCGAAAGGTTGCATCTCAGCCACCCATTCATTCACAGATCCAGAACCTTGATGGGTATTGTTTTCAGAAAGCGTCGAAGTTGAAGTCGAAGGAGGGCTACACCTAGTGCCCTCCAACACACCCAAGTGTTCATTGCTCAAAAAGCTTCCATTTTTCTTCAACTTTTCTTCTTGTGGAGAAGTTGTTTCAGAAGATACTGGAGAAGCAAAGTGAACTACATCAAGCACACTTTTTGGTTGCAAATTGTCTCTACTACTATAATGCATTCCTATCATCTGTATCAACAACACAAGCTAGAAGTTAACAAACATTAAAAGAAAAAAGAAAAAAGCTAACCCTTTTAAAGACATAAATGGCATTAAAAACATATGGTTGCATTATTATCATATCTATCAAGAACCCAAATAAAAAATTAACAAACATAAGAAAATAAAAAATAAAGCTAACCCTTTTAATGACATAAATGGCATTAAAAAAATATGGTTGCATTATTATCATCTTTATCAAGAACCCAAATTAAAAATTAACATAAAAGACATAAAGCTAAGACTTTAAAATACAAAAGTGGCATAAAAAGATAATCTTTTTTGAGGTTTTTTACCTTCTATAACTTGAAAATAATGGAGATTTTAGCTTCAAGATCTGAAGAACATGGTATGAAATTGACTACAATTTGAGAGCAAAGAGTCAAACCTATGAATCTCCTAAGAGATCCAATAGGCTAAACACTCAATCTTATTTCTCCCTCCCTCCCTCCCTCTCTCTCTCTCTCTCTCTGCCTCTCTCTCTCTCTTGTTAAATATGTGTGGCTTTATTGGTTTTCTTTGCAATTGTTTATGTGTGGAGGGGTTAGTTTATTGTATGTTTTTCTTTTTGATTTTGGAAATCTAGCTTTTTGGTAAATTGTTTTTTGGTTTGGTGAATGAGGCACAAGAGTAGTCTGGCCTTGTTGCTTCTGCCATGGATGTCCTATAGAAAAAGCAATAAAGTTACCTTCTCTTTCTAGTCCCTATCTCTCTACTGTTTTGCCTCTATATCTCTCCCAAATTTCTCTCTTGTCCAAATCTTTCTACAGTATAATTTATATTTTTGTCTAACTTTGAGATGGCCCACTATACATTTTTCATTTGAGACACCAAACTAGTGGTTGTTACGAGTGAAATTACTATTCTACCCTCCTTTATTTGAAAGTGTAGTAGGTGAATAAGTTATGTGGGGATAAAATGGTAACTTCGTGCTATAACAAAACACTATTCTAGTGTGTGTATATAGTGTTGCCCATCAACTACTTAACAAGACTCGATTGATACAGGGTTAAAATCAAGTGCACTCAATGTTGATACTAACTATTTAAAGATTGAAATGATAACAATTTATGTAACGAGAATAATCTTTTGGTTTGTAGTTATAGTATTTGATTTGAAGTTAGCAATTTATACAATACACTTTCAGTGAAAATAGAGACATATACAAAAGTAAAGATAGGTTACCTTGACATAAAATTCGAAGCAAAATCTTGACGTATAGAAGAAGAAGAAGAAGAAGAAGAAGAAGAAGAAGAAGAAGTCTATATAGTGAAAGAATTGTTGGGAATTAGGAATAGTTGGTTTGAGCGGTAATGTATTCAAACTAAATGAACCAAGTCTATTTTTATAAAGTGAAAAAAATGAAAAGTTTTGACAAAAACTTTAAGATATTAATAATTTTGTATAAATTAACACACCCCAAGTAATTCGATCAGAGAGAAAATATAAAAGTCACATCATTAAATAAAAAGTGTCGAACACCTACAACCTCCATCAAATTTTGACAGTAGCGTCTTCTCTTTTGACAGATTTCAATAATTAACTAAATTGAATACCAATTAATCTAGAGTATATTCAACCACCCGTTGAACACTCCATTCTATGTATTCTAGTATTTGAAAAAATATTATTCAACACACTTTTATAAATGGTCTTACATCTTTCACATGTAAGAATTTTTTATATAAGAAGCAGTTGATTTGATCACTCAACAATTTTTTTAATGAATTATTATAATAATTTTTACCTTGTTTCGTTATATGATAATCGAACCTAATACCTCAACTTGTCACATGTTATCTAATTTTGTAAGTTTTCTAATTAAAATGAAATAAAGTCAACTTAGTGCATGGATAAAATGAGAGTTAAACAAATATTGCTAATTTTGGGGAAAAAAATTAGTAAACTCTAAGTAGGGGTTTCAATCATATAGTAAAATATTCGCTTAATTGGAACAACATGTAGTTTCCTCCATCTAGATAGCATGGAAATAACCCAATTTTGTGTTAAAATGATTACAAAGTGATTAAAATGCCCATGCATGAAATGTGACAAGTGATAAAAAGAAATTGATCTTCTTCAAAATATCGCTTGAGTGACTCATTTTATACACAATACCAAACGTCGTTGATAGGAAACAGCCAGAGTTGAACCAGGGTGATCAAACGCGAAGAGGTCAATCATCACCATTTTATAATCCCACCGGCCAACCACCATCAACATGTCTTAAATTGTAGAATAATACAGATCATACAATAGTAAAATTTACAGATAGATCACTTCCACCATCTTTTCTTCTCCATCGTTATTGTTGACCCGTTATCAATTTCTTAAGCACCAAGGGCGTTCATTGTCAGCTGCCTTTGAACATGAGTCCAAAAAATATGTATTTGTAATAAAACTTTTATTATAACAAAGAAATATGATCTAATCATTGAGGTTCTCCTCCTCCCATTAATCTATATCTCTCATACCTCTGTTAAGATGAGTTTGGACTTAAGGTTGGTGTCTTGTGGTGAATGGTAGTATTGACTAATTTAGTGAATGTCATGGTGTCATATCCTAATATGGATAGATTGGACTAATTCAGGGTTGGTAACTTGCATAATATATAAAATCTACCTTAAAGAGCTTAGCAGTTCAACGTAAACCTGGCACAGTAGTTGTTTTGGGGACATGTTATGTGCTTTGTTGTTAGTAATAACGAGTTGGGGGATCTTGGGACCCCACTTTGTTCTTCGTACCACTGGGCTGATAAATGTCATCCCATTATATCATGTGATGACTCTAAGACATCAACTATCCTTAAGACAATCCATGTATGTATCTTGTTGTATTAGGAGAGGCCTTAATCCTACTATAGCATGCGATTTTTTACTTCAATTTCAAGTACTTAAAACATCTTGAACCCTCTCCGAGTATTTGACATTTGTGGTAGGTTATGTTGAAATCTGAATCGCCACATGTCATGCTATTATTGATTTTTGATAAAATCAAATATAATTGGCCCTCAAAGTTGATTTTTACTAATTTTAATCAAATAAAATTGGCTTTTTTTCCTCTAGTCCTCTCAACTATCGCTATCTTTTCAAGTATCCCTCATACTTTTATCTTTTCAAACAATATCACATATTATTATTGGTTCATTCTTGAGAGGCATTCTTGATACAACACAAAGATTACCATCTCCACTTACCCTAACCTCAACCCCTCCTAACCCAACACCCTTCTACATATATCTGCACCCAACCCTAACCCGACCCACCAATTTCAACCCCTTACTCAACTGGATTTCCAACCCCAGCCCCAATCCGCAACCCACTCAACCCACCGATGACAACACCCAACCCCATTCTGCAACCCCCACTCTCTAACAACGATGAACACCCCTAGTCTTGATTTACAACCCTAACCCCATCCATGTCGGGTGCCCATTCCTTGCTCCCTCTCCCCTTTGAAATCAGTCGCCCACCTCCCTAAAAAATCGAGCCACCCGCCTAAACAACTCAAAACCGCCCCTAGTCACATGTGATTTGTAGGTGTATGAGGGGGTATCATGGATAAGGGATGGGCTATGTACATGTATCGGGTAAATGTGGGTTTGTGTAATGGTTTGAGGTGGGCTCTTTACATGGGGATTGGTGAGGGTATGGTTGGGAGTTGGGGGTAAGGTTGAAGATGATAATTTTCGTATTATATAGAAAATGCTCTCTGGAATATCTCAATAATAACATGTGAGGTTATTCGAAAAGAGAATAGTATGAGAGTTACTTAAAAATATGCAGATAGTTGAGAGGCCCATAGGCAAATAAATCACTAAAATTTAACCATTCATACAAAAAACAAGATTACTTATTGAAAATATTTACAATTCTCTCCTTCCCAAATTGTAGTTTCTCTCTCAATTTTTTGAGTGAAGTTTAATTGACCTTAAATTTTCATTAGTCTATAAGAAATAATAGTTATTTGACCTTAAAATCTCAACTATTATAATTTTGACATTTGAAACTTTAGAGATATTTAACTTCTAATTCGTTCTCTATGATCATGTAAATCAAAAGAGAGTTAGAGTTTGAAATTGCGGGATTATAATATTAAAATACTACATATTAAAAAAAAAAAATCAAAACTAGATAATACTTCGTACGAAGTATTTAAAGAAATGTCTGAGTAGTTGCTCTGCTAGTTCCTTTATTAAATGCTCATTCGTCTAAAATAACAAGTATTTAAGGAAATATCTAAATAGTTACTCTATTAGTCCCTTTATTAAATGTCCGTTTGTCTAAAATAGAAATATATTTTTGTGTTTTCATTTTATCAGATAAGGAAAGAAGAAGTGAAGAAAATTTTTATTAAATAAATTTAAATTTTTATTAAGCTTTATGTAAAATTAAATGATGGACGAAGAAAGTATATTTTACTATAAACTACGAAAGCTCAACTGTTGAATTGTATTTGTAAACTTTGTGGCTCGTAGCATGTAAAAAGTAATTACTCCATTAGTCCCTTTATTAAATGCTCGTTTGTCTAAAATAGAAACTTATTTTTTTTGTTTCCATTTTATCAGAGAAGTAAAAAAAAGTGAATAACATTTAAAGTTTGTTATATAAAATTTAAAACATTATTAAATTTTATACAAAATTAAATGATCATTATAAAAAGCGATAACGAGAGTACATTTACTACCTATTAATAAAAGCTCAACTGTTGAATTTTCTTTATTAACTTTGTGGCATTTTTTTGTGTGTAAATTAGTGATGATGTGCGTGTCGAACTCAGGACCTTGTGGTCACTAACGAGAGATTTTTCAGTAAGATATTCCATTAACTTGGTGGCATTTAGCATGTAAAAAGTAGAGAAAAAGTAGGCGTACTATGGAGGTGAAGAAGGTGCCTAGAATATCGCAATTGTCCCATTTCAGTGCTTTATGTACTCTCTCTATTAAGAGATTAAATCAATCAAACAAATATCTGACTAAATTTGTTGCTCTATTTTACCTCGCAAATATTAAAAGGCTTGCGTGTAGCCTCCTCAATGGGCCGTACTTCTACGATGTGAGCTTATGAAGTTGAGTCAAGCAAATTGGAGGCAACGACGCAATTTACAAGAATAGATTTACTTCCGCCATGTCAATTTACTGTTCCTCCATTTTACGGCGATCATCGAGACACGGTTTAAACCGTAAATATCTTTTAATCTACACGAATGATTTATAGGAAGTCGATATTTCAGGATCATACATTGATTGAAACGAATACGACAATATGATACATGCATACGCCATCCGTCTTTTTTTAACTTGGTGTTCAGCTAAGATTTACTTTATTAAGGTTATGGAAAGTATTACTATTTTGCCCTCATTTTGTAGAAGTTAATAAAAATGTGAACTTAGAAGCCAACTACTTTATTGGAATAAAACAAGAAAGGTAGTAAAAAAAGCACACTGAAAACTTAAACACTAAGTTAAAAAGAAGATAGAGGGAGTATTATTTTTTTTATTGACTAATAAAAATTCAAGATAAATCTTGTTAAAAATTGACTCCTAAAGTAGAAAGTGAAATTAGAATTCAGGAAGGAGAGAATACTAATTTCTTTTAACACTTTGGCAAAAGATGTGTGGAACGGGCAATCGGGAAAGGCAATGATTTTTGCCCGTTTCGTGCTTACCGAACGGACTAGTTGAATTATCATTCCAACGTTGTAAGCACACGGCCTAATTATTTTGAATTTTTACAACCGGACTCACACACTTATATCGTATGTTCTTAGGGGCGGACCTATGGGATGTAGAAGACCAGGACCACCATGTTTTTTATATCATTATATTATATAATTTTTGAATTTTTTGATATACTCCATCCATTCTTTTTTAGTTGTCAGTCAACAATTACGTTGAAAATATAATTCGTAGAAACTATATAATTGTGTATAATTCGTTGGTTGGTTTTTTTTCAAACCCACCCACCAACCCTTACAATGAGAATCATACCACGACCTCTAGTCAGTAAAAGACCTCCTAACCACTAGGTCATTCTATATTCTTATATAATTTGTTGGTCCATAACTTCATAAGAAAAAATAATCAAAAAGTATATTGAAAATGTAAAATTACGATTAACTATGTTAGAAAGACAACAATTTGGAAACAAAAAACAAAGTCTAGAAACACAACTAAAAAAAATGGAGGGAGTATAATATAAAAAGTGTAAACAATCAAATGAAAGTGTAGCTTAGTTTGTTATTGCCTTCCTTTGTAAGATGGAGGCCACGGGTTAAAACTTTTAATACTTTTAGTATTTTTTAAAAAGATGGCTCCTGCTATTTTCTTTTTTTCAAGATTTATTTTCACCGTGGTTTTGATTTTGGGTATTTTGTGTTAGGATTTATGACCTTAAATTAAATCTCCATAACCGCAAGAATTCTAATTCCAGTGATAGAATTAAATTAAGAAAATAATTGAAATTTTTTATACAAATTCGCCTTCAATATGAGTGACTACGTCATGTTCCTAAGGTATATTTCACTTTAAACTCATCAAAAGATTGTTACGTGACTAGTTATTTAGTTGAATTTTTTTAAAAAAAAATTGGGAGAAAAAGAAGAAAAAAAAGACGATCTGATGTCTATAAATGTGAACGGATAAAATTACCCTCGTTAAAAAACTTACGAAATGACCCAAAATCTTTCAAAACAGCTCAGTGACCAAATTTTACCAAAAAATGCAGTTGAGTGATCCAATATGAGCACTTTTAAGTGAGGGTGATCGAACTGGAAATATTATATAATACTTTTAGTGATCTTTGGTACCATTAACCCTCCGGGACTTAAGAATGGAACAAAAAACGGGGAAGTTCAATCGCCTTCCGAAAACATATATATATATATATATACATATATATATATATATACTTTCTTTATTATTTTTAACTAACAAATTGACTATAATTGAGTACGCACATATATATCTTTTAATTAGTTTAGAGCAAATGACTTCATTGATCACTCACGTTTGTTAAAAAACACTAGTCGATCACCCTCGTATAACTTTGTATAATTTCGATCACTCATGTTCGGTATTATGGATAATTTGGGTCCCTCGCTCGTTTTTTAGGTACAACTGGCGTTTTTTTGAAAGTTTTAACATTTTGGTAGGGGTATTTTTTTCATTCTCCCATAATTTTGTAGAGTGTAATGGAAGTTAATGAAAAAGATGATGAGTGTTAGTTGATTTTAGTGACAACATTATGGGAGAAAGACAAAAATACCCTACCAAAATGTTAAAAATTTCAAAAAATCGCGAGTTGTACCTATAGAACGTGTGAGTGACCTAATATATACATAATACAAAACATGAGTGATAGAAATTATACAAAGTTATACTAGGGTGACTGACTGATATTTTTTAACAAAAGTGAGTGATCAATGAAACCATTTGCTGATTAGTTTATTATTTTAAGAGTATTCATGTACACAATGAATTTCGAGTTCGCACATATCTTTTAGTTTATTTTTTTAAGAGTATTCATGTACAATGAATTTCAATCGAGTGCTTGTAATTGTATATATTATCTAAACTTTGCAAAAAATGGATGGATTTAAAGATGTATTTTTGAACGTGTCCAGAGTATTTTTGGAATTCCGTAAATTGAACATAGTCTAGCTTATTAGTAAAATGATCATATATACAATTATTAGTAAAATATGTAAAATGATCATATACAAAATACAATTATTAATAAAATGTGGAGTCAATCAACTTAAATATCTCATACAATACTTAATCACCACATACATGCATGCATGAATATAATGATATATAATTATACACAACAGACATGATTAATAATTGGGCAGCACATTGTAGTATGCTAAGGGGCCGTACACTGCATGAACTAATGAACCACAAACAGCGACAACTTCCGGATCGATAGGCGTTGTGCTCTAATGATCAACCGTAAGATGTGTACATTATCGACGTTTATAGGCGGATCGACGGGTGGTCAAGGTAACGACGTCCACGGCCACACCTAAGATAAAGTAAATACGAGTAGCTAATTTATATGATAACGTATATGAACTTTCACGATACTAACTTATGTTTGAATCATGTACGTTCAACTTCACAAACTTCAACTGCACCTTCACAAACTTCACTTAAATGTGGTCTCCAAGTACGTTTTCAAGTGTTCTTCAAGTTTGTGAAGTTTGGACATGAAAGTTTGTATTGGGATAAAGTGAATTTCATTCATGGGGTCGATGGTATTTTCTTCCACATTTAAGTTTCTTTTTCCCCTCCATTCTTCCGTTTATCATAAAAAGGAGTTCAATCAATTTTAATGTGGATTAGTGTTAGGTTAATGGGCGAATAGCTTATAAGTCCATAAAAGAGAGTATTAGGGTTACTTAACATTTGCTTATAAATATAGGTCTTTATATTGTATTCAGACACCAACAATTATCATCAATAAAATATCTCCTTCTATATTTCTACATGGTATCATGAACCAACCCCGCCTTAATGAGGCACACCCCGCTGATGTTGTTCCGACAATTAATATCTACGAGAAAATTTCGCAGGCGATTGGGTAACCTCTATTCAAACCCTCTCACTCCTCCTCCTCCCCCTCTCTCCCAAATCAACTAACCGTCCAACCATGGCTACCCTATTGTTTGGAAAACTAGAGGAAGTGCAACCAATAGGGTTTTTTGACCATATGAAAATTATTGCAGAACACCTTGCAATCATTAAAACATATGGGTGCCGTCAAGCTTCACCAATCCAACAGCTGAAGATTGTATAAATCAACGAAGGAAAAAACGTCATCGCCGTTGCACATTCCGTGAGCGGGAAGAGTTTCATGGCTTCGCTAAGCATTTGCAACAGTGTCAACCCGAACGTGAATAGAGTCCAACCTTTAGTTCTATCACCTATGAAGGAGCTCGCGACAGAAATGGAAGAGATGATATTGGCCATAACAGCAAATAATATCAAAATTGCATCATGCATTGGTGGAACCAGTTTTAACACAGAATTCAGTTAACAAGTAGTCTCTGGCACTCCAGCGCGAGTGTTTACAATGATCAATTCATAGTTTTTGCGAATGGAAGACATTAGACTACTTGTTCCTGGCGAATTATGCGTAGTTTGGCTAATCCGACACCCATTGATCTGACAGGGCTGAAAAAGATGGCGCTACTAACAATTATTGATTGACCAGACTGATCATGGATTTGGCTTGATCCAATTTATGTTTTATTTTATAATAGTTACTAGTACTATATTACATGCTTCGCACATGAATATTAGTCGAATAAAAGTAAAACTACTTATATTTAACATATGTATTTAAATATTAGTAAGGTCAAAGTTTCAATTTAAAAAGATTATTGTTTGAATTATTTCAACTATTCGTTTTAGTTATATATAATATTTATATCTAATAGTTGAACTAATCAAAATAAACATATTTAATTTAAACTATACAAACAAAGTCTAAACTAATTTCACCTTTATAAATTTTGTTTCTTATAATGCAATAATCAATCTCAACATATCTATTTATAGACAATGAATGAGAAATGTTAACATAATAGATCAATCAAGGTGTTCAATATGCATTAATATCATACAATATTTTGAAAATATATAACTTATTAAAAATTTTCTTGTCTAATATGATAATATTAATATTTGGTAAGTTAGAACTATTATTCAATATATTTCATAAATACTTTATTATTTTTGTAACTTTTAAGATCGAATATACTTTTAAATATTATTATTTTCTTGACTCTCATGATCTAATTCTTATCATTAAGAGGTATTTTATAATCTATACTATTTATAATGTCTATAACTCAAAAGCTGCATTTCAATAATTATTTAAAAGTCGTACATTTGACGAATGTGCATACGCATGTCGAAATTAGTTTTAAAAGGAACTCGTTAATATAGAGTGGATATATTTTTGGAACTTAATTGGGAGTCTTAGTTAATATAAAATAATACTAATCACATTTAGATATGAGTAAAAAAATAATAACATTAGATAGGAACGAATGCAGCCAAAATTCAAGGCCAAAATTGGACTCATATGTATGTCCAAAACACGAGACCCAAAAACCGAAACCGACCTGGAACTGACATGAACTGAGCCATTTAGAACCGAACGATTTTGGTCCCGTCTGCCGTAGAACCGATTAAGTCGGTTTGATTCTTTTTTTTGTCCAAAACCGACCGAATCATACACAAGCCTGTTAGATCTTGTTAATGAAGTGGTTAAGTTTATGATATTGATTATTGTGATATAATATGAAGAATATTATCTTGAAAAAACTAAATTTTATGTTAATACTCCCTCCGTTCTCTTTAATTGTGTTTCTAGTCATTTGTACATTGATTAAGAAAAAAGTAAAAGAGAGCCAAAAAATATATTGTAAATTTAAAATGACAACCAATTGAAACTATATAATTAGTTGGTTGATAAATTCAAAATAAAAAGTAATTAAAAAGTACGTTGAAAATATAAATTTGTAATTAATTATGCTAGAATGACAAGTATTTAAAAACAAAAATTTGATGCTAGAAAGACAACTAAAAGAGAATGGAGTGAGTATTATATTAAAAGTAGAACATATTTTGTCGGTTCTCTCAAAGGAAGAACCTAAATCTGTTAGGTTCCATTTGGTTGCAATATTTTCAGTTCCGATCGCTTTCGAAGTTTTGATTTCGATTTTGTTTTCGATTGCGACTATTTTTTGGGTCTATCAATTTTTAGGTAATATGATTAATTTGTTATCCGAGTTTAAATTTCAATGATATTGTTGTTTGGCAAAATTATGTTTTAATATTATATCCAAGACATGTAACTTTAACGAAGTACTTTTAAGATTAATTCTATAAATTGTAGACATATTTCATTATATACTATATCATTTTTTGACTATCTTTGTATTTTTTATATTACCAACTTTAAAAGTATTTACATAATTATTATCACATTATACTGACATTAACAAACTTAAATCCTCTCAACGATTATATCAAAAGCAATCCGGTTCAGATCAATACGGATCACATTTTGTTTAACAGCATGTAGCTTTGTTGACTAAATGTGTTGGCATTAGCAATTATATTGTAAGTTTGATATTTCCTGGTGGTCTAACGTGAGAACGTCTGCTTCTAACTACACGTTGAGTCATGAATTTGTTAATAATATACGTGTCAAACATGTCCACGTTACGATTCTAGCGTGGGCACGTTAGTTAGTGGTCTACGGGCCTCAAACCGCCTAAGTTGAATATGTGGTAGGCTCGATCCAAGCCGGGCCACGAGTCTCATTATCTTGGCCCTTGTTTGTCTCACTAATTAATAGACCAGGGGTTATCCGTGAGCCTAGTGGTCTAGACCGGGCTCGAATCGGACTTAAGGGTTGTACCTAGACGTGTTAAACGAACCGGGCCCAAGCGGCCCGCCCGTGGGCCCGGCCCGTTAGTCCGGCCCTGGCCCAGCCCGGCCCCTCCAAAGCCCGGCCCCAGCCCCAGCCCCTTTACTAAGGGGTCGAATAGGGGCCTTGGGTTCAGGCCCCAGGCCCGGCCCCAGCCCCCTCAGAAGCCCCCGGGCTTAAGGCCCGGCACGGCCCCCAGGCCCCTCAGGCCCGCTACACGCGGTATACCGTGTAATTTGACACGGCATACCGTGAAGGACCAGTAGGTTAATGTCATTTTGACACGGTATACCGTGTAATTTCACACGGTATACCGTGTCAAACATACAACATCAGTTTAAACCAGACAAACAAGATCACTCAAATTCAACACACAACTAATCATCATTCAACATAAGTTCAAACACAAATTGACGATAAAACATAAATATAAATGCTTGAGATGATGTATTGATGTGGTAAAGCCCGATGAATGCGATCAAGATGATGAATGCGATCAAGAGATTACTTATAAATGCTTGAGATTGCTTGAGAGTACTTATGAATGCTTGAAATAGCTGTGGGAAATGAATTGAATTAGTGTCCTATTTATAGAGCCCACAAATTATACAAAGACTCTGTTTTCGTTGCTACGCGGTATACCGTGTCGACTACACGGTATACCGCATGTGATGTAATCTAGCCGTTGGCAATTAACTGATACAAATATTACAAAAAAGTATCAGTTAGTTATTCCAACGGTCGGAAAATTAGCCGTTATATTTTACACGGTATACCGTGAAGGTTACGCGGTATACCGTGTAAATCATTCTATAAGTAGATCAGTGGGGTCATTCATCCCACTTCCATAGTACCGTTAACACCTTCTATAATTAACTGAATTATGGCAAATCAACCTCCGGCACAACGATTTTTCAAGCTCATTAGCGATCCACCACGTGCGATGATCGTAAGAACTAATCTTCTTGTTTCTTATGTTATGTTATATTAATATCAAATGGATTAATGAGTTTTTTTTATTTAAACAGAGAGTTCCTAGATGTTTCATTCAAAAATGTCAACTATCGCTTATTGGTCCGTGTAAACTCTATTCTGATGAGCGATATTTTGACATAAACTTAACGGCCTACGATGATGAATTATACCTTGCTAAAGGATGGTTCGAATTCATGATGGAAATGCAGATGATGCCGGCTGATTTTGTGACCTTCGACTACGATCACGAAAAGAGTCGTCGTCACTCGTGTATTGTGTTCAACGTCCACGTGTATGAGGCGAATGGTTGCGAGAAATTAGTTGATAGAGATTTATAATATTTAAAAAATGTAAATGTGAATCCCGCATGAATAATATTAATATTTATTATATGAATAATATTAATATTTATTTTTATTAATTATTATCTATTAATTTCTTACAAAATAGTTATTCTCAATTTTTTCTGACTCACGGTATACCCTGTAGTAATACACGGTATACCGTGTGAGCCCGGTAGGCCCGTCAGTGGAGGGGGCCTGGGCCAAATAGGGGCTTCAAATCCTTTAAGGGGCCGGCCCGGCCCGGCCCAGTAGAGTTGAGGGGGCATGTACGGGCTTTGTGCCGGGCCGGGCTCGGGCCTTCCTTAACGGGCCCGGGCCGTCCGGCCCGGTTCGTTTAACACGACTAGTTGTACCAATCTAGTTGGTTCCAATTTGATACTCAGTTTTAGGTTAAAAATTGAATTTCAATTCTAACCAATTTTATTCTGGCAATAGAAAATTAATTTCAAAGTCAGGTTAAGACAGAAAAACCAAAGTTCCACCTTTTATATAAACAAAACACAAGTTAGCAACTGTAAAATCTTAACCTAAACCCGAATTAACAATACTCTCTCTATTTCCTGATGTTCTAGATATTTTCACATAAATTAAGAAAAATTAAAAATTATCCAAAAGTTGTTAAAAATTACACTCAAAATATAAAATATCAATTAATTGTCACTATATTATTGGTTAGTTGATAATTTTCATGAAAAAAGTAAGTAATAAGTAAATTGAAATTGTAAAATTTCATTAAACAAAAAAAAGTCTAAAATTTAAAACGTCATATATAAGAAAACGGGAGAAATATATTATTATTGAGTCATTGATTTTTATTTAATATTCGGGACCTTATCTCTAATTATTAACCGTGTGTTGTTTGAAAAGGAAGAACATAAATTGGGCCTAATGTTCTCTCCATAAGAATTTGTACTCTATTAATTATATTTTTCAAGTAAAAAAGACTCGATTCGATGTATCAATTATATTCTTTCAATAAAAAAGACATGTTTTAGTGGATGTAACTTCTGATGTTTAAAAACAAATGGCATGTCTTACTGCATGTGAATTAAGTCTATTAAAAAGATCTCCAAAAAGATGTACCAATCAAAAAATATAAAATTATGATAGCCACGCATGGACATAGATGCAAAGGTAGACCAAAGAAAAGTTCAGCAGAACTATATATTAAATGACCTAGAGTTACGGGCTGAACGGAAGGGATGACCGACCACATGGCTGAGTGGAGAATTCGTATTCATTTCGATATTTAGTTCTTGGGGTGTATGCGCAGAGGAGTATATGCTCACTCTTCATGGTAGAAGGCACATGTAGACAAAATGATGATAATCAGACATCATAGTGAGAAGAAAACCTGGTATCCTATTTAAGTATTTGTACATAAGAAAACGAAGAAACTGAAGAGCCATACAAAAGAGAACCATATTAGAAATGTTCATTAAGACAAGCAAAACCATGAGCATCATGGCTTCAGTATATAATGAAAAAGGATACGGTAATCAAGTAATGAGCACTGCACATAACATGATCTGCAAGAACCTATACCACAATGCGTCATTTGAAACTAGTTCGTTTTTCCAGTAAAAGAATCCATTACGGAAAGTTTCACTAAGTGACCCAATTTGGCAAATGATCGTGACCCATTGGTGGTGGGGATGGATAGTAAGCAACCTTTACCACTGTCGAAAAAACGACAGGGGAGGTTCGTTGTTTCCAAATTGACCCAAGGTTTTGAATGATATGGAATCATTTAAAAGAGAAAATTATAACGCTACTTAACATGGCAAAGTAACTAAAGGCATCGACAGTCAATATCCTTTAACAATCATCTGTAGTGCTACAAATTTGGCTACCTCTCGTATATGAGGTCTCAGTTTTGCTTCTTACTGGCATCTGATTTACTGTGTCTTTCTTCTTCCAATGAAAACTTCTTTACTTTCTGCAAACACAAATGTAGCACACGACAAAGAATCATGAGTTAATAAATGATGCTGAGTACACACAATCAGTTAGACAAAATTAACCGTAGTACTAATCAGCCAGCTTTTAGAATATACCTAATTTTGCAGAGCATTGTCTTCTCTGCGTCTGAATTAGTTATTACTTCCTACAAGTCTTTGTCTATAGTATTAAAATCGCACTATGGTTACTTATTTTTCCATGGCTTAGAAGATCGACATTAGTTTTGACGAACATTCTGCAATGTATGCAAAGGCTGCTTTGATGTAACATGAACCTGGCATGGCTTTCATCGATACTACACAAGGTTACAAATTTATGCCCAAAAACACTCACCCTCAATATAAGCTGCTCCAATGCACCCCGCATCAACTTATAACCAATATGCATACACAATTCACTAGGTAACATCCAATCTTTATTCATATCTCATCATATACGTCACTGCCAAGACTGCTGGATATTAAATTTAAAACTTAGCGTCCAATCACTATTCCCTAGATAAACTTCAATGCGTTCTCAACCCATTTTGAAAGCTCTTACCCCCTACACCATTTAACCGATATGAGCTGCGATGTCTATTACCAAATGAAGCAATGTAGTGAAGATTCATTTATGCAATACATCAATAGACATTTTCACTAAAACCCGACCTATATCAGGAGCCCACACCCTATGGCAAAACATAAACTTTATGTAACCATAGTACTCAATCATGTTCTCTACTCCATCGGATCAATTAGGTCACATCTCTTCATAATTCATGCACATCGCCCGTAAAGAAGCTCCCGCCCAAGCAGGCTAGGGGGTATCAGATTGTATGCAACACGCCCCTGTTTCTAAATGACCAAACACATCCCTAAAAGAAATCCACTTCCTAGATATATTGACTTTTTAAACTTTGATTTTTTTAATAGCTTTGTATAATATTTGTGAAAACTATTATCAAAATATAACATTCCGGACAGGGGCGGAGTATATAAAGAAAATATTAAGGTAAAAATTAGCATTTAAATTTATATTTGAATATATTTAAGTGTTTACACCCACTTCAACAGTATGCCTGCCGATTGCGAACAGTCACTTTGAAACACCTACATCCGCTACTGATTTCATTCCTACTTTAGTATTAATATTATAATTTCGATTCAAGTCAAAGTTATGTGTATCAATTAACACTAATAATCGATAATAAGATTAGAAATAAGTTCGAATCAAAAGCTATTAAATGTAATAATAAAAATGACCTTATTGATGACGCATTGGCGCAAAGATTGAAGAAGGCGGGAGCATTTTTCCTCATTATAAGGCGATTCAGCTACGCAATTTAGTAGATCCAGAGCCTGTTGACCACATATAGCTTGTTGACTTTGGGTACCACTCATTTTTGCTTCGGCTTCAAGAATGTTGTAAAACCTTCCGAGGGTTTTGAATTTGATGGATTTTGACTTGTAATGGGTTTAGAGTGGGGCTCATAATGACCCGGGAAGAAGAAATTTAGTCAAATAACATCGACAGATAATATACGCACCAACTCGTGGCCTTCGCTTTTTGCTTATCGACTCAGCCTCAACAATTGGAGATCTTGTGATTTTTTTTAGTGTAGATTTTTCCCTTCTTGATAGTGTAAAATTTTACTTTTAATATGATATCGTTTGACAAAAAAAAAAATACTAAACAAACTAACACACTACCTAAATTATATTTTTTTGTTGAGTGAAATAACTATTTTGCCCCCTATTTGTGAGTGTATTGTTTCATAAAGTTTTATCCAAGAGTAAAATAGTCATTTAACTTAAAACACTATTTGCGTGTGAGTATAAGGTGGAGATTTCCAAAGTAAAGATGTCGACAAATCAGCCACTATAATAAATCCAACATTACTTTCTTACGTTGGAAAGAAACAATCATTTTTTTTTTGAATTTTTACACCCTTACTCATGCAATATAGTTGGAATATTGATTCAACGACAAGACCATTCGTTGGTTGTAATTGACTAATTTACGACTAACAAATGGAGTCGTCATTAGAAAAATATTTCACTTATATTTCCATGAGTTCGGTTGCAAAAGTTCAAATTAATTTACAACCAACGCGCATGGTGTTGTCATTGGAGCAATAGTCCACCCTTTCAAGCTGTGGGTTCGGCGTGAGGGGGCGTTTAATGTGAGCGTGATCACATTTTTCTCCAATTGGAGCAATAGTCCAACTATATTCCCATAAATTCAGTTGCATAAATTTTAAAAAGATATTAGGTTGTTTATTTCCAAAATATGAAAGTAAAGCTGGAATTGCAAAATGTTATTTTCATAGGCCGTTTGTTTTAATAAAAAAAATCCCACCCACCCCCACCACAATGAGAATCAAACCCAGGATCTTTAAGTCATTGGAAGAACTCCTAACCAGTAGGTCATTTGATGTTCTTGTTGAGGATCCAACTAGTTATCGAATATAGTTTTGGCTCAATAATCCTGACAATATCGATTCCTATATATCGTCAATGCGTCACCAATTGATCCCGGACAACCCGATACACAAAGTCTCAATCTCAATAGGGTTTTGACACAAAGCTCTTTTATTGAGGAAACGAAAGAAAATGGGCTAGGTCACAGACATATAAAACAATAGTGAAAGTTATGATTTCTTTGGCTTAGAATAAAAGAAGGCAACCAACTATTATTTATAATAATAAATAATGGGTTAGGGTTTTAATATTAGTCAGACTGAGATAATAGTATTGGGCTAATTGGTCTGCACCAATAGATATTAACAATCTCCACCTTAAGACCAAGACATCACATTTGACATAGGAATCCAGGAACTCATCATCGCTAAATTATACTTGTAAAATCACAAAGACTATACAAGTAATGGAGGGTACACAGATCGGGATAAGGGAAACAAATAACCAAGTCCACGAGGGACCGAACTCTACCATAAGTTCATCTAGTTCTAAACACGTACGTCCACTAACCTATGTCAAAGTTCAGAATTCTTTTACATGATCTTAAACAGTGGTATCAAGAGCTTGTGTTAATTGTTATCGTTTTGTTTTTTAACTCAGAAAAAAGAAACCGTGCACAGTGCCGTTGACCTGCTTTGACCAGATTCATTTGGAGCTTAAAAAATCCCCGAGCGGGGTGGGTAAGGTCGAAAATTTTGCATAAATTTACGCAATGGTAAAGAGGTTTAATCCCTTTTAAATTTCAGTCTTTATTTTTGTATAGGGGTCCGGATATGTGTATCCGGCATTGTGTGCTGCTTTAATATTTGTGTTTTTGTTGTTGTTTATCATTTGAATTGTGTATTTTTTTAGAATTGTCTAAAATTCATTTTATTTGTGTATTTGGGCCATATTGTTTTAATTGATTAATTGTATAATTGTGTCTTTTACTAATCAATATGGTTTGGTTCCTTTTGATGGAAAATCTGATTTTAGCATTTGGAAACAAAAAATTAAAATGTGTTTTAATTCAACAAAAATGTGTTAAAGCTATCACTCAAAATTATGTGGCTGCTGATACTGAGGATAAGAGAATTGAAATGAATGAAAATGCATGTTCAACCATTTATTTGAATATAACTCCTTACGTGATTAGAAAAGTTGGTAATACTGAATGTGCTAAAACTGTTTGGGATAAATTGGATGATCTTTATATTGAAACCTCGTTGCGCAGTAAAATGTTGTTACTTGAAAAGTTTTTTAAATTCAGGCTTGAAATGTCTAAGGATATTTCTGAAAATCTTGATGTTTTTACTAAACATATATCTGATATTTAGTTGTCTGGTGATAAAAACATTGATGATTATGCTCTCATTGCTTTGTTGAATGCTATGCCTGGTTCTTTTAGTGATGTTAAATATGCGATTAAGTATGGTAGAGATAACGTTTCGTTGGACTGTTGAGGATTCAACTAGTTATCGAATATAGTTTTGGCTTAATATAATCTATATAACATCACTTAAATGGTAGTTTTGGCTCAATAAATGGTAGAACATGTATTTTCATTAATTCAATTTTCTTATTCTCAGTATCAGCAGCCACATAGTTTTGAGTGATAGCTTTAACACATTTATGTTGAATTAAAACACGTTTTAATGTGTTGTTTCCAAATGCTAAAAATCAAATTTTTCCATCAAAAGGAACCAACCCATATTGATTAGTAAAATATATAATTAAACAATTATAATCAATTAAAACAATATGGCCCAAATACACAAAGTAAATGAATTTTAGACAATTTTTTAAAAATAGACAATTCAAATGATAAACAACAACTAAACACACAAATATTAAAGCAGCACATAATGTCGTATACACAGATCCGGACCCCAATACAGAAATAAAGACTGAAATTTAAAAAGGATTAAGCCTCTTTACCATTGCGAAAATTTTTGCAAAATTTTCGACCTTATCCACCCCGATCGGGGATTTCTTAAGCTCCAAATGAATCTGGTCAAAGCTGGTCAACGGAACTGTTCACGCACTGTAGCAGGTCACTGTTCACAGTTTTTTCTTGAATTATAAAACTAAATAAAAACAATTAGCACAAGCTATGATACCACTGTCGAGGATCCAACTAGTTATCGAATATAGTTTTAGCTCAGTAATCCTAACAATATCGATTTCTATATATGGTCAATGCGTCACCAATTGAACCCAGGGCAACCCTATACACAAAGTCACAATCTCAATAGGGTTTTGGCACAAACCTCTTTTATTGAAGAAGCGAAAGAAAAAGGGTTATGTCACAGGCGTACAAAACAATAATGAAGGTCATGATTTTTTTATGGTGCGTTTGGATTGGGGTGAATCAGGTGGAATCGAGGGGAATTTAATTATTTTTGTGTTGGGAACTAAAATTGGTTTCTAGGTAGGAGAATTAGTTACCACTAATCCACTCCCATTACCACTGATTCCCCTCAAATTTTATTAGGGGTACGATTGGATATGGACTTAAACCGAACCGGGACCGAACCGATCCAAGACCGGCGGTTTTTTTCGGTTTTAAAATCGATCGGATCGGTTTCGGTTATTTGGATTAAAAAAATCGATCGGATCGGATTGGTCTTACAAAAAATAACCGGCGGATAAAAACCGATCCGATTGATATTGTTATTATGTATTTGGACTTTGAACGATATTTTTATTTTTATATTCCAAACATTTGAGTGATATTGTTATTAATTTATATTGAGGTTGTGACTTGTGAGTATTGTTTTGTGTTGATGGTAGATTTAGACCAAAAAAATCCAAGTAGAAAGTACAAAATATGAATCTAAATATGAATTTGTAGTTAAAAAGCCTATCAATCTGTAAAAAAATGGCCAAGAAAGTGCCCAAACTTGATCCAGAAGTGGCCCAGTATTTGAAGCCCATAACCGGCCAATAAAACGAACCGGTCCGAAACCGGCGGTTTTAACCGAACTCGGTTTTTTAGGTTTTCGGATCGGTTTCGGTTTTGGTTTTTTAAAAAACCGAAAAATCGGATTGGGTTTTTTTTAGGCAAAAAACCGCAAAACCGGTCTAATCATACCCCTAAATTTTATACCTCTCCAAATCGGAGGAGAATGGAGGAGAATCATATTTTTAATTATATTTTCTCTCATTCTCCCTGATTCTTCTAGTTTATAATTATTGTAAACAAACGACAACAAAATATATTCTCCCTGATTCCCACTAAATCCCTTCCCCCCTAGTGTTTTTGGATCGGGGTGAATCAGAGGGAGGAGAATTTTTCAAAATTACCCTAGGGGAAGGGAATTAGTGGGAATCAGGGAGAATATATTTTATTGTTGTTTTGGTACAATCATTGTAAACTAGGAGAATAGGGAGAATGAGAGAAAATATAATTAAAAATATGATTCTCCTCCGATTTGGAGGGCAGAAAATTTGAGGGGAATTAGTGGTAATGGGGGTGGATTAGTGGTAACTAATTCTCCTACTAGAAACCCATTTTAGTTCCCAAACACAAAAAATAACTAAATTCCCCCGATTCCCGCTGATTCACCCCAATCCAAGCGCACATAATTTTAAAAATTCTCCTTCCTCTGATTCACCCCGATCCAAACACACCATTAGCTTAGAATAAAAGAAGGCAGACAACTATTATTTATAATAATAAATAATAGGTTAGAGTTTTACTATTAGTCATAATGAGACAATAGTATTGGGCTAATTGGTCTGAGCCAATAGATATTAACAGTTCTCATACTTTTATAGGTCGTTAAGAACAAAATGGACGGAATCCTTGCCTTGGGAAATTTCTGCGTTGGAAATAGTTTTTTCACCACTCTACACACTATATAGTATTTTTCTGGAGTGAAATGATCATTTTGCCCCCAACTGAAGTTATATATCTATAACACTTTCAAATAGGGACATAATATTCCTTTCACCCCCAAAAAGCGTGAATATAACAAATCAAGACTATAATATAGTAATTTTGTAAAATAACATCGCCTATAGGGGCATAATAGTAATTACAATACTAATTGATGTGATAAATATAGTAGTAATTGAATATTTTAAATATATGTAATATTACACTATATGTATGGGAAGAGGGTAATTAAAGGTTTCCCCTTGAAGGCCCACAATCTTTTATCACCAATAAAAAATGACACTTGCATAAAAAATAATTTGTACTTTTATCCAACTTCTTATAATACCATTTTAAATAAATTTTATTATTTCATTGAGTTCACTTATTGTCATGTATTTTCTTGAGAATAATTATAATAAAGATCTATCATGTATTTTTGTTAATTTAATTAAAATGAGTTAATTTATTAGAATATTATAAAGTAATTTTTGTATTGACCTACTAAATAAAATATTGAATTGCCACATATAAGTTCACATAAGTAATAGTAGTACTGTGCAAGGATGTCTAGTTTGATATATTTGCACAAATTGGCCTTAAGTTTGTCGGAAGTTAAGACTTCATCCTTAGAGTTTAGATTGATGCACTAACCGTCCCTGGAGATATGTAACCGTTAGACCAAATATCTTTATATGATATATACATCTATTTTAAAAATTGAAATAAAAAATAAGCAATATTATAAACTTAAACTAATCCGAGTCAATGTTTATTCGAATGGGATCAATTTATATGGAACGAGATTTCAAATACGTATTTAGGAAAATTGGTGAGATAACTTTTGGAGGGATACAATAAAAAATCGATTGTAAAATATATCTATCATGTCTAGGCCTGTGAGCGAAAGTCTCGGTTCGATAAAGCTCGAGGTATTTGACTCGAAAAGGTGCGGCTTGAAGTTCGATTCGACTATTCAAATATCAAACCACACCTTAAGATTGGGTATTTTTCAAATCAAGCCAAACGGTGCGAAAAGGTGCGGCTCGATTACCATATATCTATTTAATGATAAAATCATTATCAACCCACATATATTCCCTTCTATGTACTCATCTCATTCTTTCATCTCCACTCTCCAGATCGCCCCCCCCCCCGCCCCCCTTCGGTCACCTATCATCTCTTCTCTTTTCTTCTCTTCTCAAAAGCCGTTCCCCCGCTCACCCTCATGACGCATGGCATCGCTCATCCACATCAATTCTCCCAAACCCCTCCCCTCCCCATCACCTTTGTTTATATAATTGTAGCTTCAATTACGATTTCAATTGTTATTTTTTCAGTTTTTTTGTTCATATAATGTTTTCGTTTTTTATTTTTCTTCCAATTGTTACCAAGCCAAACGTTTTCAAACGTGTTCGGTATTGGATTCCTCGCTTAGGAATTCAAGATTGTCAAACCATGCATGTATGCATGGGGTTGAAGAGCTTGTTTGATCGACGTAAGGAATCCTAATCAAGGTCGAAGTTCTAAATATTAGATAAGGTTGAGGTGTTGTAATTGTTGTACGATTAGGATTGTAATTCTAACACAATTAGGACAATCTAGAATTATTAGCACAGAAAGGAACTATATCAGCATCTGAGTTTTCAAGTATAGAAAATTGCACCCATTGTATTATGGGAAAACAACATATAATTTCATTTAACAAAACAAGCAATAGGAAATCTGAGATACTAGAATTAGTATACTCAGATGTGTGTGGCCCTGTGAAAGTTATGACTTTAGGAGGATGCTCATACATTGTAACTTTCATAGATGACCATTCCAGGAAGCTTTGGGCATATGCAATCAAATCCAAAAATCAAGTATTTGACTGGTTCAAGAATTTCCACATGGCTGTTGAAAGACAAACTGGAAAGACACTAAGAGGTATAAGGACAGACAATGGTGGTGAATACATTGGAGCCTTTGACAAATACTGCAAAGAAAGAGGAATAAAGCATGAACAAAGTGTTCCAAAAACACCACAACATAATGGTGTTGCTGAGAGGATGAACAGGACAATTATTGAAAAGATAAGGTGTATGTTATCCCTAGCAAAACTACCAAATCACTTCTGGGGGGAAGCATTAATAGCAACAGTACAGGTTATAAATTTATCCCCTACTCATGTATTGAATGGGAAAGTACCAGATGAAATCTGGACAGGAAAGAATGCTTCCTATCATCACCTTAGAGTATTTGGATGTAGGGCTTTTATGCACATCCCTAAAGATGAAAGAACAAAACTAGATAAGAAATCAAGGGAGTGCATCTTCCTAAACTGTGGGGAAGAAAAATTTGGCTATAAACTCTATGATCCAAGAGAAAAGAAAATTTATAGAAGTGGAGATGTAAAATTCTTTGAAGATCAGAATATAGAGGATATAAACAAGGAAATTAACAAGAAAAAAGTTGAGGAGGATCTAGTAGAATGGGAATCTGATGAAGATGACATCAATGATGAACAGCAGAACACTCAATTAGGGGAAGCTGATCACAACAATGATCATACTGAAGATAATGCAGATATCATCAATGATGAACAACATTTTGATAATGATGAAGAATCTGAGCAAACAGCACAGCCACTCAGGATCTCTTCAAGAGCAAGAAGGCCATCCACTAGATATCCTGTAACTCAATACATATTATTATCTGATGGAGGAGAGCCATTATGCTATAAAGAAGCAATAGAAAGCAAGGATAGCTCAGCCTGGAAATCTGCCAAGGAAGAGGAAATGAATTCATTGTACAAAAATAACACATTCTCTTTAGTTAAGAAAATTCCAGGCAAGAAAGTACTCAAGAACAAATGGATTTATAAACTAAAGTATGAACAAGGGAATTCACAGCCAAGATTCAAAGCTAGGTTAGTGGTGAAAGAATTTGAACAAAAATATGGGGTGGATTATGATGAAATCTTCTCCCCTGTGGTAAAAATGACTTCTATAAGATTAGTTCTTGCACTAACAGCTAGCAGAGATTTGGAATTACATCAATTAGATGTAAAAACAGCTTTTCTTCATGAAGAGATTGAGGAGGTCATTCACATGAATCAACCTGAAGGTTTTGAAATTGCAGGAAAAGAAGAATTTGTGTGCAAATTAAATAGGAGCATGTATGGATTAAAACAGGCTCCCAGACAATGGTACAAGAAGTTCCATTCTTTCATGAAAACTCAAGGATATAACAAGACTTCAGTAGATCATTGTGTTTACAGGAAAGACTTCAATGATGGCAGCTTCATACTACTACTCCTATATGTAGATGACATGCTGTTAGTTGGAGCAAATCTAAATAGAATTAATGACCTAAAAGCTTCTCTTAGCAAAACATTTGAGATGAAATATCTATTGGAAGCAACTCATATTCTAGGTATGCAAATTAAGAGAGACAGAACAACCAGAAAGCTATGGTTGTCACAGGAGGAATATGTGCAGAAAATACTAGTCAGGTTTAACATGGATCATGTAAAACCTGTTAGTTGCCCCCTTAATTCACAAGTGAAACTTAGCATGAATGATTGTCCTGCTACAGAGGAAGAAGTAGAAAACATGAGAACAATTCCATATGCATCAGCTGTAGGAAGTCTCATGTATGCAATGATCTGCACAAGAGCAGATATTGCACATGCCTTAGGTGTAGTTAGCAGATTTTTGGCTAATCCAGGTAAGGCTCATTGGGAGAGTGTCAAATGGATACTCAAATATTTAAGAGGAACAACCAGCAAGTGTATATGCTACAAAGGAATAGGAGATGAACTAGAAGCCTTCTCAGATGCAGACTGGGCAGGAGATTTTGACACAAAAAGGTCTACTTCTGGATATTTGTTTGTGTATGCTGGAGGGGCTGTGTCTTGGCAATCAAAAATCCAAAAATGTGTTGCCCTCTCAACCACAGAGGCTGAGTATATTGCTATAACAGAGTGTGGTAAAGAATTACTTTGGATGAAAAGGATCTTTAAGGAACTGTGCATACAACATGGCAGATTTACAATACAAAGTGACTCCCAAAGTGCTATTCATTTGAGTAAGAATTCCAAACTACATTCAAAGGCCAAGCAAATTGACATTAGGTACCATTGGATTAGAGATGTACACACCAATGATAATGCTAATGATAATCTATATTGAGAAAGTACACACCAATGATAATGCTTCAGATATGATGGCAAATATACTACCTAAGAACAAGCATGAGACTTGTTGCATTAAGGCCGGACTCGGCCAAATTACTTAGTACTAGAGTTTAGTGCTATAATCGGACCTCTTCATAAGCTCGGAAGGGGAAGATTATTGGATTCCTCGCTTAGGAATTCAAGATTGTCAAACCATGCATGTATGCATGGGGTTGAAGAGCTTGTTTGATCGACGTAAGGAATCCTAATCAAGGTCGAAGTTCTAAATATTAGATAAGGTTGAGGTGTTGTAATTGTTGTACGATTAGGATTGTAATCCTAACACAATTAGGACAATCTAATTGTCTATAAATAGGTGCACCACTTGAGTTGATTAGTGATGAACTTTGTCGATTAAGTATACACAAGAGTTAGCTTTGTAGTTGTTTGGTAGATTGTAATCTTCATACAAAGAATTAATAAAGCTTTTCTTAGTGGCGGAGGTGAATCCGAAGCCACACCCGAAGTCGTATTGTTTATTTGTTATTTCAATTTAAGTCTATAATCGTTGTGATATTCTGGGCAAAACTCAACATTCGGCTCGAACCTTCAAACTCAAGCCACACCTTTAGTTTTAATATTTGACCAAATAAAACCAAATCAAACCTCCCCTATTAATTTTTCAAGCCAAATCCAAACTTCCCAATTATTTGACTCGATTTGGCTCGATCACAGGCCTACATGTGATATACCTCATACATGTGCTTCTAGCTCAGTTGGGTAAAAGTTTAGGTGATAAGTCTCGACTCTTCGCACTGCTCGTAAAGAGGAAGAATCTCATGTTGGAATGCTAACAGGCAACCAAATCCCCTAAGGTTGCGTCTGGTATAGTGGAATGGAATGGTGTAGGAATGAAATCGACAAAGTAATGGAATCGATAAAGGAAATGAATAAATTAATGAATTTTATTACTTTGTTTGGTATGTGAGTAGTAATGTGATTGTTACCTCCAATTTTTCTAATTTGATTACCTAGTAGGAGGTAATCATCCATTACCCCCAATTTGGGCGGAATGGTTATTACCTCAAATGAGGTAATTCAATTAATTAGGGAATGCAATCAAAATTCATTATTGACTACCAAACTAAGTAATACAAACTAATTTAATTTCATTCCTTCCTATTTCATTCCATTCCCGCTTACCAAACACAACATAACTCTTTGAGGCATATTTAACGATTTACCTTCTCATGAAGATCCAGAATATGGTAGACCGAGACCCTTAAAATAATTGGAGCAATCTGCATACAAAGACCCTTAAAATAATGAGGATATAAGCTAATGTGTATAGTATTGTTTAGGTTTAGGCCTGGTCTGTTTACAGCAATGTAATCTCTAGTATAGCAATTATGTCACATATTTATTTTTCTTGTGCTTGGCAATTGAAGTCTACCTGAAAAGTTGAAATTAATGAGCATGTGAATTAAGTCCCAACATAAACTATATAGTCATGGTTTGGTAGTTGGTCGTACGTACTGGACATATAACTTAATGCCTTATATGAGTCGACCTTGGATTAATATGCATTTATGCATATAAATTGTCCGTATTTCATTCACGATGCCAACATGCAGATTGCAGACAACGGTCCCCCTTTTTTTTTTTTTTATATATACTGTATTTTGTAAATTTCTTTACTTCAATTTTAATATTGTCATGAGAATTTGCGTTAGAATTTGACTTGAACCTATAAGATTTTGAGTTTATTGCTATAACTTTGTGTCAAAATGATGTTTGAATTAGAATTGCTATGAGCTAGTGAAAAATCAAGCTTGAAAAATGAATTTTCGGCCTTGCAAATATATCCGCTATAGGAATTTGGGTCCGAATTCGGTGGAAGTCATGTAGGTTCCGAACCCTACGTAATGGAGAACTCTGTTAGTCAAGGCTTCTTCAGGAATCAGGAGATTCATGATCAAAGTCCCGACAACGTAAATCTTTCGATCGTTGCACATTACTATATTTCTGATCTTATCCAATATCAAAGTTCACTATATTAGGGCCAAAATCCAAGTGAAAACATGCTTGATGAGATCGCATCTCCGACTTGATAGAGGCGAAATCCTCTGTTGTAACTTGGGTTCTTAGCAAAATGTTAAGAGTTATACGTTGGTTTGAACTTCATGACTTTTGAAGAAATACCATCTAATGGATTTATAGAGAAAGCCTAAGGTGGGAAGCCTTGGCTCGAGGATGTAGATTACTGAACCCCAATACCTTTATGCCTTGTCGAGTTGCATATATATCTCTACTTTTTATCTTTTTATCTATATTATATATATGCTAGATTTGTTATGATTCTCTTATATACTTGATTTATTATATCTTGTTAGAGTTAATATATACATGTTTATATATTTGGTTTGATCTATGAACGTTATCACTTATTTATTTCTCACGAAGATTGAATCGACTACTATTTGATTGACTTATGAGTATTTTATGTTGTACTTTTATATATAACCAATCAATTATTAAAAGCGGGGTTTGATTATACTTTAGTTTATTATGTATTTGTTTTACTAATTACTAAAGTATTATTTTTGTTAAAAATTATTTTAAAGCTTTAAGAAGTCGAAAATCGGTTATTATCACCCTCTTCAATATTGTTCACCCCCTCTAAGATTGTCATAGACAATTCACATGTAGTGGTAATGTTTTAAAGTGGATGTTCATAACAAGCATAATTTCAAATGAGTGTTCACAACACATAAATATAAGCAGGGGCCGCAGTAGCTACTGAATCTTCTACTGGTACAATAGAAAATGGTATGGACCGATGGACTTACCAGCCTTGATCGCCCGATTCAGGTAAGACTTGATCATACGAGATTCTTCCAAAACTCTCCTAATGATCAAACAATTGAGACGGTAGCTTTGAAAAGACAAAATTTCCATTTTTTCTTTCATTTCCGGAGAAATACGATCGGGAGAGACTAATTCATTTGAAATATAAATTTAATTGGATTACCTTATCGAATATGCTCTAACCAATTTCATAAATTCACACTTTTTTTTGCCTAAAAATAAAAGGATGTGATAAAAGGCCTGGGGGCAAAACCAAATCTGTTATGCATACCAAAATGTTGAAATGATTATTTTATCCCTCTATTTGTATGTATAATAAAATAGATAATTAAGTTAGGGGTAAAATAGATACTCCCTCCGTCCCTAAAAGATTGTCACATTTTGACTTTTGTGGTCAATTATAATAAAATTTGATCATGAATTCTCATTAAACGATAAGAAATAATATAGTCTTGTGGACATCGTTAGATTCGTCTCAATATATATTTTTGAAATATCAATTTATTATAATTTTTTCGCATGTAAAATAAAAGATATTTATGTTTTAAATCATACCTTATTGACCACCAAAAGTCAAATGTGATAATCATTTAGGGATGGAGGGAGTATTTGATATAAAAGAAAAATATTATTGTGGTATGTATAGTGTTGCTTGGCAAAATTCTAAATGAACAACAAAAGCCTTTGTCTTAATGTGAATTCTTTCAATCTCCACACTGTTGATTCACCACAATTTTTCACCTCTAAACAGTAGACACACTTACAAAAGCACAAATTTCACCTCCTTATATTATCTCCATAATTTTCTTCTGCTTTGCAATTAATACAGAGCATCTTCCTTATTACTCCTCCTTTTACTGCTTCTTTAAAACTATCACCAAACAAACACTCACTCCATTTCCATTTCCATTTCCTATTCTGGCTCTACCCACCATGGAAGCTTTCAGCTTACTCAAATACTGGCGTACAACCCTCACTAAATCCACCACCACCCCTCTCGTCACCACCGCTACCCCCCGCTCCTCCTCCTCTTCCGACGATGACCATGGTCCATACTTCGACATGGAATTCGCTCTTGCAGATGAAAAACAAGAAACTCGACCCAACCCGAATGGCATTGATGTACTCATCAATCAAGAAAGTGAAACCGACGAAAACGAGGAAGAGGAGGAAGAAGAAGAAGAAGAAGAAGTGGAAGTTAGTTTGAGGATTTCTTCATCTTCATCCTCCAATGACTCAAGAAAAGAACAACCACACTCAAAGATTGATGCAAATGTTGACAACCTTGTACCAATTGAAACATCTTCTTTGATAGTTTCGTCTTCCGATTCCACACACAAATTTTCCAACAATCTAATCTTGAAATCCGCCTCGAAATTTCGAGTATTGATGGCTTTGAAGCTGAAGAAACTCAAGGAAAATGCAGGTGAAGAAGGGAAAAAGGAGGGGGAGAAAAGTGATAACAATAACCCAACTGAAAAAGAGACTCATAAGAGGAAATTCTTCACTGTGAAGTTCATAAAAGTCGATGAAAGCCCAATTGTTTCGTTATTCACTAGAGATCATAGCTCGAAAAGCGAGCAACGCTCCTCGGCCCTACATAAATATCCTGGTTCCGCCTATGAACAACCAAATAATAATGTGAAAGCCAATGAGGACAATAAAGACGAAGACGAGAAGAGATTCACCAAAGATATGATGCAGAAATACTTGAAACTGGTTAAGCCGTTGTATGTTCGTGCTTCCAAGAGGTACGGTGACAAGATGAGGTTTTCCGGGCAGTTGGTGTCGATTTCTGGCGGGGAAAATAAGGCTGGTGGTGGTACGGTGGTTGTGGCAGCGGCTCCGCTGTCTACGGAGGAGGTAACTGGTGGTGGAGAAGTGGAAGCGGTGGTGGAAAGTGTTAAAAGTAGTAATAATGGTAAAAGTAGTGGGAAGAGTGTAAAAGAGAGGAATTTCACGGCGGGGCTGAGGGTAGTTTTGGGAAAAAGTAAGTCGGCGTCGGCTGTTCCGGTGGAGTCGCCGCAAGTTTCGAAGCGGCGGGATGATTCCCTCATACAGCAGCAAGATGGGATCCAGAGTGCAATTATGCATTGCAAAAGATCTTTCAATTCCTCTAGAGGTAATAATTACTAAATCAACTATATCATTAATTTATTTTATTGGCTTAATTAATTTTAATTTTAAAAACTTACAAACCATTTTTATCAAAATTTATAAAATATCCTTTTCATGTTTTATATTATAAATAATCATTTAAAAAAAAAAATTCAAAGCAGAGGCAGACCTAAGATTTTAAACTGGGTATTTATTTTATAGTACAAAATGGAAAATTTTAATTGCGATATTCATTTTAGAGAAAATAGAAGTAAAAACGAAGCAAAAAAAGACATGCATAGGAGATTCGAACCTGAAACCTCTTACAAATTAATCAAAAACTTAACTATTTGAGCTATTTATCTAGACGTAAGATATTCACGTGAATATCCTACTATATATGAAGTTTGCCCCTGATTCCGAGGAACCTAAGATCTCGTCATAACAAATAATATCTCATCAACTCGAAAGACATAAGTAAATATAGAGTGATTTACATAAGAACTAATGTGGTAGTATTTTTATTCTAAAAAATGAAAATCCTGAATTTTTTTCAAGGCATATTCGGTAACATATTTCTCATCATATCACCATTTGACTTCTACGATATTAATTCGACGTTCTTGTTTCAATCATGTATGTAGAGTCGGCGGCGAAGGTGGTGGCGGCAGCGACGACTTCTACGGAAGGGCAAATAGACTAAATTAGTTGGGGAGAAGTGTAATTAGCAATTAAATTAGGGAGTTTAGAGTAAAG
The DNA here is from genome assembly GCA_003412495.2 of Echium plantagineum. NCBI lineage: Eukaryota > Viridiplantae > Streptophyta > Magnoliopsida > Boraginales > Boraginaceae > Echium > Echium plantagineum. The sequence continues at coordinate 31,854,465 of CM016563.1, read as the reverse complement.
TAAGAAGAGAAAAGGGAGAAAAAGTAAGTAGAAATGGGAAAAGCACAAGATAGTGGTCTTTTCAGTTGGTCACATTGAAATTAGTGTAATCTAAGTCAAATCAAAGACTCGAGCGTATCTTTCTGTGCTTTACTGTCTCTTTAAACTCCCAAAATAATATTCTATCATCATCTTCATACATTGTAGATAAGACACAAAAGCTAATTGTCTTTGTATTAGTGTATGTATCCATTCGTAGACTAGAATCAATCCTTAACGACATTTTTTTAATCGAGTGAAAAAATCGAGTTTATCTAATAAGGTCTACTCAGTGTACTCGATGAATAACGATAATAGATCTTCTTATAAATGGTTTTCTAATTATGTCGTTTTATTTGTACTATTTTTGGTGGGTGGTTTGCATTGAATCTTTCTGTTTGAGCAGAAAATATGTGGGTGGATAATAATTAAACATTCAAATTTGAATTAAAAAATTTGGCTCAGGGTATGGTACAATTCGATACTTCTCAAACCTCTACCTATTTCAGGGGAACCACTACACGCATCGGAATAGTGTTTTAAATGATCATTTTACTCTTGAATGAAATTTTATGAAATACTATATTAGAAGGATAGAATAGTCATTGCAGTCCTCAAAAAACACTATTTGTACACTGTGTTGATGTGTATAACCAATCAGCTATTTCAGTCTTGAATCAATGCTAGGTGTAATTGGAATAATTGAATTACGATAGTTACAGTAAATATATTGTACTCACCCCGATTTTTTATATGACGTTTAAGCATTTTGATATTAATTAATTGACATTTTATATTTTTAATGTACATTTTAACTAGTTTTATGTTACATGAAAATATCTAGAACGTTGTTATTTGAACTCCTCTTGAACTATCCTAACTCAATGAGAAACCTTTGAACCTAAAATTCTATCCCTTTACTTAATGTTTAGTAATAATTGTTGATGCTCACGGAGCATAGCTCAAATGGTAAGAGACTTCACTATAAGAGTGTGTTTCTCCACAAGTGTGTGGGTTCGATCCACGGCAGGTGCATGAGTAACTCTGCATTTGTTCAAGGGAGGATCTGCTTGTGGGTGGTTACCCAGCCTACTCTGGGCACTCTTGAGGTGGAGTACCGAGCCGGTAGAGACACATCCCGGATTCACCTCCTCTGTTGGACGATGGGCTAGCCAAGCGGGGACGCCTTAAATGAGCGTATCAATAATAATTGTTGATGGGTCAATAAAAGAAATTTGATTTAAAAGAGTTGGGTTGGGTTGCAAATTTAGCCAAAAAGCAAAAAGGGGCAAATATATAAGCTTTGTTTGTGCGTGATTTTATAAGGTTGCAGAGAGTTGAAAAGTGGTGCTTTTAGTGGCCATTTTAGTGAAAGTGGGGACATGCTTGAAAACTGAGCTTAATATATTCCTTTTATACGTTGCCTTTTACCATTGTTTAATGTTTATGGTTATCAGTATAAAAAAAACCGAGAGTGAGTCTCAACTCTCAAGGCTTAATCAACCAAATAAAACTAGAACTACATCAAACTTCAATGCACTTAATAATGACCTCATCACCAAATACTCCCTTCAAGCCATTTTGATTAAAAGGGGTAAAACGTATTGTTTATCACAAATATTTGTAATTAGATTTCAGTTCATCTCGAATATTTTAAAGTGTTTCTGTTCATCACTCATGTATCACGTTCGTAAATCTTATGGTTATTTTTGCCTTTCAAATTTCTTGATTCGGAAATGTTAATAGTAAGAAAATGACAAAAATAACCATAAAATTTAACAAAATAACAAGAGTAAATGACTTCATCAATCACTCACGTTTGTTAAAAAACATTAGTCAATCACTCTAATATGACTTCGTATATTTTCGATCACTCATGTTAGGTTTTATGTATACTTTTGGTCACTCACACGTTTTTTGGTACTAACTCTTGATTTTTTCGAAATTTTTAACATTTTGGTAAGGATATTTTAGTGATTCTCTCATAATTTTGTCATGGAAATGTAGAGTGCAATGAAAGTTAGTTGATGTAAGTTAAAAAATTATGGAGAAATGACTGAAATACCCTTACAAAATGTTAAAAATTTCGAAAAATTAAGAGTTGTACCAAAAAAACGTGTGAGTGACCAAAAGTACACATAATACCCAACATGATGATCGAAAGTATACAAAGTCATACTAGCATGATCGACCAGTGTTTTTTAATAAATGTAAGTGATCGATGAAGCCATTTGCTCAAATAATAAAATACCCCTTAAAATAGTAATTACATGAAAAAGAGTGATAACAATGTTTTTCTCCAGTTTTGAAACATTAGTGATGAACATAGATATTTTGAAACATTAGTGATGAACTAGACCTTAGTTGCATATATGTGTGATAAACAATGCATTTTGTCCAACATTTGATGTTAAAAATAAGAAAATAATGAAATATCTCTAATTTGTTTTAAAGAAAATGTTGAAAATACCCCTAAAAATAGTTATTTAACAGAAAAAGTAACGAGAAGATCATTTTGCCCATTTTTGAAAGATGAGTAATGAACATAAGACATTTTAAAATATTAGTTATGAAAATAAGGCTTAGGTGCAAATATGTGTGAAGAGCAGTGCCTTTTGCGCTAATTAAAATTAACATATTTGTTTCTAATTGTGATTGACTCGTAAATAATGGAGCATGTGCATTGATGCAAAATATAAGAGGTAATTGCCAAAATGGTCTCAGTTTGTGGGTGACCGTTGCAATTTGGTCCCTTAAGTGACAACGATGCACAAATGGTCCCAGTAAGTGTGTATCATGAGCGCAAATGGTGCATAAAAACACTGTTAAAAGTTAATGAATATACTTACTTTGGGTCCATTTTTATAATTTTGATAAAAATGATTTAATTTTAGCCTTTTTTCAAAATGAGCATAAATGGTCTCCGTAAGTGTCTATTGTGTTCGCAAATGATCCCCAAACATTATATATGTGTTAACTAAAGGTAATCTAGCATAACCAAATCTATTAAAAATAATCATAAGATTTAAAAATTGAAAATACATTGATCCAATAGTTCAGATTTAGTTAACACAAAATTAATACCAAATTAGTTTACACATTGTGTATGCACTCCATTTTCACAATTATCTTGAAAATATGAGAACCTTTTTTCAAATTAGTACGTTAACACCAAACCATTTTCAAACATTCACTCAAGGTTTTCTTGCAAATACAATAATTAATTTGAAGTTAGAAATTCTAGTGACGTTTCTTAAACCAAAATTATCAATCAAGTCTATTATATTTATATTTTCATATTTTTTTAAAATTTATTTTTAAAATTGGGATAGTTTTGGAATGGAGATCTTGTACAAATAAACTGGATTGGTTACAGTTTTATTATCTCTTAATGCATATAATTATTCCCTACACCAATTTATAGAGTACCATGATAATCATTTAGAGAAATTCTAATAAAAAAAACTTAATAGGACCATAACTTTCTATCAAATAAACTAGCGATAACATCCTAAAGTCGATCCTGAACTCCTAAAAACTTATGAATTATAAGACATTACAAAAAGTAGTAATATTCATTTTAATCATATACTCCCTTCGTCCCTCAATTCAAGGGTTATTTTTTCAAAATAGAAATCCTTTTTCCGGATCCCATTTTATTAAATAAGAAAAGAAATAGGGGAGGAAAAATTATGTTAACGAAATTAATTTAAATTTTCTTAAAGTTTGTGTAAAAGTAAATGGTCTTTAGAAAAAAGGACCGATAACTATTTTTATTTTTCTAAAATCCACTGACCATCCCCTTACGATGAGAATCTAGCCTAAAATTTCTAAGTCAATGAAATTTTTTTTAATCATTAGAGCATTCGATATGTTGAACCGATAACAAAGTTTTATATTTCTGAAAAAAACTACTCCAAAAAGAATTTCATGGTCAAAGATATGCAGCTAAAAAAGAAGATATCGGCCATCAAAAAAACAGTAGAAGAGCATTAATTCAATCTAATCGTGGTTCAAACTTGACTAAATTCATCCTCATCTAGTAAAGTTTCTGGTCAGAGTAAATGGTCTTAGGGTGACTCGTGAACTAAATTAGTTGTTTGTTTTATTCTATTTGATGAAAACATTGTTGACAATGATGGTAAGGAGTTGATCTTTTACGTGGGAGATTCAAATGCGTCCCCATACGAAACCCGTGGGTCTAGCAAAAAGCCAAAGAGTTATTACATGCAAATCCAAGTGCCCGATCTTCTAATAAGACCACATCTCGCGATTTACATTCTCATGATGATCTAGGACTAGGTATAGTAGGGTCCCTACGATAAGGGTATCACACCAAACTGCCAGAGAGTTATTACATGAAATCCAAGTCCTCGATCTTTTAAAGTACCTCTGGCAATTTACTTTCTCGTGATGATCCAGGACAAGGTGTAGCAGGATCCCTAATTCCCTATGATAAGGATAGCACACCAAACTGCTAAAGAGTTATTACATACAAATCCAAGTCCTCGATCTTTTAAGACGCGTCTGAAAATTTATCTTCTCGTGATGATTCAAGACAGGGTGCAGAAGGGTCCTATGATGATAAGGGTATCACACCAAACTGCCAAAGTGTTACGTACGTAAAACCTCATTTCATTTACTTGCCCTCTGTTCACCATATGCACTTTATGAACTCATTTACTGTATCATCACATTGAAAATTGATGTGTATGTACATGCTGAGTACACATATATTCTTGAGTTCTATATAAAAAACAGATGTCATCACTTGGACAAATAATGAAGAGTGCTTATTGTACATGCATTTTTTTCTTGTTTTTATTTTCTAGTTTTCCAATGTTAGCTTTTGTTTGAAGAGAATCCATTGATGAATATAATTGTGGATTTTCTCTCTCCGATAATAGCTAGGATAAAAATGTATTTTAATTCCAAATAATTATATTATTGTAGATTAGTTTTTAAAAGTAGTACAAATGTTGTGATATAGTTTTTAAAAGTGATAATTATTGCACATTAATCTACAACATTTGTCAATCTGCGGGACTATATTGCTACACTTGTGTCACATTCGGAGACAAATTTGCAACATTGTAACTATTTTGGACAAAATTGACAATAACTAACTTATACTTGTATAGAGGAAATTGTTAAAATGATACCATAAAGTAGGTCGAGGTTTCCGTTTGGTACTTGAAAGTTCAAATAAAAGTCGCAAATTAATCCACAAGATTGAACAAAAGTTGCAACTTAGTCCAAAAACTGACGAAACTGTTACAACTCAACGGAACTTTTTGTCCCTAAAAGTAGAAGCCAATTTTACAATTACCATTAAATTTAACAACACCATCAAATTATGGACGACGTTACAACTTTTGTCCGATTTTGAGACGAATTTATAATTATTGAACTTTCGATGACCAAATGACAATCTTGAACCCATTTTCTCGAACCATATTATAAGTAATCAAAAAAATTTAATTAACTAATTATAGGTAAGTGAAATGACTACGTCATCTTTCTTGTGTTGGACATAAGTGTAAGGCCATGACTGGGCCGCATATCCCCTAAATATATTTTATATGGACTCTTGATAGATCCAGCTGAAGTTTTTCTCATCCATATAAAAAAGCCCAAGTAGTATTTTTGTCCATAATATCACCCTACATGCAAATTGTTTATTTTATTTGTACATTAAAAAATTAATTATATTGAGTTTTTAGTTTGTTGATTGTCATAACACTAACAACGTCAGAACAAATTTAAGTAAGCAATATGCATACAAAGATCAGTAGTTAACTCATATTAATTGGCTTTTGTCCTTGACGTAGAAGACTAGAAGTTAATCATCTCCAATAATCGCCAACAGAATATACCAATCTTGGTTCCGTGATCTTTCTTTTTGAGTAAACTGAAATGGTCCCAAAAAGTGAATCGAGAATTTTATTTGATTTTCGAAAGTTCAATAACTATAAATTAGTCTTTGAAATTAGATAAAAATTGTAATTTAGTCCAAAAATTAACGGAGCCGTTAAAATTTAGCGAAACCTTTAATAGAAGCCAATTGGACAAAGTTCAAAATGTCCTTTAGTTTTTGGAGTACATTGCAACTTTTGTCCAATTTCGAAAACTAAATTACGACTGTATGTTAAACTTTCGAGGACCAAAATAACAATCTTGACCCACATTTTAGGACCATATAAACAATTTCCTCTCTTTCATTTATATATAATCCAGTGTACACTAACCACTAAATATATATAAATGCAGTAATAAAAATATTTTAATGAGAAGGTATGTGTTTTCATACAAGGGTTGTCGAACATCTAACAATCTAGTAGATTCTAAAAATACATTGTGTTGACTTTATATGAAAACCAATTATTTAAAGTTATAATCAATTTTTCTTTATATAAATGCAGTAATGAGAAGGTATGTGTTTTCATACAAGGGTTGTCGAACATCTAACAATTTAGTAGATTCGATACGTTGTGTTGACTTTATATGAAAACCCATTATTTATAGTTATAATCAATTTTGCTTTCCATTTAATTAATTGTCAAACCTTCTATTCACTTGCTATCCAATAAGTCAATAACTTTTGACATTTAACGTTATTTATATTCTTTTTAAATATAAAATCGTTACACTAATAACTATGACATTTTTATTCTGAAATATACGAAGAAGTTAGATTACATTGATATGCCTCGTATGGTCCGGGAAATAGAGTTTTCCTGTTACACACTTTCATACAAAGTTCGCTCGTTATTATGAGAGTTGAACACACGAGATTGCTGATACTTATTAACACATTTTAATTCTTAACCAATCAATTAAGCTTTTTCACGTGACTAGTATATATATACTTTTTCATTTGATGACATATGCATGATATGATCGCCTGTCATTTTAAGTGTTCTCATATTCCAATTGTATTACACGTGAAGGGGAATGTTAAGATGTACATCTTAAGAGATACACACAAGATTAAGTACGTACATGTTTAATAAGATCATCATAAATATATATAGTAAGCAATTATTTCAACTCCAATCTTTACATTTCAATTATCCCAAAACCCCTAATTAGTAATAGGGTTTTTCCACCTAAGAAATTCTATAATAATCAACTATAAGCGATTACTTAGAACAAACTGACCAGTTCGTCAAAGTCTGTGACCGTCCAAATCTCCTAATCCAGAAAAGAAATCATCATGCATAAAAAAATCCGGAATTAAAATTGGATCACAGTCATTATTACTATGCCCCCATTCAACTACCGTTCTTAGCTCTTCATCTTGCTTTTGTTGTGTGACATTTCTTTCTGAGAGGTCTTCTTCAGTAGAGTCATTCAATGGAGGACTGTTTGATGATATTATTTTTTGATTTGATGCAAGAGGGAGAGAATTGTTCCCTCGGGTAGTGGCGGCGGTAGGGCTTTTCGGGATGACCGGGAATTTGTTTCTGACTGTCCCGGCCAGAGAATTCCGGCGAGTTGGCTGGCTGTGGCAGTGCTCGGCCGTGTAGGTCACAATGTAGACTTCTGGATCAGTGTAACTTTGCTCTACTTGTTTTCTTGCTTGACAACCTTTCATGCTACTACACCTATAGTAGCTCCTACATATAATTCAAAAATGAAGCAACATTATTAGTAATTATGATAATAATGACAATAATTAGTCTACCTCATTATAATTTAATTGATTTGATATCAACTAACATTTGGCAATGTTGACCATAATATATGATATTCAAATTAGTAACAGGCTAATGGTCGCATCATTTACACATGTTGTACTTAATGATCGATAAGAGTGATAGACTGAAATAGTTTGAACGGCAGTTGATTGATTGACAAAGACAGTTAAAACATAAATAACGGATAATTAAAAATATCTTGTAAATAAAAATAATTGAAGTTCTTATTTATTAATTCGATATGTAAAAATGTGACATTGTATATAGTATAATAGGCAGCGACTAGTATATATCTAATTCTATATATCTTTTGATATAAACTCGCCATTAATTAATTGCCTTTTCTATTAAAAAATGGGTTGATCAATTGTTTAAAGTGAAGGGAGTGATACTTATTATATATAGGAGTATATTATATGGATAGTACAATAACCTTCAATCTCCATGTGATGTGGTTTTATGTAAAATCTAGTCCAAGTTGGAAATATACCCATTTTCTAGTCTCTCTTTCAAAATATAATTCTACCCACTAGCTTCTTATAGTTGACCAATTTTACAAATCATTAGAGTTTATGATCAAATGAATTTGTGAATAAGTAATTAAGTTCTTAGAACTTGTAAAACACTTTACTAAGTGATGCAGTTAATTTTCGTCAGGATAATAAGACTGAACATCTTCCTAGTTTCACATTGAAATACATTAATTTTGTTCCGATTATACATTAGGAGAAATCTTAATTAAATAATTTTTAATAGAACCGTAACAAATCTGCCTTTATTACACTATAAGTTGATTTTACGATACAATTTCATGTGATCATGGACTCGTAACAATAACGAAAGGAGTCGTCAATAAGACAGTTTTTATCTTTTATAAAGACATATATTTAATTTGTAACGAGTGAGGAAAATCAAACCTAGGATAGGGCGATCCTTTAATAGGTTTTTGGCCATATTTACGCCAAGCCCACATATCAGAAGAGAGATAATCCTCGGCCTTCACTTGAGTTATCACTCTTTTTTGTTGATTTTTCCTACATGCAAAAAAATAGATAATTAAATCAAACTATCATAAATAATATAAATATTAAGTCACACAAATTTCCCCCACTCTAAATCAGCTATGAAAGTGTGAGTACAATTATAAATATTGATTGCATAAGTTCTTAACAATTATCATATAATACACCTTCTAGCTTAGTTCAGATATAACAAGTTATGGTTCTACTAAGATTTGTTTTTTTAACAATTCTCCAAACGACTATCATGTAATTTATACAAAATTGATATAAGGATCAAATTGTGTAATTATTAATGGAATAAGCAAAAAATTATTAACTGAATCGTAACCGGTCTAAGAAGATACTACCAAATTATTGAGTCAGCCAGACGTTTATCGAATTAATTAAACTTATAAAAAGAAGTTATTGACTAACCTTTTCTTGAATCTTGGTGAATAAGAAATGGCTAAAACTGAGGAACTACTAGACTGATCAAGAATCACTTCTTGATTCTTTTGAGGAGCTTGTTTTTGCTCAACTCCTTCTTCATTTTTCACCTCTTTGAGAGCACCAGGGTTGGGTAATTCAGTAGTAGTAGAACATTTAAGTGGATAAAATGGTTTGTAAAGTGATTCCAACCCATCACTCCATCTTATAGTAGATGATGATGACTTAGCAAAAAGGTCTGAAAACCCTAGAAAAAAATCTTGTTCATCTTGTGGCATACCTCTAATCCCCAAACTACATTGTTCTTGGATGTTATTCTCCATTTTTTCGATGTTATTCGACGCGCCGACGACGGCTTGCAACCCCCAATCTTCATACCTACCAAACATGGCCATTCAAAATCGGTAGTTGTATGCTTGATTGTATGTTAACTAGAGAAAGTCAAACTTTTGTAATGGTTGTATGTGTAGTAAAATGGAAGTTGAGAAGAAGAGATATGTTAATAAATTGGTGGAAAAGCTCAAGATATATAAAAAAAGGGGGGGGGGGGGGAGGGAAGGAGAAATTAATGGGGATATTGTCACATAATGGGATCTCTTAATCTAAGCTACCAACTTGCTATATCGAGTCGCTTAATAGCCTATTGATAATATTTGATCCAAACTTTTATTAGGTAATCTCGATTTCAACTCTTATTGGAAACATATTATTTCATATTATACTGTAACTATTATTTTAGTTTCAAAATTCTATATTCGTTCGATGTAATACTTTTTCCTTTCAATTCATTAGTTCGTAATTCTCATCACCAATTTAGAAAAGATATATATATAAATAGGGGGAGGGAGGGAAGAAGAAATTGATGGAGATATTGTCACATTTTGAGATCTCTTTATCTAAGCTACCAACTTGCTATATCTTAATAGCCTACTGATATTTGATCCGAACTTTTATTAGGTAGTTCGGCTTCTATTCTTATCGGAAACATATATATTATTTCATAGTACTATATTGGAACTATTCCTTTAGTTTCAAAGTTTTGTATTTATTTGTTATAATACTTTCCTTTTTCCGATTCGTTAGTTCGTAAATTGTAATTTTCATCGCCAATTTTCGTAGAACAAAAAAAACTACCAAGTTGTTATAATGTATGGGGTTTTCAATATAGATTGGGGTCACCTAATTCACGGTCAAAGGCCAATCATACACGCTTTCAATTATTTTTGTATTCATGTCACGCTTGTTTACAATTGAAAAACAAAAGGTGAAGCTGTATCCTAAGTGGTTGTTTGACATTTTTTTGTTCTTGTAATATTTAAATAATAATAGAAGCTAATAAATTCCATAGGTCTAGCTATTCACATGGAATTAAAGACGATAATTTGTTATATCTAAGACGTAATCAATACTCGAATTAGTTATAAAAAGGTCTTTTGATATTTTTTGTTTCACTATCTAGATATTCATTTATTTGAGTATGCCAATGGCCGAATATGTTGACCCAGAATTGTAATATAACACGACTTGGTTCATTTTGGAACCGACTGATTATAATATTTTATTTTTGTATTGTTTTTTTAGTAAGTAATCGATATTATATTGGGATGAAATTTCTGATTTTTTTGTCTTATTATTAAGGGTGTTTGATGGGATCCCAATCTGTAGCAGGTATTATTATTGTCTATTATAACCTCCCTTTGGTTACTGAATTGTTATTGTGGTGTAGTAAAGGAAATTACAGTTTAGCTCCTCCTATTTGAAGTATAGTAATCAAGAAAGTTCGATGGGAGGTAATATGGTAATTTCAAGGCAAAACAACAATATTCTTATGTGTGTATAGTGTTGGAATATGGTATGAATCTGCGTTTCGGGACTTGGTCGGAACTTTCCAAGTTCTGATCGGATCTAAAGACGTCTGGGTTATGACGTTTTTCTGATGGGCTTCAGACTTTCTCTCCTAGTTTACTTAGGCTTTCTTGATTACCTATAAATAGGAGACTTGTTCATTAGACTTAGGAGAACCGAAAAGAAGACTCAGAGAATAGATTTCCTCTTTTCTATTCTCGAAGGTCTACAAGCCATCAAGATAAGACAAAACGCACAGGTTAGGAATCTTGGAATAGTGATTCTTATAATCCTATTCAGTGTAGGCTGATAATTCTATTCATATGTGATCATAGTTTGATCAACTCTGTAACCAGTACTTTTCATTATAGTGAATTGCTTGTGGCTTGGAGCCCGTGGAGTAGTCCTAACACATTGTTAGGGACACCACGTTAATTCTCGGTGTTCTTTACTTTCGTGCACTTTATATTTATCTAAGATTCGCATCCGATTGTTAATTAGCTTCCGCCGTTATAACATATAATGTTTCCCATTGGTTGATACCATGCCGTTGTATATTTGTATGTAAAGGAGAGGTAAAATGTGAATCCAAAATTTCATTTGGAAAATATGAAGTGAGCCATACCACATTAGAAAATTGTGTTCTTGAGGCTCACCTTATAAGAAGCTATGCTTGAGTTGTTGTTGAATAAGAAACAAGTCGATGCCAAGGCCTCTTTCGTGTCGGGTGGGGGATGCAAATCAATTCTAGTAAACTGTTGTAATAGGTTGTTCATGAATTTGTGCTTGTTCTTTTGTATAGTTGTGTTTTCCCGGTGAGCGTCCTACATCTTAAAACTTTTTCGACCGTTGCTTCGTACAATACCTTTGCAATGGGATCGAATGTGGACACTTCCGTGGTGAATGTTGTTGATGAAACTGTCGAGAATTGGTTGATGAGATTCCAAATTTGACCTGGCAGATTGGTACGAATGTTGGTACGAGTGTGATTCCACCTACTTCACTTCCTGCCTTTGCAACAACTGTGACATTGCCTCCTCAATCAGTCCAACAATGCCGATGAATGAGCAACCTAAGCCTCCTGTTTTCTCGGGGGGACAATTTCAAGCGATGGAGGGACCAAGTGCACTTTTATATGACAACGTTGAACTTGCAACATTTCCTTGTTCAAGAACCGCCAACAGTTCAAGATGATGGTGTATGGAATGTAGCCGTTGTTCAGGCTTGGTTCCATGCCAACTATTTGAGTTGGAATTATTTATTGACTTACTTGTTTGACGATTTGTACAGGGTATATAAAACACTCTACTACAAAATAGTGTTGGCATGCTTTTCATTTGAGATTAAGTATAAGACTCAAGATGCTAGTACCATATTGATTTTAAGATGGTAGATGATAAACCTGTTACCGAGCAAGTTCGCGAACTTGAGGTAATTTATCATAAATTCAGGCAGAATATAATTGAGAAGTTGCCACCTTCGTGGATAGACTTCAAAAAATTACTTGTAGCACAAACGAAAAGACATGACCGTTAAAGATCTGTTCGTTCGGTTGAAAATTGAGGAAGATAATCATAAGGCTGGGATTGTTAGTGTTTATCACACTTCTTCTGCGGGGAGTCTATGGAAAATGTCATTGAACATGAGACTTCTACCAAAACTTTTGCGAAGAAAAATAATTATGCACCTAAGGAAAATAATTTTAAAAAGACATTTGATGGGACTTGCTACAATTGCAACAAACAAGGTCATAAGTGTTTTGGGCGTAAGCACGCCAAGAAATATAATGGGCGTAAGATGGCAAATAGGGTCACTAATGAATCAGACGAGATCAATTTGTTGGGTGGGAACAAACCCACAAGAATGGTGGATTGACACAGGGCTACTAGGCATGTTTGTGCAGTCAAAGAGCACTTTGCAACTTTCAAACCCGTTACGAATGTTGAAAAGATGTACATAGCTAATAGTGCAACTTCAAACATAGAGGGTGAAGGAACGGTTGTGCTCAAGATGACTTCGGGTGAAGAAGTTACACTGAAGAATGTTCTCTATGTGCCAGAATTAAGGAAGAACCTGGTGTCCAGTTCGTTGTTCAACAAAAATGGCTTAAAACTAATGATAGAATCAGACAAAGTTATAATAAGTAAGTCTGGAATGTTGGTTGGAAAAGGCTACATCTTAGATGGCCTTTTCAAAATGAATGTAATTGTTATGAGGAAGAATATGAATAAAACTCCTATTGCTTATGTTCGTGAGTCTTCTAATTTTTGACATAGCAGACTATGACATGTAAATTTAAATTCTTTGTGATGAAAAATGAAGTTGAATCACATACCAAATGAAACAATTTATAAGAACTACATGTGTGAAACTTGTGTTGAGGCAAAATCAACGAGAGCGTCATTTCCAACCGTAGGTAGAAATAGTAAGCCTCTTGAATTAATTCATAGTGACGTATGTGATATGAGTTAAGTTCAATCTAAAGGTGGAAATGAATATTTTATAACCTTTGTAGATGATTGCACTAAAGTTTGCTATGTAAACATGAAACAATAGACAAAATTCGCACTTTATAAAGAAGAAGTTGAAAAACAACTTGAGAAAAGAATAAAGGTAGTGCGAATTGATCGAGGTGGTGAATATGTCTCACATTTTGTGCCGAGAAAAGTTTCGTGCACAAAGTGACACCACCATATTCTCCTCAATGAAATGGAATTGTTGAAAGAAAGAATTGATCATTGAAAGAAATGATGAATGCCTTGTTGATAAATTTCAGGTTTACCTCAAGGAATGTGGGGGGAAGCAATCGTACCTGCTAATTACCTATTGAACAAAATTCCTCGCAAGAATGAGAAAAATACACCTTTTGAGTTATTTAAAGGTAGGACCCCAACCTATAAACATCTTTGAAAATGGGGGTGTTTGGCCAAGGTCATGGTACCTCCTCGTAAACAGGTGACTATTGAACTTAAGACGATTGATGCAAGCTTTATTGGGTATGTTCATAATAGTAATGCATATCGTTTTCTAGTGCATAAGAGTAAAAACTCACGAGTGCACAAGAAGAAGCTAAGGACTCTAGATGAGCCTGAAGGTAGTGTCAATGTTGAGACAACTAAAGAAGCTAAGGAAGAAGAACCTCGACGAAGTAAGAGGGCACGTGTCGAGAAGATTTATGGTTTTGACTTTGTCACATTTATGCATGAAAGTGAACCTCGAATTTACCACGATACTTATTCTCCCGTCACAGGGACAACATCTATCAGGATAATCCTAGCAACCGCTGCATTGCCCAATTTGGATGTACATCAAATGGATGTAACAACAACTTTCTTGAATGGAGAGTTAGATGACGAAGTTTATTTGGAACAACCCGAGGCGTTTATAGTTCCAGGTAAAGAACAAAAAGTATGTCGACTGGTCAAATCTTTATATGGCTTAAACCAAATGCCTTAAGAATGGCATCAGAAGTTTGATAAGACATTACTTTCAAGTGGTTTTAGAATCAATGAGTGTGACAAATGTGTTTATATGAAGTCCAGTAAAGACGGATACGTAATCCTCTAGTTATACGTGGATGACATGCTCATTGTTATTAGTAACAAAGAAATGATTCAGTCCACTAAAGATATTGTTGAACTCCTACATTGAAATGACAAATAAGGGTCAAGCTGATTAATCTTAGGAGTAAGTATCATAAGAACTCCAAACGATCTAGTGTTAACCCAGTCACACTGTGTCGACACGATCCTTAGAAAATTTTGCAAAGACGATAAGGGAATAAGTAGAACTCTAATGGATGAACATAGATATCTCGAGACGAAATAAAGGAGAAAGTATATCCCAACTTGAATATTCTCGAGTAATTGGGGGTGTTATGTACCTGATGAGTTGTATAAGACCAGATATAGCTTATGCAGTAAGCAAATTGACTAGATATACGAGTTACCCGAGTAGAGAATTGAGAAGCTTTTATGCGCATACTTAAATACTTGAGAAATATTAGAATTTTTTAGTTATTCTATACTCGCTAATTGCAGCATCTACGATGGAATCTGAATTCATTGCTTTAGACAAGTGCGGAGAAGAGGCGTATTAATTGCGACAATTCCTCGAGGACATTCCAGAGTGGAAAAGGCTCGTGCCTCCAATTTGCCTACATTGTGACAATGGATCTGCAGTTGGAAGGGCACAGAATCATATGTATAATGCTAAGTTGAGACACATTCGTCGATGTCATAATATCATTAGACAATTACTCTCAACTGGAGTTATCAATGTTGATCATGTAAAATCAAAAGATAACATCGGGGATCCGTTAACCAAAGGGTTAAGAAAAGAATTAGTTAAGAAATCATCGGAAAGATTGGGAGTGAAAACCCTTGAAATAATATGCAAATGAGTGATAACCCCACCTAGTTGACTGGATATCCCAAGATCTAGGATCCAAGGAACAACTGGCTCATATGGCATCACTAGATCACTGTGGGGGGTCTCCCCTACCCATTCCTAGATGAGAAACAGTGACACCGTAAGTATAAGGATAAACTGTGCTTTTAATGACTCTATAAGATATGGAAGAAGTGAGACAGGGTACTCATAGATATGAGAAGTCACCGATTTGAGCTACAGTGAGGGCCGCTTTTGAAGCGAAGTGTTAGGGGTGCATTTCTTGAACACAACTCACAGAACCTGTCAGGTGTCCTGGCCTAACCGGATACAGTAATGAAAACTAATATGAGTCAGATCGAAACTATGTGAAGTATGTCATCATTTGCTATAAATAACGGATTAGTTTCAAGACATCGCATCCATCATGTTTGTTGGTGAATGTAAACATATGTACACAAGGAAAGGTTCTAAGACCATCATAGCTACCTATCCTATGCAGGAATTGATCTTTGTATCACAAATTATCGAGTCAAATTGTTTTCAAATTTGCATCCTATGGGGGATATTGTTTATATGATTTTATCTGAAAACATATTTTGATTCATATGGGGGATGTTGGATGTAAATGCGTGGTAAAGTGTGAATCACAAATTTCATTTGGAAAACATGAAGTGAGCCATACCACATTGATAAATTGTGTTCTTGAGGCTCACCTTATGAGAAGCTATGTTTGAGTTGTTGTTGAATAAGAAACAGCTTTATGTCAAGGCCTCTAGCGCAAGAGGGGGTGTAAATCATGGATTGAGTGATAAGAGTCTACGGGGTTCCACTCTAAAATCAATTGGAGATGGAGGGAGTAGCCCAAGATCTTATATATTGACCCGGGAGGATAGCGATATCCGATGTGGGTGTGCATCTTAAGAGTCCTCCTCACGTGTAACCCCGCCGATGTTGTTCCGGCAATTAATACCGGCATGAAAAAAATTCCGCCGATGATTGGGTTACACGTGAGGGGGAATGTTAAGATGCACACCCACATCGGATCTTGGTGTAATCCCGGGTCAATATATAAGATCTTGGGCTACTCCCTCCATCGCCAATTGGTTTTAGAATGGAACCCCATAGACTTTTAATATGGTATTATGAGCCAAGACCGAGTTAATGAGGCACGTGTAACCCCGCCGAGTTGCTCCGGCAAGTAATTATGGAGAGGAAAATTCTGCCGACAATTGAGATACACGTGAGGAAAATTCCCACTTCGGAAGTCGATGTCCTCTTGGGTCAATGTATAAGATCTTGGGTTACTCCTCCTATTGCCAATTGGTTTTAGAGTGGAACCCCATAAACTCTTAACATTGAGATTGAAAAAATTGTGAAGCCAAGTGGGTGACCTGAGGACACGAATGCTTTTTCGAAAACTTGGGCTCGTGCGTGTGCATTTTTTGCTTTCGGTCGAGCTCGATTTGGATTTGAAATTTGAAAGAGTGTAACGATTGTAACAGTTTGTATATTTATTGGCAATTAATTACCTGGCCGTTTCAGAATGTTATGGCAGCAACTATTACTCATAATTGTGCATGACTATTTTGGATTTTCGAATTGGAAATGCTTCTACATAAGGCAAGAACACCATCCATCTGAAACACTTCAATAAAAAATAAATAAGCATTAGTTCTTTCGTGAAAACAAAACAGAGCATTCCAACACGTTCTGATGTTTCCTTTCTTTCGTCTGGTGATATTCAAGCTCATTGGCGGTTCGTCAATTGACTCATTGTGCTTGTGAGGTCAATTGAGAGGTGTTTTTACTGGGAGACTTGCGGCCGAACAGTCTTTAGCGGCGAAAGGAGAGGTCGAAAAAGTTTTAGGAAAAACGGTGTTTTCGTGACTCCATCTGATTTATTTTTTGTAATTGTTTATTCCTATTTTCGATTCTTGTAATTTCAATTCTAGTAAACTGTTATAATAGGTTGTTCATGAATTTATTCTTATTCTTTTGTAAAATAATATTGTATAGTTATGTTTTTCCGATTATCATCTTACAACATATACATATGTAACTAGCCAAGATATATGGCATATATCGAATCCTCACAAACAAGTAGACTAAAAGCAGGAGAATATTATCAATATAATAGAAGAGATAAGAGTAGAGAATGAAAGAAATGGGAGATATGTTATTAATTTATTCAAGATGTACTAAATCTATTTATAAGCTACTCACTCACTTCTATTACATCATAAAATGCCAAGAGATATGAATATATATTATAGTCAATTCTTGCTGATTAAAGGACATTCATATTCATAACACTTCCCCTTGAATGTCTGATAATCAAGAACATGCATCGTTAAAACCTTACTAGACAAAACCTCATCGGATAAAACATACAATGTTGCATCATTAAAATCTCGATAGAAAAAACCAGTTTGCAACAAAACTGGATCAAGGAAAAAAAGTACAACGCGTATTAATTGCCCCCCCATGACGCGTCATTTGACATCCGTCAGTTGAAATAGTCTCATATGCTTAGATAATCTTTCGAACGTGGGGGTAGGAAGCGATTTACTAAAAAACATCTGTTGGATTATCACGTGAACTAATATCTTGTCCATGAATTTGACCACCTCTTTGAGATTACGAACTCAGAATAATTTTTGTGTCAATATGTTGGTATATCTCCTTTGACAAATCATTCATTTCATCGTGCAATGTATGTACAACTATTTTCACACAAGTTCGTCGGTACCAATTTTTTATGGTAAAGCATAAGTAATATAGACATGTTGAATCATATTTCTCCACCAAACACATTCACAACTTTCTCCATTAATTTAATAATTCAGCGTGTTTGAGTGATGATGCTCGTACAATGTTTCATACAACAGTGTGATTTGCATTACTACCAAATATATACCATGTATTGATCTTCCAACATAGATCATGTAAGTATCTTGTTTGGCATGACCAATTGTCTGTAAATCAAAAATGTTCTTATAGAACATTCTTATATTCACTT
Source organism: Echium plantagineum (assembly GCA_003412495.2). Classification (NCBI taxonomy): domain Eukaryota; kingdom Viridiplantae; phylum Streptophyta; class Magnoliopsida; order Boraginales; family Boraginaceae; genus Echium; species Echium plantagineum. The sequence continues at coordinate 31,836,043 of CM016563.1, read as the reverse complement.
TATATTGAAATTCTTTCAAATGTAATCTTGTACGTAGATAAGTAACACCTAATATATCGAGTTTTGTATGATCAACGTGATATATTACTACTTCAATACCATTTATATTTTTGGGACAATGTTATTATGTTATATTGCCATTTTGTCACTAATGAGCCTTCGTTCACATTTGGCGATATTACAAGATTTGAGATGTGCAATGTGACTTATCCATAACATTTCATCTCAAGTTTATTTTTCTTTACTTTGACAACTTTTGGAAGCTCTTCAAGAGTTCCAATACTGCAATACATAACCATTTTCACATACTATTTATTTCATCTTTATATGTAAATATAAATTTATGTAAGAGCATTCTTATAACCTGATTTGATTAATTAGTCACTAGGAAAATCCCATGGGACAAAAAACCTAGTTAAAAAAGATCGAGTATGTTTATCTTTAGATATGTATCAAATAATTATCTCACTAAAAACCTTACCAAGAAAAACCTAGTGAGAAAAATCTCAGTGAAGGAAAAAATAGTTCAATGCATATCGTGTCTCCGCCTGATCAAATAATCAGTAGCATGTCCAAATAATGCCACTATCATTTATATATATTGCATGATTACACAAGAATGTTTCCATTGTAAGATATACATTAGAATTGGTTCTTCAAGACCAATTTTATATATTTTGATCTTTATGGTCAAGCTCAATTGGCTTATGTATAACTTTACAAGGTATTTGATTCCAAATCATTTTATGTAGACATATTGTCTAGTAATAAAGAACTCATTGAGTAAATCGAATATCCTAGTGGACTAGGCTCTTGCTAGTGACAAGAAGGTCCTGAGTTCGAAACTCACCTCATCGCTAATTTACAAAAAAATAGTAATAAAGAACTCAACAAGAGTTTTTATGCCAATCTATTCATGACAATTTAGTCATTAAGAACTCATCTGGAATATGTACAGATTATAATTAGATATTCGATGATATCATAAACATTGATATTATATTATCAACAATAACAATTAAATCATCGGTCAAAATATATATAGATCAACATCAACTTACACACAATAATTCATATTGTTCATAACACATAATAAACAAATAAATAGATTATATAATCATATTGCATATAATTCGAATTCTAAACATATATGACATACTATCTATATGTATATATTTATATATTCACGTGAAATTGAATAAAAAGACAAGGGTTAATGGCATGAAAGATCACTCAAAGATACTAATATTTCCTAGTCGATCACCCTATTATTAAATGGACCACCTTCGATCACTGAACTGCATTTTTTTGGGCAAACTTGGTCACTGGGCCGTTTTGAAAGATTTTGGGTGCATTTTGTAAGTTTTTAGCAAGGGTAATTTTGTCCGTTCATATTTATAGACATTTAATCCTCGTTTTTAAAACTTTTTTTAAATTTTTTTTAAAATTTTTTTTAAAAAATTTTTTAAATTTTTTTTTTTAATTTTTTTTTAAATTTTTTTTTTAGTTTTTTTTTAAACTTTTTTTAAATTTTTTTTATTTTTTTTTAATTTTTTTTATTTTTATTTTTATTTTTTTTGAACTTTTTTAAATTTTTAAAAATTAAAATTTAAAAAAAAAACTATAAAAAAATCAAAAATAAAAAAACTGAAAAAAAAATAAAATAAAAATTTAAAAAAAAAGTTTTAAAAAAAATTTAAAAAAAGTTTAAAAAACGAGGATTAAATGTCTATAAATATGAACGGACAAAATTACCCTTGCTAAAAACTTACAAAATGCACCCAAAATCTTTCAAAACGGCCCAGTGACCAAGTTTGCCCAAAAAAATGCAGTTCAGTGATCGAAGGTGGTCCATTTAATAATAGGGTGATCGACTAGGAAATATTAGTATCTTTGAGTGATCTTTCATGCCATTAACCCAAAAGACAATACAAATAGATGTATTCCATGATCTTCTAACACGTGAAATAGATTTATTCCATGATATTCTAACACGTTTGTTAAGCATATTCCATTATATGTAGAAATTTATATCAACTGGAAGATTATGTTATCACTATAATAACAGTTCTAACTTTTTTAAGTAAATAGATGTATTACGTAATACGATTTTAATCAATATTCTTGAAGATATGATATATAATACATAATATGTACTTCTAATATTTATGAAGTTCAATAGTTATTACACTGTTAATGACATATTTGATTTGAAATAATATACAATTTAAAAAATGGCAAATACTTATGTTTGGACGTCTTTAAATAACACAAAATTAAAGAGAAAGACAAACAAAAATTAATATAATGAAAAAAATATTAAAATTAGTGTTGCACAATTTTATTCCTCCAAGTTGTTAAATGAAGTCAAACTTAATGGAAAATAAAACAAAAGTACCAAGTAGGACAATTTTTTTTAAAGAATTTGTGATCGAAAAGGTCATTTTGAAACACGCGTGATCGGATGGTTAACGTTCTGGAACATACATCATCAAACGTGTCATTAAACCCTATATTATATTATATTATTATTTAAAATTATGAAACGATTTAGGGATCAATGTAGTATATACTATATAAGGACAATATATTAACATTAATTTAGATACTTCCATTATATTGGCCATTAAACTTGATTTTTTTTTACAACTAGACCAGGGTAAAATTGTCAAAAAGTATTTTTTAGATAAGTTTTCAATATTAACAAAATTGAAAAATGTTTTTGTTTGGGCATATTTGAAAGAATATACTACTCCATAAAATTATAGAAAATGGTAAAACGAAAATTAATAGAAGGAAAAAAGAAGATAGTTAATTTTCAGAAAAATGAAAAAAAAAATTACATTAAAATTAGTGTTGGACAATTTTACGCCTCCAACTTTAACAAAGAAAATTAAACTTAATGAGAAATATATATAACAACAATACCAAGTATGATACTTTTAAAACATGTGTTATCGAAAATGTCATTTTGAAACAAGTGTGATCGTATGGTTGACGTTTTGAAACATGTATCATTGGACGTATTTCAAAGCTTAGGATACTAAAAAAATCGATTTATTAAAGTTTGAAATAATTTTAATTTCATGTGTTGAACAGAAAAGGATACCAACATCCTCATTCGGTTATATTGACATTCTACAGAAAGCTTAACTTTAATGTTTATATCGGTTCAGATTATTATTATTTTTATTAGTTTGTTTAGAACATATATATTTTGGTTATTTGATAACATCATTGATAGTATAATATTTCTTGATATATTTTATAAATAAGATATTATCATTCAAAGGTTATTTCTAGATAGACCAAAAAATTATTTTTTTTCTCATATATTTATGTATATCATTAATTATATTATCTTAATTTGTTTCCTTGCATTGAAATAAAAAATATGGTCCATTGAGCTTGATCACAATGAAATGAAATGATTAATTTTCATAAGAAATGAAGAGGATAAAGAATGGGAATGTGAAGTTTTAATTATTTAAGTAAGATAATCAAATATTATGATATGAAGTTTTAAATATGTAGATGATATTTTCATTCATAATAAATTTATATTCTTAGAAAAATAATATTATTTGAAACTTATATATAAAAAAATTCTTAAATGTATAAGTTTCAAATAATATTATTTCAAACTTATATATAAAAGAATTCTTAAATATATACTCTAATTTTGGTATTGCAAATTTTTTTGTTACATTTGATAATTATATCTCAAAAATCACGTAAAACAAAATTATTTGCACGTCCCTTATTACTAGTAAATATAAAATATTAAGCATCACTAAAGTTATTATTACAATTCTTACCACGAGAGAATGTAAATACTCCATAGCATTTACTTATTTTAAGGCATAGCCTAGTGATAAGCGACAAAGTGAATTGAGTGAAGACAACCCAACATTATTGTGGTTTCGAGTCCGTGTGGTCGTGTGGAGGTACTTTGCTGAAATATTCAGGGATTGTTTCTGGTTCCATTACGTCCCTTTGGTCATCTCTCTTGTAGAGTTACTATTAGGCACGGTTCAAAGTTTCTTTTTCGAACATAGTTTCGAAATTATAAAAATAAACAACATTTCAGAGACATTATAGAGACTTTTAAGAAACGATGTAAGAAATTTAAGATTCAAGATAAATTTGAATAATCATAAATATTAAAGTAAAAGTTTGAAATAAGCAATTAAAATATTATATAGTTATTTACATCATTTAATATTATTTGTAAAAATATCTAATATTTAGATTTAAAAAACGAATAAACAATTGCAATTATCTAACACGTTGGAAGTATGAGCTATTTGTTATATATATGTACATTGCAAACAATGATAAAGCAATTATATTAAATAAGTGTATAAAGTTATATTTTTCTTTATTTAATTATATATTTTTTGGTAAATTTATTTATTTACTTTAGTTTTAATGTTTGTAAGAAAAGTGGAATGTTTAACTTATTTATACGAAAATATTGATTTCGAACTTAAAATAATGTTTTTATAGTTTAAAAAATGGAAACTTTTATGATGTTTCGTAGAAAAAGTTCTGAAATTTTAATATATATATACTCTTATGACATATTCTACTAATTACAATTTCGAAGAGTGCCCATTATCAGTAATTAACATTAATATATGTTAATCGCAGGAGTGTTCCTAACATTTTGAGGTTCGGGACGAAAATTAAAAAAAGGACTTCTAATAGAAATTATAAATTGATTTTTCTAACATTGCTTATTGAAAAATCATTAATAATATCTAGAGTTCAATATATATATATCTCCTAACTTCTTTTTTACGATGCATAAAATGACCAAGTTATTGATGTCTTCAATAATGATTATTTTGACTCTTTTTGTAAATTGAGGATTCATGAATAATGTAATTTTATAACGCTTAAAATAATGCGAGTAACTAGAACTAAAAGACTCACGATTAAGAATTTGAAAAATAAAACAAAAAATCAAGACTCCAAATAGAAATGAAGATAAACAATATACTAGTAATAATTAAGTTTGTTAACGAGCTTAAGTTGAGGTTGGTTGTTATTAATTGCTCCCTCCATTTTTTTATATGTCGTTCTATACATTTTCACATAGATTAAGAAAATTAAAAGTAACTAAAAGGTACATTGAAAATGTCAAATGTCTATTGATTGTCACACAACCACCTTCTTCATTGTCAGAGCTTATGAAACCACTGAGACAAACCTCTTTAATGTTCGTAAATTATATGTTTTAAGTTATATATACACATATTTCTACATTCGCCCCCCCCCCAAATCTCCGGGGCCCTGGGCGGTTTTCCGCCCCCCCCCTCCCCCGGGCCACCCCAAGGGCCGGCCTTAATCGTTCTCTAGAGTTGCAATCGGTATATATATATGGCATCATCATTTCCTTAAATGAATACAATATCATGGATTCATGGTCCGTTAATCTTTTGTCCCCCTTGTAAATTAGCAATAATGAGTATTATATTTAACGAATATAAATTTGTATTCTAAACAAGTATGAATGTATTATAACATTCATGTGATATTAACTTAGCAAGAGTTGAAGTCAAGCACACAAAATCTCCTAATAAAAACTCGAATCAAATACCATTATTCAATTAAGTTGGTCGAGTTGTATTCAATTAATCTTACAGTTTGCAATCAAGCATTACTGGAACTGTTTTATTGCACTACACTAAATTGCTATAAAGAAAACTTAAAACAATAGTTCTTGGTTCTTCCCATAGGGACATCCCCAACCTAGCTAGTTTCTTAAATGGGATAAGAACATAAATCAAGTGGCATACAGCAACATACAAGTTGGTGTTAGTGTGTTACAATTTTCAATATAGCGACCGAGTCTTGGTTGCTAACATAAGCATGCTAGGCTCGAAATTGGAAGTTTGCTAATAAAGATTGTTGGTACATAGCATGTACGTGTTGGATGAAGTTTTTCACTGTACCATGTGTTAACAACAATGCATGAATGACGCTAAATTAAAACGAGCATTGGACCAAATGATTAATCAAAGTCAACTCCTCCTAGAAGATTCGAAGGTGATTAATGCTGAATAAAGGGAATTATGATACGGACATTATCACCGAAGACCAAGTTATTTCAAGTTAAATGCGGTCATGGTCAAATAACGGAGGAGCATTTAATCGGCCGTTTTGTCAATCAAAATATCATTCATTGACGATTGACTAATTAAATATTGAAGAGCCGAAGCCTAGTATAAAAGGAGCTGGTGGTCACACTAGTCACACACCTTTTATTCACTTGTTTTCATATACACAACAAAGAGCTTTTAAGCAAAGTTTGTGTACTAGTTTTCTAGGCGAGTTTTGTATAGAAGCACTTATCAAGCTTCTATACTGATTGTACAGTTGTTATTTCATAACAACAGTGAGGAGTTTTTAGTCAATTGAAGTTTGTAAACATTCCATAGAAGAATAGGGGAGCCTATATTGAAAAGGCATTGTATAGGGCTATAGAGAGTATGTGGGCATACTAGTAAGTCCCTTCCTGTAAAATACCTTTTATATAGTGAAGTTTTCCCTTGGGCAGGCTGCCCCCAGAGGTAGGTGCATTGGCACTGAACTGGATTACCAAGTTCTTGGTGTTTGATTTACATACTTGTTATATTTCTGTTAAACCAATTGTCCTAACAACTGGGATAACATACGGTGTGGATAGTAAACTTTCAAAGATCTTGGATGACCTCTTGAAATTATTATTAGAAAGATTCGATTAAATAATAAATTGATCAAATATATGAACAGACTAACTCGTTATTTATATTTACGTACAGTAATGTCAAATGCCATAATAACAAAACTAAACTTCGTTATTATAACTAATACTAATACTTCTCCGTTCCTAAATAATGGATACATTTTGACTTTCATGGTTAATAAAACACAATTCAAAACGTAAATAACTCTTATTCTACATGTAAAAAAGTATAAAAAGTTGATACTTCAAAAATATATATTGAGATGAAGCTAACAAGATCTTATATGACTATTATTTATTATCGTTTAATGAGAATTCTTGATCAAATTTTTAAAAATTTGACCACAAAAGTCAAAATGTATCAATCATTTAGAGATGGAGGACGTAATAGTAATAATAATAATAATACTAATAATAACAATAATAATAATGATAATAATAGTTTATAATAACAATATCTTCTGCATCAATCTTATTATATTCTTATTACTAGTGATACTTCCTCTATGCCTTTATAAAATAATCATTTAATTTATACAAGCTTTAAGGAAAAAATGTAGACTCTTCTCATAAATTTAGTGTTTTCTTGAACTTTTATTATTTAATTGGATAAAATGGATATTAAAAAAAGGATTTTTATTTTAGGAAAGTAAATTTTACATTTAAGGTGAGGATAAAGTACATTAGAGATGAGAAATGGAGGAAACCGATAATAGTTAAAAGGGTACCTAAGATTTGATTAGAGAGCAAGAGGAGATTGTATTTTATTATTAATTCTAGAATGTGATCCCCTTAACTACTTATTGAATTTTAATACTATATATACATGCTAATTTAGATAAATTTCAAAATGATTTATGTCTGTTAGGTCCCTACATGTTGTTTTAGCATTGGAGAATAATAATATACTCTCTCCGTCCTTAAAAGATTGTCATATTTTAATTTTTGTTGGTCAAATATTATAAAATTTGATCATAAATTCTTATCAAATGATAAGAAATAATAGAGTCTTGTGGGATCTTGTTAGCTTCGTCTCAATATATATTTTTGAAATATCAACTTTTTATAGTTTTTTCGCATGTAAAATAAGAGATATTTATGTTTTAATTCTTGTTTTATTAACCATGAAAAGTCAAAATGTGACAATCATTTAGGGACGGAGAGAGTATCATTTTGACCCCTAATATTTTGTTGCACTTCTCTTGGTACCATCTCCTTATTGAAGGTTGATCCTGACATATTCTGTGGTCTTTGTAGAAATGAAAAATGAGGCCCCTAATTATGGGGATAATAATATTTTTCTTTTTTTAGATTAAACCCACGCCTGGGGCCTACGTGTTGAAATAAAGAATGTTAGAAACAAATAAAAAGCCAACCAAACCTCAATATATAGGGATAATAATATATAGGGATAATAATAGGTAATGTTGGGGAGGATTTTAATATATTCAACACCCGATTTTAATATATAGGGATAATAATATATAGGGATAATATAGAAGTATATCACTAGGTTAGCGCTTATTTGGGCGCTATCTAAACTACAATAACGGTAGCTTAAATAGCGCAAAAAAGCGCTATACAAGGCCGAAAAAAGCGCTATATAAGCACATTTCTGTAGTAGTGTATATTCAACACCCGATTTTAAACTTTTTTATAAAATCTGTAATTTGATCCGATATTTAAAATTATCAATATGATACCTGACCCTAACCCAAAACGCTTGATGGGTAAGGGTTTTATAAGCCCGTGGATAATCTATTCAGAAAAATTTCATCCAATTTTTCAAATTATTTTGATCATAAATAGATGTTTATTAAACGGTTTTACAATAATAAATTCATTGATACTAATATTATTTATCATTAAACCAAATAATATATCATGAATTATAAATTTATAGACATCACAAAGTAAGGAAAGTTGAAAAAAAATATAAATATTAATCAATAATTTTATACATTTAGGATTTGTCTTTTATTTTTTCAATGATTACCCTATCTATAATAATTGAATAACCCTTTTAGAATTAATTATTTGTTTGGTTAAGTGATTTTATTTACATATTTTGTTTATATATTAATTTAATACTCCCTCCGTTTCAAACATTTGATTGTTTAGCCAAAAAGTACTTTATTAAGGGGTTAAAAAATTTGTCTATTATACCTTACATAATACTCTTCAATGAAAAGGACTCTCTAAAGCAAGGGTCAAAAAGGAAATCATGAGTATAAAAGTACATTGAATTCCGTAATTAATCAACTATTATGAAAAAGTGATTTTTTTTCTAAACAATCAAGTATTGGAAACGGAGGGAGTATATTTTAATTAATTCCTAAAAGTAATCACAATAAAAAACATAATAAAAAAAAAAGTCTTACATATATTAAACAAAAAGCGACCCATGCAAATAGGGATAGGTTGGATCAAAATTGTCATCGCTACTAATACAAACAAGAAATTGTTTTACTTGCCATTGGGCACAACTTAACTAGTAAAGAGCTAGAGTGTTAAGTACATGCAGTCAGGGGTGGACTAGACGGTGTAGGGGGGCACCGGCCCCTCCAGGTCTTTCGGTTTTGTTATATATCGTATATTTTGTTTGAGATTTTTTATATATATAAAATAAAAAGTGTAATTAAACTAAGTATAAGTCTAGCTTAGTTGGTTAGGAGCCTTCTTAAAGGGTGGAGTTTATGGATTCAAGCCTTTCAAAGCACATTTTTAACATAAATTTGAACTTTTGTTGATTCTTTAACACTTTTTATTTAAAATTTTGGCCCCCTATTTAATTGTTTTCAAAGTTTCCCCTCCTTTAATTTTGTTCAAAGTTGGCCCCCTATATTTTCATCGTGGTTTCGCCCCACCTGCAGCTGATTCTCTTCACACAAACATGTATTCAATTTGCCTTATGGAGGGAGCCTTGTGTTGAAGTGGTTAAAAAGGAAACTCTACTCCCCTTATCAGATGAGGCGCATTACGTGATTTACCTTTTTTGTGTCCTCCAGGACAAGGTGTATGGGGACGTTAGAATGACATTGTCATCCTTTAAAAGAATTTTTTATCCTTATATCAACTGTGTTTTCATTAAAAAATGATGATACGTACAACTACAAATTTATAAAAAAAAAAAAACAATATCCTTGAATATTACTTGTTGTAGAATCATCAATAATATAATCGATATATATGTGTCCTACCATTCATTGATAAATTTATACTTCTTCAATTCTCTTTTAGTTGTCTTTCTAGCCATTTACAGATAAATTTTAAAAAAAATTATTTTAGATTTGAACAACTAATAACAACAAAAACAAAATACTTTCGCATTCCCATATTTAGAGTAAATTAAACTAACCATTTCCGATCATTCATTTACATTATATTCATATTTTTATCGTTAATTTACAAAAAAAAAAAAAGACTATTCCCTTATGTTTCATTTTATAAAAGTCAATAATGATACATATCAAGTATTTTGGGATGTTAGTTGAGGATAAAATATTATGGACTAGGTGGATGGATGAATGATGACTGAATCAGAATTTAGGCAATATGTAGTATGGAGATTAGTGATGCCAAAAGGCAAAAGGAAGTATATTTTATTAAACAATAACTAAATGTTGTATCTAATTTGGGACCATATATATGATGATATATATATCGCCTTTGCTAGTTGTTGTGGTGACTAAGTCGTGAAATCTTTCTTCAAATAAAATGTCCCCACTTGAATTTCCATGCACCTATATTATATTGATTTAGCACTATGCTTATTAGCCTCAATAGATAGAGAGGGGCACCAAAAGAAGTGATAGAGATTAGGTGCTTGTGCTTCCATCTCCCTCCATGGCTCCATCCCATAATGTTTTAAATTTGTCCATTTCATTTTTTGGGGTCAAACTTTGATCGTTGATTCTCGTTAGCTGATAAGAAATAATCTGTCATGCGATGTGATATAATATAGAGATTAGGTGCTTCCATCATTTGCTTTACTCTCTCCATGACTCCATCCCAAAATGTTTTAAATTTGTCCATTTCACTTTTTGTCAAACTTTGATCGTGAATTTTCATTAACCGATAAAAAATAATATATCATACGGATCTTATTAGGTCCCTTTCAATCTATATTTTTAAAATATCACATTTATAATTTTTAAAAGTAAAGATGTTTAAGTTTTACGTTGTGTCTTAGTAACTATTAAAAGTAAAAATTGAGCCATATATTCATGAGATGGAGGGATTATATTTTTTCCTGCTAAATGCCTAAAAAGGAATAAAAAAGAATTGAAGGGGTAGTGTTTTTTAGTACAGGGTAGAATGTGGCATGAGTTTGACTTCCAAAAATATTGACAAGTTGGATTCTTTGAAAGAGCATGCATGTGAACATCAACGTTTTAAAAATGAAACGCTAGAAGGAGGGCTTGAACCTCCGACCTTGTGGTTAACAGCCACACGCTCTAACCAACTGAGCTATTCCAGCTTGATGTCTACTACTTCCATTTTAATATAAGTACTATAAAACCAATTTTGGCTCACCTTCTCACGTAAATAATGAAGGAAATTAATGACATTTGTACTTGCATATTGTGGCTCGCACATATAAAGCTTTTATCCTAATGATACCAGGCTTAACTCTTTTCCTAAGAGATTCGTAACATTTCAACATCTACTCTGTGTGATTGTGAGACGTTTCATCGATTCCTAACAATCATTTTGAGAGATTTTTGAGTATCTCAAGATAATTTCGGAGATCGAAGTCTGATTCATGAAACGAAATTTAAGGCATTACTTGGATTAGGGTCATATTCGTGAACCAAAAGTTCATTAAGGTAACAATTAAAGAAGACTAATAACTACTCCCTCCGTCCCTAAATGATTGTCACATTTGACTTTTGGTGGTCAATAAAACATGATTTAAAATATAAATATCTCTTATTCTAAATGCGAAAAAATTATAATAAGTTGATATTTCAAAAATATATATTGAGACGAATCTAACGAGGTCCCACAAGACTATATTATTTCTTATCGTTTAATGAGAATTCGTGATCAAATTTTGTTGTAATTGACCACAAAAGTCAAAATATGACAATCTTTTAGGGACGGAGGGAGTATTTATTTAGAGCTTAGATTTGTATTTTTTATTGCATGAATATTTATAATTTCTATCACATAAAATTTGTAACTCGGAGTCCGGCAATTTTTCCTATACTAGTTATACTTATACCAATTACTCGTGTGTAGTTTCACAATAGATCTTAGTATAATTTGTAGTTTTGTAGTACGTACTCCAATAATTTTGTTTAATATCCTGAAATATTTATATGTTTCTTATTTAATATCCTGAAATATTTATATGTTTTTGTTAAAATGATTATTGTTAGCTTAATGGGCAACCCTAACCCATAAACCCGTAGAGTATATATATTACCATTAGGGTTAGGAGAATATTTACCTATAAATATAGTGTTCAATATTGTATTCAGGATAACGACAACGATCATCAATAAAATATCTCCCTCTCTATATTTCTACATGGTATCAGAGCCTATCGATTCTTGAGGCCTAAATACACATTCCGCTGCCCTGCCGGTGGGTTTTCTACTATGTAATACTCACCGGCGGGATTTCGTTAATCTTTTTCAATTTTATTTTTATAATATTTCTTAAAAAAAAAATTATTGAAAACTTTTAATTACCCTAGCCCATAAGCCCGTAGAGTATATTACCGTTAGGGTTAGAAGAATATTAACCTATAAATATAGTATTCAATATTGTATTCATGATAACGACACCGATCATCAACAAAATATATCGCTCTCTATATTTCTACAATTATAATATGTCGTAAAGTTTTAAATTATTCTAAAAACTGAAAAAAGACTTTCGATTGCCTCATACCTATAGATTTTGATCTAAAATAGACGAATTTTCATTTAACACAAGAATAATTAAGGAAATCCCCAAATATTAAATTCAAGGCTAAAATTCTGAAAACGAAAAAAAGTGAGACCATAAATTTAAACATCTCACCTAACAATATTACTACCGAACAAAACCGACTTATACATACACCTACCAGTCGCACCGTCATAACCATCCTTAACATCATTAATTCATCTTTTCACTGTTATTAAAAGATAAATGATTTTTAGAAATAATTGTTAATTACTCGAAAAATGATGAAAAGTGTTGTTTGCCATGAGTTACTTCGAAGTTTCATAATATAAAATAAAGTCAATGTCTATATTATTGTTTTAACAAAATAAAATAATCCATATAAAATTTGAGATGACTAATTTAGACATTTTGCATATTGCCCCCTAAACATTTTTTAATTCAGGTTTCCTTTTGAAGTATGAGTTATTTTCTGTTGTGCCCTTAATTCCTTTTTAAATTTTAAATGACCATTGTATCCCTATCCACTATTTATAGAGAAGTATTGCGGCTAAAATAGTAATTTTACTGTTTCTACTTGGGAAGAAAATTCAGGGGCATCTTAAAAAGAAATGATAGCTCAAGAGGCAACCTGAAGATTAATCGATAGTTCAGGGGTAACCAACTAAAGCCACTAATTTAAGATTTGCTACTAGTCCGTCCATGGATAACTCATTTATGCTCGGTTTCACGTGGCTGAGAAGACGTCCTTGGGCCTTAACGTGGCTCACGGGTACCGCGAAACCCAGCCACGGTACCTTATTTCAGGTCGGTACTCACATTTTCGGGGCTTGGCGAAAATTGGAAGTGACGCCCCTAATTCAAATTAAGAAAAATAATGTTTCCAAACATTTCTTTCTGCAAAATTATTAAAGAATAAATTCGATATTTATAGATCCTAGCTGCTCTTTTCATTTCTAGATAAATTTTTACTTGGTGACATTTTATGAAATAAATAAGAGAGAATTGCCGAAATGATCCTCGAAAGTGGCACCAGATTGTACTTTGGCCCCCAATAGTGGCGCGGGTACTCACATTTTCGGGGCTTGGCGAAAATTGGAAGTGACGCCCCTAATTCAAATTAAGAAAAATAATGTTTCCAAACATTTCTTTCTGCAAAATCATTAAAGAATAAATTCGATATTTATAGATCCTAGCTGCTCTTTTCACTTCTAGATAAATTTTTACTTTGTGACATTTTATGAAATAAATAAGAGAGAATTGCCGAAATGATCCTCGAAAGTGGCACCAGATTGTACTTTGGCCCCCAATAGTGGCGCGGGTGCAGCATAGTCCCCGAAAGTGGCCCGAAAGTTGCCGTTTGGTCCCCACATTAATTTTTTCATTAAAATCGGGGCAAAAACATAATTTTAATACTTTAACTTAGATTAACTAACTTTTGGGGTCAAATTAAAAATCTGAACCCTCTTCCGCCAAAATCACTTAAACATATAATTTTTAAGCACTTAAGCTTACTTTTTGGTTATTTTTTTCAATTTAAACTTTCGATTTCTTCTTCGTTTTTGCTCGATTTTCTTTTTCGATTTTTTTCAATATTTTTTTCTCGATTTCTTTTTTGATTTTTTTCGATTTTCTTTTTCGACTTTATTTGATTTCTTTTTTGATTTTTTCTCGTTTTCTTTTCTCTATTTTTCTTGTTTTTTTCTCGTTTTCTTTTTTGATTTTTTTTTCTGATTTTCTCTTTTGCTTTTTTCCACGATTTCTAAAAATAAAAAGAAATGGGAAAAAATCGAAAAAGGAACCCTGACAAAATTGAAAAATAAATCGAGCAAAAAAAAATAATTAAAAAAATTGAAAAATAAATCAGGAAAAAAATCGAAAAAAGAAATAGAAAAAAATCGAAAAAAGAAAATGAGAAAAAATCGAAAAGAATACGAGAAAAAAATTAAAAATAAATTGAAAATAAATCGGGAAAAAATTGAAAAAAGAAATAGAAAAAAATCGAAGAAGAAAACGAGAAAAAAATTGAAAAGAAATTGTAAAAAACTGAGAAAGGAAAACGAGAAAAAATCAAAAAATAAGTCGAGAAAAAAATCAAAATTGGAATTAAAAAAATCGAAAAAGTAATTGAAAAAAAATCGAAAGTTTAAATTGAAAAATAAAGTAACTAAAAAGTAAGTTTAAGTGTTTAAAAATGATATGTTTAAGTGTTTAAGTGATTTTGGCGGAATTGGGGTTGGGTTTTTCATTTGACCCCAAAAGTAAGTTAATCTAAGTTAAAGTATTAAAAACTATGTTTATGCCCCACTTTTAACGGAAAAATTAACTTAGGGACCAAACTGCCTCTTTCGGGGACTATGCTGCACCCGTGCCACTATTGGGGCCAAAGTGCAATTTGGTGCCACTTTCGGGGACCTTTTCGGAAATTTTCTCAAATAAATAAATAACTAAAGGTAACACAAATATAAAATTATACAACGGGTGAATGGTACCATTGATCATTCAGGTTAACTAAAACTTTCCAGTCTCCGTTTTTTGAAACGCATTAACTTGGGACACGGTCTTGTTCCTATAATTGACCCCTCCAGTCTTAACCACCATCGTCATTCCCACCTTATTCAAAATCACACCAAGATTCAATTTCTATAATAAACATAAATTGTTTAGATATTGGTATTTTTTGAAACATGTATGATCACATGAGTCAATATTTGAAACATGTATGATCAAATGAGTCATTCTGAAACATGTATGATCAAATGGCAAATGGTCCGAATGATGTATGATCTAATGAGCCATAAGTCCAATTTAAATTCCTCAAAATTGATGTGATATTTATTTTACCCCTCATGTGATACTGTCAAGGGATGAACTAAAAGCGTAATGGACAGAGTGGCGTGATGAGTCACTTTTTAAAGCATGTATATGATCAAACGAGATATTTCCAATCATCTGTGATCGAATGGTGAATGGTTTGAAACATGTATGATCCGTGAGTTACTAGCACATGGTGCGGATGGAATACACATCAAACCCTTGGTAGACTCGAAGTGGGCTAACGGTTGGGGTCCAAACCAAAGCCCCTGTTTGGTCCATTAAGGGATAAGGGCGCGTTCGTGGCATGTAAGCGCCAAATTGAAACCGCTCCAACGGGCTTGACGTACTCCCGGGTCGTCCGTCAGGTCCGACTCGTTAGCCACGTCTATGCTTGGCATTAGTTGGTTGGCTTGCCAACTTACATGTTGGGTATAATGGGCTGACGTGAGGTAGGTTTTGGATCTAGACTCCTAATCCTAAGTCACATTTTGAGCACACCCATCCCAAATAATTCAATTGTGACAATTAGTAACTTAGATTTCTTGTCAAATGTGACTTTCCATGTAAAGTATGTTAAACGAGGAAATTTCAACTTCTTGATAGTCATAGCAGAAACTACCCCACTATTGACTATTTATAAAACTAATTTAAAGCAGATGCCTTTGCAGCACTAGATTTCATTTACTAGTAAGTTAGAGTTAAAGGACCACAAATACTAATAATGATCATGAACCTCCACAATTTTTAGATGAAATGTCTTATTCATGCAAATTATCTATTTATTATGCACACGAAATGAGAAATATAATAAATAAATTAAACTTTACTATTTTTCAACATTAAATATCATAATTCTTAATATGTAAGATATTTTGGTACTTCTGCTTAACCCTAATTGCTTCAGTATGCCTGGTGTTAGAACTAGTACATACATAACTATATAGATATTACTTTCTAGTGTACAGATAATTGCTAAAATAAATGATCCTATATAATATGTATAAATTATATTTTGTCCCTCTAAATGTAAAAGATGTTCAAATGGGAGCAAATTGCTGAAATGGTCCCTGATAGTATGATCGAGTTGCACTTTGGTCCTCAATAGTTACACGGTTGCACATTAGTCCTCGAAAGTGGCCAAAAAGTTGCACTTTAGTCCCCATGTCAAGTTTTACATTAACATTTCAGGTTTATGAGTTAAAATTGGGATAAAAATATAATTTAAAAAATTTAAAGTTGATTTTTTGCCCCAATTGGTGCCAAAATGAAACTCCGCAACCTCCTCCGGCCAAAATTCTCTTTTTTCTTCACCCCAATTAGGGTTGTGGAGTTTCATTTTAGCACCAATCGGGGCAAAAAATCAACTTCACTTCTTAAAAATTATATTTTTACCCCAGTTTTAACGCCTAAACCTGAAATGTTAGTGGAAAACTTGACGTAGGGACTAAAGTGCAACTTTTTTGCCACTTTCGGGACTAACGTGCAACCGTGTAACTATTGGGGACCAAAATGCAACTCGATCATACTATCGGGGACCATTTCAGCAATTCCCTCTTCAAATGGTCCCTAATATTGGTGGAAAGGTTAACTTTACTCTCTTTCGACATCGTTAAATTTTGACAAACAGATGGACTTTAAATTGCACCTTTTTATCAATAATATCAGATACTAAATTGTACCTTTTCAACAAATATCTAAAGTTTTGAAATTTTAATCTTATCCTGAATTTTTTTTACACTTGAGTCATCTATCATAATTTAACTTCTCCGTCAAAGGAGGCACTAATGCACATTTTTTATACCAATATCAAGAAAGATTTGTTGATAACTTTACGTGTTAATAAGAAACTAATAAAATACAACTTGAACATATTATATATGTGGGACTATTTCAACAATTTGTCCTTCAACAGAAACACATAAAGCAATAGGTTTCCCTTCAACGATACTTATTATAACATATCATTTCTTTTAGCTCATATTCATATAATTTAATAATAAGTTTAATAATAAATATATATATGCATACTCGTTCTCTAATACATTCGAACGTGGTCCGTGCCTTGTAGGAAATAGCCTTTATACCTATTATATGTGTCATCTTGGTGTTTACTAATGTTCATGCATACTTGATATATAGCATTCTATAACATCATGTACCTTCATTTACTACCCCCATCTTTATTTCTTGATATTCTAGCTACCCAGCCAAATGATGCAACAATTGAGCACCCATCAAATTTCTATATGGCAAATTTTGGTCATCCAAAAGTGAGAATTGATGAGAGACTTGTTGGCAATCTTCAATATTATTGTGGTCCCTTGAATAAAAAAGAGAAGTTTGATTATGATGATGAGATGGTGAAGAAAATGCTATGCTCACCCCACTTCCACCATGTTGTTGTAACCCCAATGTCAAAGATATCCCATTCCCATTTCCACCATAATTTTGTTGATAACCATCATGTCCACTTTCATTATTATCCCCAAAATGGATGCCATTTGTTGAATTATTATGATGTTGATTGTATTGTGAGAAATCAAATTCCATTCCACCACTCAAATTATCCTTGTGTATTAGCTCATCATCATGGTCATGAGATTCTTGATCAACAATGCTTTTCATCCCATGGTTACTATTGATGATTGAAGAGAGACACTCCGAATCGACCCGAACAAGTTGATCAGGAGTAGGTTTATGATCCTCATCAAGTAGTTGATTGTGTGTGTTATTGTTGTTTCCATTTTCATCATCAAGCTGGAGGTCTGCTATTGTTGGAGCATCCATGGAGTATGGAACATTCTTATTGTTGTTCTCTTGATCCTTCAACTCTTCAAGATACATTTCTTCAACCATTGGCTTCCAAAGCCTCACTCTTGCATTGATAAACCAATTTGACACCTGAAATGTGAAACCAAGAATTATTACAACATAAGTATATATAGATATCATGAGAAAAAGGTTCAAAAGACTAAATGCAAATTAAATATTGATTTATTTACATGGACATACATAAACAAAAAAGAGGCTGATGATGAACAACAAAGTTATATTGTTATTATTATGAGAAAAATTGTTCAAATGGTCTTAGATGGTCTACATAAATATTCTTGTAATAGGTGTAAAATGTGTAATTTATTCCCTAAATTAATATTGACAATTTTTAGTGTAAAACATGAATATATTTGACTTTTGGGACAAAATCAAATTTTTAAAGTTGAGTCCAAGCAAAAAAAAAAGTCAATTAGACATCAATTTTGGGACAAATATATAATAAAGTAGGTAATATCTTACAACGCTTTATGTTCTAGATAGGGGAGTAAGATAGAAACCCTTATTCAGTATAACAACTAAAATACTCCCAAGTGAATAGTGATCAAATATGAATGTGATCGATTCAAACAGTACTCTTAATTAAATTTCAATAATATTGTAATCAAAGAAAAATTAATTAACACAATAATGAGTAATAACATCATGTCCATCTTATTACTTCCTCAGTCCCTAAATGATTATCGCATTTTGACTTTTCATGGTCAACAAAACAAGAATTGAAATGTAAACATATCTTATTCTACATGCGAGAAAATTATAAAAATTTGATATTTCAAAAATATATTGAGACGAATCTAACAAGATCCACAAGACTATATTATTTTCTTATCGTTTGATGAGAATTTATGATCAAAGTTTGTAATATATATTTGACCATCAAAAGTCAAAATATAACAATTTTTTAGAGACGAAGGGAGTATTATATAGTACACGGACAACTATATTGAGACATTGCATGACTTGCCTGACTTCTGGAGAGACCAGTTTGGCGGGCTAAAATGTGTTTATCCACATCACTCGGATACCTGCAAATTAAATACAAGTTATAGTTAAAATTCGATTATTTTCGATGAGCCTTTAATATGGATGGAGAAGATTCAACTTAATTAATTATTCCTTAATAAAAAAATCTCGGTTATTATTTTTTATACTAGCCAACGACTTTTACTATCACACCTCTTTATTTTCTCTTTTAAGGGGGAAATAAATAAATGGGACCTATATTTTAAACTTCTAAGAGAAAGACATCCACACAAATATTAAGCAGGCGGAGAAAAATCTAGAAGAAAGAAAAAAATAAAAATAAAATAATTTGTAAATAAGACAATAGAAAAAGAATCTCAAAGATCACCAAGACAAACCAACAAGAGAAATAACGTTGTTTTTGTAACCAAATGATTGAGACTTGCATGGAAGAACCTTAGTATGCATAGTACAAAACTGCAAGTTGGGCATTTTATCACATATTTGATTCCACATGTACTTCAAACATTGATATATACGAACAAGAACATCGAATTGACCTAGTCGTTAACAGATTTTCTAATAGTAAAATAAGAAACATATAGTTATTGAGTTCACTTCTCATCACGTAAGAGGACGGGATATAAAACTCGATAAAAAGTATTAATATACGAAAGGTCGGAGCGTTACGGATGAAGAAAGTGTTCAAAGAGCCAAGCTCTAAGAAGAGAAACAGATCTCTCAGGCAAGCCTCTTTGAGGTCTCCAAGGATGGCTCTCCATAATACTCATTTGTTGATAGGCCTTTTGTTGCCTTAAGGTTTGGTCAAGAATCCTTAGCCTTGGTGTTTCACCTTTTGTTTGTCCTGGAACAACACAATCTTTTTCCCCCATAGCCTTTCTTGTAACCTTAATTTGTTCCAAAATCCCATCTCTTAAGCACCTAAAATGTTTAGACATTGCCTTTGAAGCCAAAACTGAATACCCTTTGGCTGCATTATGTCCACAAATTGCTTCAAAGGGTGCAATTACTGTTTTCATTTGCTCACAATAATGCTTGTATCTTCTATCCACCTATATGAAAATATCAATTGTATGTCTATATAAGGGCCAAAAAATCAAATAAATGAATAACACTACTTCCAAGAATTAAGGCCTAATAAGTTTAATAAAACTTATATAAGGAAAGGATGAGACAGTCATCCGGCCCCAGGTATGCACCCCTGTCCTAGAGTACACGAACACAAGTCTCGGCTGATCAGGGAAGTAGAGCTTGCATTTTAACCACTACAATACATCTTTGCTCCTTAGGAGAGTCGAGCCAATATTGCATGAAGAATCGAGGCGGCGGATACTTAGCAGTCTAGCTTTTTGCCAGTTGAGGTATGCCTCGATCAAATAAAACTTAAATAAGAATGTGCAGTGAGTAAATAACATTTGAGGATCTGAGGGGAAGTATTGGAAATTAAACATGTGGGCACCAATTTAAATGGTCCAAAATTATCAATCAAACCCCACTGGGCAGTTGGCATTGCTCAAGGCTTCATGGCTCTATATCAACAAATTTAGGTAGGGAAAGATTGCATCTGTTCTTTTAATCTGTACTTTGAAGAAGGTTGAAAGGGGAAAACAAAATACTTCTCTTTAATTCTTTCAAATCAAGAATGTTTGAAACTAAGGTAAATACTCAATGGACATATGCATAAAAATGAGAAATCTTCAAATCATAGAAATAGAAGAAATTGAACTAGCTAGTATAACATTATATATCTTGATTTGAAAAAAAAGAAAAGAAAAAAAGAATTCCACATTATTCAACAAACAAAGAGATATTGTTTTCATGCATATAAATGATATAATGAAAGGAAAACGCACGCTAGCTCTTCTGGTAAGACACATCCCACGAACGATTTACCTCGTATACTCTACAGTAGAGGTGTTTTTGAGCCTTAATGTGACGGTTTCACACTTTCATATAATAAACATGGTAGGACATCAATAATCAAGATGAAAAAAGAAGTAAATGATAATGAAAGAGTTTACCTCTTCCAGCATTTGAAGAAGTTTTGCTTTTCTTCTCTGCAATTCAAGTAGGTCAAGTGAAAATAAAGATGGGTTCTTTGCTGAGTTGTCATCTTCCAATTCATCACTATTCTTCTTTCCTCTCTTTATTATCTTTCTTGTCAGAAAAGTTTGCTCAGTTCCAAGGTTACAGAACTCATTCAAAAGCTCCTGAACAGGAACCAAATACTTTGAATTTCTCATCTCATATTGTTGTCCACCAGAAACATTGTAATAACTCAAAGATGCAGTTTTTGCCAACAACCCATCTTGCATCATACTATGTTGTTGGCTTTGAAGATTGAAACCATCAGCAACCATCATGGCATGATGATATAATAACTGATGATCTTCAGATGGTTGATGATGATGATTCATGGCTTTGTTCGACGACGATGGATTATTAACATCATCATCATCATCACCATGGTATATGTTATTGAAAGTTTTCCACATGAGTGAGCTTGTTTCATTTTGTTGCTTCTGAAACCCTATAATCTCAGAGGTGTACATCTTTGTATTGTGTACAAAATTCTGCAAGTGATGAAGATGGTTTCACCAAGAATCCATTTTTTGATTCTTGATTTTTCTTGAAATTATGGTTTTTTTATTCTAGTTTGATGATACTAACTTGTATGTTTCTTGATCACTTGAAGATTTTTTTTCTTGATCTGCAGTTTGAAGTCCATCAAGATCAACATCAGGAAGTCAACAAATAAATAAAATAAAGATGCAAGGAAAACATATATATATCAAAAAAGCATACACTCAAGTTTTATTCATGTAGAATTGTAGATACCTTTTATATCTAAAACAGACAGCAAGAAAAAACTATAGGGGGGGGGGGGGGGTGGATAAATGTGAAGTTAGTAATAAAGTGAGTAAGCTAAAGAGGTTGCTCTGAAACAGGAAGGTATATATATATATATAAAAGTATCAAGTATGTGTATATATATGTCGAGCACAAACAAGTCTAGTGGTAAAAAATTTGGGGTGAGTAACATCACGCCTTGTCTTTTTTGTAACGCGTGAGTTCGAGTGTTTTATGAGACAAAATTTATTGTGAAACTGATTAATAAAAAACCTCAAATTCCTAACAATCTAACACATATCCCATGATTTACTTTTTTAAAACTCTCAGGACAAGAAACAATTAAATCGTTAAGGTTATTATTCAACTTTTTTTAAGTATATGTATATACATGAAGGAGTTGGTGGTGATAATAAAGCTACCTATCATGTGATGCTTTAATTGTGAAAATTTAAAAGATGGGATTTTATGGGTGAAAGGTAAAGGGGCTTTCTTTACTTTTTCTCAGACTAGTTATCTTAATAACAAAACACCATATATGAAGCCAAATAGATACAAATAGTCCTCCAAGGAATAGTACATCAAAATGATGAGTTCAAATAGTTACACTCTTGTCTATTGATCCTTGAAAACGTTACACGAGTATTATTGTATAGTCTTCTAAAGTTATAATATGATCTTTAATAAATATTTTTTTTCGCTTGTTCAATGATCTTCTTTTTATACAAGTTTTTGCTAAATGTTGTCTATGTTTCACCAAGAGGAGATTTCGGAAAATTTTGTGAAAAATCATCGGTTGGACGACACCTATCTTTGATCTTTGCTGAAGAACAATTTGTCTTCTTTTCATCCGGATGTCTTTTGATTTTCTACCTTTTATAATAGGACCTTTAATTTTTATGATTTAGATCCGAACAGTTATGGATTTTGTGATAGATCGATATATATAATGGGAAAGTTAATTCTCCCATTATAAAGTATTTATTATCTATAAAAAAAAGATTAAATTGCAAATTGATCTTCCTTTATATATGAGATCAAATTCTAAATAACCTTTTAAAATGGTAGATAGATGAGATATGGTAAGTTGACAAAGGCAAAAAAACTAAAGAAAACAAAGAGGGCCAATAGTTCATCATTTTCCTATGCTTTTTCTTCTATCTCCTCTATCATATTTTCTATTGGGTTAGTGGACCATATTTTTCACATTTGTTGCTAATAGTACAAACTAGAATTCAAATCCACCTCCTCAATTATTAGGGTATAGTTGTACTATTATATTGACATACCCCATTTCTTCTATTTATTACTCCATTAAATAATGAAATAGGACAATCCAATATGACAAGCCATCTTACTTTAAAATTTGTATGAAAAGATATGGATTAGAATCACCCAAAAGTTAGATATCTTTATTCAAATGATTATGATTTAATTATTGCAAGTACTAAAATATGAAACTCTTATAAAATACATAAGAATCCTATGATTTTCTTTAGTGTAAGTGTAACTAGGCAAGAGTATGTTGTGATGACTATAGTGTACTTTGCCTGCTACATATGCTTCTAGCCGCAACATGGTGTCTGCTCCCTTTGATAATCCACTACTAGAAAACACACTATTTGCTTCAGGGGTGAAATCCGAAGCCATAAAAAGGGCTTGGGATTAGCTTGGGAATGGCTTGGGAATGAAAGTCAACCCATAAAATGTTGAATTCTTTGAAATTGGTATCGAAATTGCTTCAAAATAGCTTCGGACTTCTTAATTTATTTAATTTATTACAAAATAAAATAATAACCGACTCCTTTCCGAAGCCAAACTATAATGAAATCGGAAATATATTTGATAATATTAAATGAAATGAATTAATAATTGAAAATAGTAATAGAATGGAGTCAGAATGGCTTCGGCATCGAATATATTTATTTTATTAAGAAATGAAATTTCAGTCTGACTCCAATCCGAAGCCATAATGGCTTCAGATTGGCTTGGGATGTCGAAAATTTCCAGTCTGACTCCAATCCGAAGCCATGATGGCTTCATATTAGCTTGGGATGTCGAAATTTTTTAATCTGACTCCAATCCGAAGCCACTTATTCTAGAGCATTGAATAAACAATAATTAAATTGAAAATTTTGTAGTCTCCAATAAATATGATATAATCTTTAATAGGCCAATTTAAAGATACATAAATATTTATAAAAACAATAATAAGAAAGTATTAATTCTTGAATAGACCATAATCATTCATAACAATAATTAGTAAACCATACATAATCCGATTCGAATATCAGTATATGAAAACGTGATAAAGAATAATTTAATTCAAATACTATTACACAACAAATAACAAATCTAATTAGGTGGAGTATGAATGGTTTATTTCACGCATGCATTCATTAACGTATCAAATTATTTAATTCGTACTATTAAACAAAACGAATAAAAAGAAGAAAAATTTAATTTGGTTGCTTCATAATGGCGTCAGGTAGTTTTAACTAATTGATTATTTAAATAAAGTTGAATTCTGAAGCCATTCCGACTCCCTTTTTACAATTACTACTAAAACCCTTCCTTTTAAATAAAAAATTAATGAAAATGGCTTCGGATTGGCTTCGGATTGAAATGAATCCAAATCCAATCCCAAGCCATTATCATATATGTTAAATCACATGTGACACATGACCAAACTAAATTCCCAACAAAATCAAATCCCGATTAATTCATAAGGATTTTACTGCTCTTCTACTAATAACAATTTTGAGAACTAAATTCAATTCCAAAACCTTTATACAAATCCAGCACTAATTAACTACATGCAAAAGGTAATACTTTTATACTAATATCAACATCACACGAGCAGGAACGTAGTTATTAACAGTTGGAGCGCGAAAATCATTGAGCTAACAAAAACATTGTATAACATTTATATATCTCAAAGAATTGAAAATTTCTTAAATTTCGTAACTTGTTTTTTCGGAATGATTTCGAAATTATTAATAACAATTCAAAATTTACGTTTGAGATTATATAATATCTTCAAGTGACATGGAAAACAAAAACTAATTTACATGAAAAAAATAAATAAAATGGCTTCGGATTTGCTTCGGATTTAAATGAATCCGAATCCAATCCCAAGCCATTATCGTATAATAGCCATATGGTATATACTATATAGTGTGAAATAGATTCATTTTACAACATATTAATATACATTATTTGAACTATGAATTAGAAATGATCCGAAATTGTAGCTGATGTTATGAAAAGGTAAAATTGATTTATTAGAAATTTATTATTAATAGAAAACGTTAATTATTACACCTTCAAAATCTCTAATTAATTAATTACATAACCCTACCTAGCTACTACATATTATTACCTTGATAATTAGGCTCATCATCTGTCTTCTTGCTTCTGTACATCTGCTTAATTAAGTTTATAATTAATTGGCATAATTACAATGTAACGATTATTATTAGAAACGAACTGAACTCAAATTATTTTTAATACATTTTTACAGTAATTATTTCAATACTTACTTGAAGATGACTTTTGACATGAGCAATGCTAAGGCCTTTGATATGCAATGTAGTAAAAACATTGTATTAACATTGAAAAGTGGATTTGGATTGGCTTTGGATTATGAAATATTAGCTTCAGATTGGCTTCGGATTTAGAAACATTAGCTTTAGATTGGCTTCGGATTTAGAAACATTAGCTTCAGATTGGCTTCGGATTTAGAAACATTAGCTTCAGATTGGCTTCGGATTTAGAAACATTAGCTTTCTAAAAATAAAACTTGGCTTCGGAATGGCTTCGGACAGACCAGGATATTTACCTATTTATGCACCATTCCAATCCATCTCAAGTTTGTTTAATCACATTTCTCCATCTTCTCTCTAAAATCATACTCCATATACATTTTCTATTTCATTTTTGTTCAATACTAATCTTAAATTCGTTTTCATTTTGTAGGCTAATTCATAAAAAGGTGATAAAGAGGTAACTATTTAACTTTCAATTTGTATTTATCTAACTTTGTCTAACTTTTTTTCCTTCTTATATTATTTGTAGGAAAAATTGTGTTCCTCAAATATTTGAGGTATTTTTATTTTTTTGATAATGTTTATGTTTTATTATATATGTTTCCAAGTTTGATGTATGTGTGTTTTAAATTAATTGGTTTTTCTTTGTGTTTTTTATTTTGTAGGTTGTGTTTAATTGTATTTTCGATGTTTAATTATATTGTGTATGTATTTCGGATATGTAATTTGATTGTTATTGTGTTTCGGGTGTGTTTTGAATGCATTTTGGATGCGTTTCATATACATTGCAGCCTGGAATTTTGCATATATTGCAGAAACCAGGCTGCAATTTTTTTTTTGGTATGAAGGTTTTAGCTTCGGATTGGCTTCGGACATCAAAGAAACTGGCTTCGGATTGGCTTCGGAATTCAAAGAAAAGGCGTCAGATTGGCTTCGGATGAAAAAACTATCATATATTCTTTAGCTTCAGATTGGCTTGTGGTGTTAGCTACGGATTGGCTTCGGACTATTTAGCTTCAGAAAGGCTTGGGAATGGACTAATTAAGGCTAACAACGTTTATTGTTAATTTAATCATGTCTTCACCTAGATTCAGAATGGCTTCAGATAGTGGCTTCGGATTGACTTCAGATTTAAATTAATGCCAAATTAAATTAATTTTTACTATGGCTTCAGAAAGGCTTCAGGTGTTTGTGGAGTCAGAATGGCTTCGGATTGTAAAATGGCGACAACTTTTTCTCCTCAGATTTTTTCTGAAGCCAATCCGAAGCCATTGCTCTTTTCTCCTCAGATTGGCTTCAGATTTGGGCGAAGCAAAAGGTGTTTTCTCTAGTAGTGATCATTACATGTTGCTCGTTTTATATTGTGGCTATTAAGGAGTACTCTATCTTCAAGGTAAAAACTAATTCCAAGTCCCTACTTTTCAAGGCCTGAATTTTTTCCGAAAATATCCTTACCGAACCAGTGAATTCAATGTTGGAAGGAATACTCAACCTCAGATTCATTGGTTCGGTTCTAAACAACAATTCAATCTTTCATTATTATATAGCCGAACCAGTGAATCTAAGGTTGGATATTCATTCCAACCTTGAATTCATTGGTTCGGTAAGGATTTTTGTGGAAAAGTTTGGAGCCTTGGAAAGTAGGGCCTTGGAATTATATATACCCTATCTTCAAGTGCAAATTGGTTTCCATTTTTTCTCACATTCAAATTGTTAATAATTATCGATTGAATTTCGGATAGTGGGATAGAGAGTATTTTAATTTTATATAATTTCATTGATGTCAATCGTCTCTAAAGGAGTAATATTATACACATCAGAACAATGGTTCATTTTGATATGAAATTTTTATTTTGTTTCCACATTAACTTCTTCATCGTTACAATTTTGAATAAGGAAGGCAAAATAGTAAATTCACTTATAAATTTCACTGTTTTGATGTGTATATAACAGATCAGTTCTAAAAGTGATACGAATGTTGAGATATAGTCCCCAAAAGTAACAATAATTATTTATTAGTTCATATCTTTTGGAGAATTATATAACAACTTTTGTCAATTTTGGAAATTAAACTACAATGCTTATACATCTTCAATGAGTAATCTATAACAATGTCACTATCTTGGATCAATTTGACAATTAACTCTACTCCGTTCTATCATTTAAGCTACAAAAGTTTTTGCCACTTCAAAACGTTTCAAATTATGAGAATCTTTTGATTAAAAGTTTCTAATTTTGTGCAATATCAAAATACTAACAACAAAAAATGAAGGGCATCATAATATATTAACGTAAAATGTACATCTCATCATAATTGATTGTTTTACTTAAATAGTTTCATGAAGAAAATATGCATAAAGGATTCTATTTTGACCAACCCCACCTTTTGTAACCAATATTTTTTTTGGCTTAATTTCATCTGGGCACCTGAACTATTTTTTAATTCCCAAATAGGCACCTGGTGACCTTTTTGTAACAAGTAGACACCTGGATCTCAAATAGACACCTGAACTATTTTTTAATTCTCAAATAGGCACCTAAACTTTCGTTTTTCACAATTTTTTTAATTTCTCAGATTTTAAAATTTTCGAGGAAGGACAAATTAGTCATATTACACATAAAAACTAACTCAACTACTTTTAATCTAACCCAACCTTAACCAAACCCCCATTTAACCTCCACCCATTAAATATTTAACCCAACCCATTAAAAAAACATCATCTTCAACCTTACACCCCACCCCCACTCCCACCCCACCCCACCAATCTCAAACTGATTTCCTGGCATAATGATTGACAGAATAAGCAGACAGCACAGATCCACTCGTGTTCAAGGAACGCTTGGCCAAGTGAAAACTTCCCCTAGTCGCCTGCCATACAGTCTAGAAAAATCCTATCCAACCTGTAGGAGAACAGAAGTTTTAGATGTCGCAGAGTAATTTAGCTATTTGATACTGAAAGAAAGGCCATTTTTCCTGGTATCGTAACATTTGCCCTTCAAACAAATTTTCTATTTTCACCGCATATATTGGTTCTTCCTAAGTGTTATAATAAAGACCAAATCACTATTACCCTTTTAACTGCTTAAAAGGAAAATCAGGTAATAGCTCTTGCATTGGATTTTTTAACGGAATAACTCCTCCCTAAAGAGTTATAAGGAGGAGGCCACATGCAATCTTCAAATCAAGCTGCTATGTCAGAAGATAGAATTTCACAATCAGCATATTTGTTTGGACATTGAAATGTCCTGGGTATTTGGGAATTTACAGAGTGAGTATTTACGGGGTGGATGTGGTGAATTAAGGTGGGGGTGGGGGTGGGGTGGGGTGTAAGGTTGAAGATGATGTTTTTAATGGGTTGGGTTTAGGCCTGTGAGCAAACGTCTTGGTTCGAAATTATTCGACGTATTCGATTCGAAAATATTCGGCTCGAAGTATGTTCGAAGGCATGATACTGATACCTGAACCTTGATTTTTAGGTATTTCCAAAATCGAAACGAACGGTTCGATTTAGTCCGGCTCGATCACCCCCCTCCCCCCGTCATTAAATAAGAGGGTTGAACCATTGTGGACTAATATATGTATTCCCTTCAACCCACATATATTCCCACATATAAATCCTAATAACTATATATGTATTTAATGATAAAATCCTTATCAACCCACATATATTCTCTTATATGTACAGTGTACTCCTCTCATTCTTTCATCTCTACTCTCCAGATCACCCTCCCCCTCCCCTTCGGCCCTCCCTCATCTCTTCTCTTCTCAAAAGCCGCTACCCCACCCCGCTCCCCCTCATGAGGCATGCCTAGCCTTGTGATCAAACGTCTCTGTTCGAAATAGTCCGACGTATTCGACTCGAAAAGATTCGGCTCGAAGTATGTTCGAAGGCATGATACTGATACCTGAACCTTGATTTTTAAGTATTTCCAAAATCGAACGGTTCGGTTCGAAAAGGTTCGAAGACATGATACCGAACTCGAACCTTGCAAATATTCGACTCGATTCGGCTCGATTACAGGCCTAGTTGGGTTAAATATTTAATGGGTAGGGGTTAAATGGGGGTTGGGTTAAGGTTGGGTTAGATTAAAAGTAGTTGAGTTAGTTTTTATGTGTATATGACTAATTTGTCCTTCCTCGAAAATTTTAAAATATGAAAAATTAAAAAAATTGTGAAAAACGAAAGATCAGGTGCCTATCTGGGAATTAGAAAATAGTTCAGGTGCCTATTTGGGATCCAGGTGCCTACTTGTTATAAAAAGGTCATCAGGTGCCTATTTGGGAATTAAAAAATAGTTCAGGTGCCCAGATGAAATTAAGCCATTTTTTTTCTTATATATTTTAATGCAATACTTTTTTAACGTAGTATATCAAAAATAGTATTCAATTCACATAACTTATTACCTTATGATTCTTTGATAATAACTAATATTGATTTTAAATTATAGTTATGTCAATTATTAAAAACATATTCTAGTTTTTATTTTTTTAGATATGAAAACATAAATTAATTGAAAAAACGAAAATAGACCATCACATTTGTTTGGGATGGTAGACTGGTAGTGGTATTTAACGAATTGTTCTCCTTGCATTTTTTATTGAATGTATGAAATTCCTTAACACGTTAGAAATAGTACATTTTACAATAATTTTTAAGTTCCTCCAGGCTCCATCCATTATACTCTCTCCGTCCCAAAATAGTTGATGTTCTATTAATTTACACATAAATTAAGAAAAATTAAAAGTAATCAAAAAGTACATTGAAAAAGTAGAAATACAATTATTTGGAACTATATCATTGGTTGGTTGCTAATATCAAAAGAAAAAATAGTCAAAAATTTCATTGAGAATGTAAAAGTACAATTTTCAATATTAAAACTTCAACTATTTTGGGACAAAAAAATAGTGTCAAAACGTCAACTATTTTTGAACAGAGGGAGTAAGATTTTAATCGAAGGAGAGCTATGGTCATTTTCTTTCATCAATTAAAATTCCTCCACCAATATATACATATTTTTATTTTTATTTTTACGTATTAATGTTTGAGCAAGTAGCTCCTCAGCAGGGCCGCCACAAGGCAACAGCCTCAGTTGTCCAAAACGCATCAGTGCACTGGGCAGAAAATGGTTTTGGACATCATATATCATCTCCAAATTTATCACATGTTCATAAGGGAAAATTTCAAGATTTTTGTAATTCTATTAATAATAGTAATAATAATGCGGAGTTTCAAGATCGTCTTACCGGAATGGACGATATTACTAATTCATGGATAATTGATACGGGAGCCTCTAATCATATTACGGGCGAGTTGCATTTATTATTTAATATTGTTGATATTCCTGGTTGTTCGATTGGACTTCCTGATGTTCAAACTACTATTGCCGTTAAGAGCGAAAGTGTTTGTTTATCGTCTCATATAATCTTGCATGATGTGTTATATATTCCTCAGTTTACCTGTAGTTTACTCTCTGTGACCCAGTTGATTGACTCTCTTAATTGTTTGGTGCATTTTACTAAAGATAGTTGTATGATTCAGGACCGTACTACGAGGACCCTGATTGGTGTCGGTGAGTGACGGAATGGACTCTATTACTTTTGCAGTGTTCTGGAGACGAGGGTGTGTCATGTTGATGGGAAGGTTGCACCGGATTTGTGGTATCATGAGCCAGCCCGAGTTAATGAGGCACGTGTAACCCTGCCGATGTTTTTCCGGCAATTAATACCGGCGAGGAAAATTTCGCCGACGATTAGGTTACACGTGAGGGGGAGTGTTAAGATGCACATCCCACATCTAAAGTTGATGTACTCCCGGGTCAATATATAATATCTTGGGCTACTCCTTTTATTGCCAATTGATTTTAGAGTGGAACCTCATAAACTCTTAACAATTTTAATTCTTGAATTTATGAATAGAGGCTATTAATTAGCCAAACCGTTAGATCATTAAGTTATCTTTAAGATAGAAAATTATTGGAGATAATATCGAAGGTTAAGTTCATACAAGAAAATGGTTACCTTATAGTGGCACGGATGTTAAATAAGTAATGCACGAATTATGTGAAGTGTTATCAAATTATATATTACAACAATCAAAGACGAAAAAAGACGAATATGAGAACTTTAAAACCCTAAACGATAAAATAAGACGAAATACCACGTTTTGTGTTATTCGTCAAATAAAGTGGCACGGATGTTTAATAAATAATGCACGGATTATCAGATGAACCAGTAATCGAACCAAATCGAGTCAAATATTTGGAGGTTTGAGTTTGGCTTGACGCTTTTGAAAGTTCGAGCCGAACACGTTTGGCTTGGTCAAACCTTAAAAATTGGTGTTTGGCTTGAGTTTGAAGGTTCGAGGCAAACACGTTTGGCTTGGTAATCATTGGAAGAAAAATGAAGAACGAAAAACTTATATGAAACAAAAAAATCAAAAAAATAACAATTGAAATCGTAGTCGAAGCTACAATTATACATACAAAGGTGATGTTTAAAGTTGATTAATCATAAAATCCAAACCTAATTTTGATTTAAACCGAAAAATAGTTAAATACTTAATTTTGAAAACCTGATTTTGATTACCTATACAGATTAAGGAGGTGAACTGATGAGAATATGAGATGAAGAAACTCCAATTCTTCATTTGTAGTTGTAAGCACCAACCGAATTTGGAGACCCTGCGAGTTGTGACTTATGAGATGATGGGGTTTGGAGAAATAACGAGATGAGGGGGAGGGGGAGGGGGTTTGGAGAACGGATGTGTGATGCCATTCCTCATGAGGGTTAGCGGGCGAGGAAGCAGCTTTTGAGAAGAGAAAAGAAGAGATGAGAGAGGGCCGGAGGAGGGCGCTGATTTGGAGAGTGAAGATGAAAGAATGAGATGACTACATAGAAGGAAATATATGTGGATTGATAATGATTTTATCATTAAATACATATATAGTGACCAAGCTAAACCTTTTCTCGGTTTAAAAACTACTCAATCCCAACGTTTGGCTTGATATTTGATACCCGAGCCGCACCTTTTCGAGCCAACTAGTCCAAGCTTTTTCGAATTAATACGTTTGCTGACAGGCCTACTCATAACCTTAAAGGCTCCATCGCTCCCTGTATTAGAGAGTCGTGAGGAGGTAAATCGTGAGATGTTTGCCAAATGGTCAGGGGACTTAAGATTGCTTGTTAATCACTCCCATATTAAACTTAAACTCACCCAATACAAAAGAAATAATGCATGATATTATTCACTTCAAATTTTTTATCACTTGACCTGTGTTCGTTGCAGATTAAATTCCTACTCTGTTATTGTTTACAAACACAATGGACGATCCGAATCCGGAAACTGAAGAACAACAGTGTTTTGTGTACCATGCGATAGACTAGGAGTGAAGAAAAACAGTAAAGAATCTCCAGATCATAATTACTCTGATGAGGAACAGGCACTTAAGTGAACACTGTACACTATTTGTTTAAAAACCTTTTTGTGAATCCCAAGAACGCAAGCCAGAGTTAAATGCAGACTTTTTCAGAGCTTCTCTATGTGTATATTTCTTGTAGGAGTACTATTTGTGGGGGCAAAATAATTTATTGTAAAGTAATGGAATTGTGGGAAAGAGTGAAGTGAGAATCATTAAAGCTAGCTACAGTTAATAATATGTTCGATCATATAGGTTTGGATAAAACTTATCAATTACTCCCTCCATTTCTTTTTATTTGATTGTTTGGGGAAAAAGTACTTTATTAATAGATTGTGAAAAATTACATTGGGATTGTAAAAATGTGTATTGGAATTGTAAAAAGGTGCATTGAAATTGTAAAAAGGTGCATTGGGATTGTAAAAAGTGCATTGAAATTGTAAACAATCAAATAAAAAGAAACATAGAAAAAATGCTCAAACAATCAAATAAAAAGAAACGGAGGGAGTATTATTTATGTTTTCATATTCTTTTCGTTTCAGTATGTTTGATGGTTAAATTTTACAATACCTTTTGAATTATTGTCAACTGATCAAATAACTAAACTTTTGAGTCAGTCAATATGCTCCTTAAACTTTTAAATAGGTCAATTTGCCCCCTGAACAATGACGAACTGGTCAGTTTAGGAATTTTTGCCATAAATTAATAATTTTAGGTTTTAGTGAAGGATAAAGTAGGAGTTCAACATATTATATGTATTTGAGGTTAGTTTATAATATACAAAAATATAGTGGAGCTCTTTTAAAATAAACTAATCCCTCCCCCATTCCCCCTTCATCTTCGCCCCTCCTTTCATGTTCCCTCAAACCGCACCCACACTTCCCTGAACCTCAGCAACTATCAACTTTATCGTGAAAATCCCAAACTGACCAGTTTGTCATATATAGTTCAGGGGTCAACTTGACCGATTTAAAAGTTTAGAGGGCACATTGGCCGAATCATAAGTTTAGTCCTTTATTTGATCACTTGACAATAGTTCAGGAGGCATTGTGAAATTTAGTCGTGTTTGATTGTTTTGGATAAAAGTACTTTATTAAGGAATGGTGAAAGATTGTTAATATGTCCTCAAATAAAGGTGTTGAAGTATTACTTTATTAGAGACAAATAATACTTTATTAGAGGCAAAAAAGGAGAAAATAGGCTTAAAAGTTCATTGGAAATGTAAACAATCAAATATTTTGAAACATGACAAAATTTCTAAACAATCAAACATAACGAAACAGAGGGAGTAGTATTTTTTTTATTATTCACTTAGTTATGTTTTATATGATTTCATTTACTCACCTATCTTCTAAAAATGGTTCCAGTTGATTAGTCAACTCTTTCGATTTCACATTGACCTTTTTAATGGCAAACTAGTCATTTCATATCTACTATTTTTAAAAATAAATTGACTAACCATTGATTAACCGAAAAATTGACGGGATAACCACTTGAAATCATTTTTGGAAGATAAGTGAGTGATGAGGCCATATGAAACATGCGTAAGTAAATGATGAATTGAGTGAACATGAGTGATGATTGATATTTTTGCATGTACGTTCTATAAGAGTTTCTTTTGTTATATATGTTTCAAAGCCTATTTCATTTGAAAGTAATTTATCTAATTAACAAAATATTGGAACAAGTATTTATGTTTGGCCTTATTTGTAGTAATATACAATTAAAGAAAATGACAAATAAAAATTGATAAAAGCAAAAAATTTGTTGGCTTAGGGGCTTTGTACCTAAAAAAGACACCTAGATTGGACCCTGTACAAGACTTAAGATGAGGTGGTCCTTATTTCCAACAAGTTCCAATTAAGGCCCCTCCTTGATTTTCTCTTTCCACTTTGACTACAATGGGAAGCCATCTTCTTCTTTTTTATTTCTTTTACAATTTTAATCACATTTTATAAATGATATGCTCATTTAAGGCGTCCCGCTTGGCTAGCCCATCGCCCAATAGAGGAGGTGAATTCGGGATGTGCCTCTAGCAGCTCGGTACTCCACCTCAAGAGTGCCCAGAGAGGCTGGGTAACCACCCCCACAAGCAGATCCTCCCTTGAACAAATGCAGATTACTCATGCACCTGCCGTGGATCGAATCCACACCTTTATGAAAAAGCACACTCTTATAGTGAAGTCCCTTACCATTTGAGCTATGCCCCGTGGACAAATCACATTTTATATGTGTATGTATCATGGAGATTTGACAGACTCACTATATTATTCAGGATAAATTCATAATGTATTTTGAGAAAGGGGAATGTCATCATAAATTCATATCCAACAAGTTCAATTGTATATTTAGATTTTTAATATTATCATGATAAGTATTTTTTAATGCATTTTATTTCTTCAATTACTCTTATATTTTCATATTCATAATAAATATACTTTATAATGAAACTACTATTTTATAATGTTTATGTTTTTTATATATTAATTTTTTTCAAATACATTATATATATTTATATTTAATCCTATGAAATTATCATAGATAAATAAATATGATAGAACCACAAATATTAAATTTGCACTTACAATATTATAAATATTGAATTCAATAGAATCTATCATTTTGATACTAAAATTATTATTGGTTTGATAAATAAAATTATTTATAATAATATATAAAAAAAGAAAAAGCGGAGTTTATGTTCTTTATAAACTTAAATTAATTTAAGATATGCCAAAACATAAATATGAAAAGATATTAATAAATATATTTTACCTAATATAAGGAATCCAATTGATAATTGTTAGGAAAAACAAAATTGTGTAATAAAACATCGAATGCATTTAGACTAAATATGTAAAGAATATCGAATCAAGTTGTCGTGTGTCAACACATTTTCTTTAAAGTAAATTTTCCCTTAATCTATTTTATGTTAAGGATTGTATAAGTTGTTTATCTCTCAAAATAAAATGGTCAAAATCACACCTTATAAGCACTCTAAACCTCATTTTAAACACTCAAGAACTTATACAATCACTAAAAATAATATTAAGGACAACTCATAAAATAAAACATAGAGAATTTGTTTTATTTTTCCCTAACATGAAAGTTGGAGAAAGCCCGTATTTATATTGTTCATGAGAAGTAAAAATACTTGTAACTCCTAAATGCCATCAATAGTACTATCTCCGCCCCTAAAAGATTGTCACATTTTAACTTTTGTTAGTTAAACATAACAAATTTTGATCATGAATTCTCATTAAAAGATAAGAAATAATATGGCCTTGTGAGACCTTGTTAGATTCGTCTTGATATATATTTGAAATATCAACTTTTCATAATTTTTTTGCATATAGAATAATAGATATTTACGTTTTAAATCGTGTTTTGTTGACCACCAAAAATCAAAATGTGACAATCATTTAGGGATGGAGGGAGTATTAAAAATCACTAACTAGTCATGAAAGGTTATAATGCCCATAACTAGCATGATGAATTGATGATGGGAAGTTACGAATGGGAGGTTACAATCTACTTGAACTACTATTTTCATTTTGAACTTCTCAAAGTATGCAAATAATTTTAGCTAATTGAATGATATGTGAATCGACCTTATCATAATGGTTGACATACATATAATTAGGTCGTATATTCGAGCAAATTGTTGAAATGGTCTCCGATAGTATGATCGATTTGCACTCTATTCCTCAATAGTTACACGGTTGCACGTTAGTCCCCAGAAGTGGCAAAAAAGTTGCACTTTAATCCCCACGTCAAGTTTTACGTTAACATTTTAGGTTTAGGTGTTAAAATTGGGGTAAAAATATAATTTTAAAGATTTAAAGTTGATTTTTTTGCCCCAATTGGTGCCAAAATGAAACTCCGCAACTCCTCCCGCCAAGATTCCCTTTTTTCTTCACCCCAATTAAGGTTGTGGAGTTTCATTTTAGCACTAATTGGGGAAAAAAAAATCAATTTTACGTCTTAAAAATTATATTTTTACCCCAGTTTTAACGCCTAAACCTGAAATGTTAGCGGAAAACTTGACGTGGAGACTAAAGTGCAACTTTTTGACCACTTTCGGGACTAATGTGCAACCGTGATTGGGGACCAAAATGCAACTCGATCATACTATCGGGGATCATTTCAGCAATTTTCTCTCGTACAATCACTATATCCAATTTTAAAATTTTGAAATTAATTCATACTCTCTTATGTGTACTTACAACATTAAACAACAACTCAAAATGTCAATTTTGCGTTAATATTAGAATCATATTTCAACAATTTTTCTACAATAATTAACATAAAAGTTATTAGGTTCCTAATTAACATAAAAATCAGGGACTTCAAATTGATGAAAAATTCAAGGACTTATTACATTTATTCCTCAGGCGAATTAAATTATTTATGCTCCCAAAAAAACTAATCTCTCCTACTATTTTAAATTAATTGAGAGCATTTCTGGGAAATTGGTTTTTTGGAAATTGGTTGCAAAGCTAGAAACCAATAAGCACCAGCTAGCTAGTAACGTCGAATTCCAGTAGTCCCCACTTTAGGGTGGTCCATTCACTCTATTTTTCTTGTGGACCATTCTATAAGTCTCTCATTTTTTACTATAAAATTATACAAAGGCTATATATGTATTATGTAAACCAAAGGT
The DNA here is from genome assembly GCA_003412495.2 of Echium plantagineum. Taxonomy (NCBI): domain Eukaryota; kingdom Viridiplantae; phylum Streptophyta; class Magnoliopsida; order Boraginales; family Boraginaceae; genus Echium; species Echium plantagineum. The sequence goes on along the minus strand of CM016563.1, from coordinate 31,798,299 downwards.
TCTTCGAGTATAGCTCAATTGGTAAAGAGTTAGATGTTATGATAAAAGTCTAGCTTCTTTGCACGATGTGGATACGAGTTTCGCAAGAGATTAAATCTCGTGTTGGCCAGAGTGATAAACTAGGTAAAACTAAATCCTCTGATCCTTTGAGACACAAATCGTTATTTCTTATGACTCCACGGGACAGGAACAACGGAACCATTAAAGTTAAGATCGCCAGACTTTTCCTTTTTATTATACTCCCTCCGTCCAAATATAGTTGACGTTTTGGTACTATTTGTTTGTCCCAAAATAGTTGAGGTTTTAAGATTAAAAATTGTACTTTTACATTCTCAATGAACTTTTTTACATCTTTTTCTTTTGAAATTAACAACTAACCAATGTTATAGTTCCAATTTCCAAATAATTGTATTTCTACTTTCTCAATATACTCTTTTACTACTTTTAATTCTTCTTAATCTATGTGCAAATTGCTAAAATATCATTTATTTTTGAACGAAGGGAGTAGTAGATATTTTCCATATCTCCAATAAATGGCCGGTTCAAGTTTGTTGGAAATTGTATTTGTATCTTTATGTTTTATTTCAATTCCATATTGGGTGTGGCCGTGTGGAACCGTACAACTTAGAACTTTTGCATGGAGATATTATAACAAAATTTCTTACTATCATTCATTGAGCAAATTGTTGAAATTGTAGTCTTCGATAATATAATTAAATTGTACTTTAGTCTTCAATAATTACACGATTGCACATTAATCTTCGAAAGTGGCTAAAAAGTTTCACTTTAGTCCCCACATCAAGTTTTACGTTAACATTTCAGATTTAAGAGTTAAAATTGGGGTAAAATATAATTTAAAGACTTAAAATTGATTTCTTTTTCCCCACAATTGGTGCTAAAATGAAACTCCACAACCCCTCCGGCCAAAACTCCCTTTCTTCTTCACCCCAATTAGGGTTGTGGAGTTTCATTTTAGCACCAATTGTGGCAAAAACTCAACTTTACGTCTTAAAATATATATTTGTTACCCCAATTTTAACGCTTAACCTGAAATGTTAATGAAAAATTTGATGTGGGGACTAAAGTGTAACTTTTTCCCACTTTCAGGGACTAACGTACAATTGTGTAACTATTGAGGACCAAAGTGCAACTCGATCATACTATCAGGGATCATTTCAGCAATTTTCTCGCCATTTATTATTTGTCAATAATGTATATTGTACTTGTTCATGCTTAATTTTTTTTACTTAATTACTGAGAAAAGTATTATATAATAATGAATATAGAAATAGATAATTAGAACAAAATATAAAATGAATTGTCTCGAATAAAAATTAGATTCAAATTCTCTAATAAAAAATTGAATCAAATGTCATCAAATCATTAAGAAAAAATTCACCTAAATTCACATAGGTTCATCCTGTTGGGCTGTGAAGCCAATTTCGCAGAAAACCAGCAAGGGTTTTGGCGAATTCTGGCGGGCTTTTAGCCCGATTTCTTATGCTAGGTAGGTTTTGTATTTTGCCTATAAATAGCGGGATTCTCCTATGAGTCTAACTTGTCAAGTCTAAAACACAATGTAGACACATAGGGAGCATTATCCTAGGAAGAATATTAGGGCTCTAATATTCTTGAAGAACTTAGAGAGTTTATCTTTGTTCTTGGTTAGGCTTTGTTGTTGAGACTTTCGGTGTATAAGAAAGTACTCAACTGTTAGACTAGCTAGTTGGTAGGAATTGTGTAACAATCTATATTCATTGATAGTGGAATCTGCAGCAGCAACAGGACGTACCTTACACATTGTGGGGGAACCTGTATAAATCCTCGTGTCTGTTTAATTCCGCAATTTATTCTTTTCGTTGTCATTGGAATTCTTGGGTTGGGGGAATTATCCGAAGGACAATAATTCCTAACAATTGGTATCAGAGCCTTGGTTGGGATCAGAACCGCAAGAATCAGTGACTGGAAGCGAAGAGGATGTGACACAGGTGAAAAAAGGTTCACGGGGCAGATTTCAGATGATGGAAATTGAATATAGAAGACTGCCTTTATGGGAGGGAGTTGGAAGCACCACTAGCAGGAAAGCCTGAGGATCTAGATGATGTGAAACCTGATAGAGATGTGTTGTGTGTTGGTGTTGGAATATCCCGGGGTTGCAAGACACAATGAACTACGATAGTTCATATGTCTAGAAAACCCTAATTCGTTGATCGTTAGAACTTACACAATGAAACTAGCTCATAGAAGTATATGTTTAAAGGTAGTGTGAATATGCTACAAATAACATATAAAAGAGTAGTGCTACAAAGTTATACCTTTGAAGCGTGAGCGGAAGCTTTGTAAATCTTTAAGCGCTTATCCCCACACCTTGCTCCTTTGCTTTCTCCTTGAAGAAATGTCTATCACCAAGGTGATATGAAACTACTATGAAATAGTCCACACCAATACCTTAGATAGCAATAAGACACACTTGGACTAGTGTGTGTTATTGAGGAGTATGTAGTCTTTACTACTATAGCAAAAATGTAGAACTAGTTCTACACTCTACACTTAGAGTTTTGCTAGAGGGTTGAGGTTGAAGATGAAGTGTGTTTGTTTGTGTTCTTGTGTTCTCTAGCAAGAGATATGCAAGACTTAGATTGATGCTCTACCATTCTATATCATCTTATGATATAGAATGGATGATGAAACACATCATACACTAAACAAACACATTAACCATCCATATGGTTAATGTCTCTTGGTCCATGGAAGATTCTCTTACAAGAGTTCTTCCCAAGACTTACAAAGCCTTCCCAAGGCATAAAGTAGCCACCAAGATGTCAACCATTCATGATGATGGAATTAATTAATCTTAATTAATTAATTAAATCATATCTTATTTAATTAATTCATTAATTAATTAAATCATTTCAATAAATGATAATATATATATATATATCTCACATATATATATATATATATACATAAACCCCAAATGGTGTGTCCGGAACCAATTCCGGGCGCACCATCGGTTCGGTCGGGACACGATCTCGATCGAACCGAAATTCCTCAATATGGATCAAATCCCTTATTCACTTTCGGGTCACTACTCGAAAGTATCTTCGGTAATTGTTACGTGTGTGACCTCATAGCCCGAGTAACGAAGGCATCGGGATTCAACGTATAAGACCGTATACACGAATCCCGAAGATCATCGTGAGAGCCTAGTCTGCCATTCGATGACCCCCGGCATTATCTCGGGTGAGACTACTGATAGTTCAGATAACTATCGGTTGTTGAACCGTATATATAGATGATATAGTTCACGGGCACTAATTGAGGAAATTGACACATCAATTTCCAACACTCCCACTTGCCCTTGGACTATTACCAATGTCTTGGATGTACACTTGCATCCTTGTCACATGATTCCCTTTGTCCTCGGTTTTCGTCATAGGCTAAAGCAAGAAAGCGTGTCGCCAACTCCTATGACATAATTTCTCGGAACACGAGATAGTCTCACTCCCGTTCATAACGGGTGAATTCATAAGTAAGACTCACTCTCCGAGTGGCCAGAAAAACCTTCCCTGTATACCAGGGTGGACAAAGACCCTACCAATGCATCACCGATCATCTCACCACTACATTCACATAAGACCCAACGTACCCCATTACCACCAGTAACGGATGGGTCCGGAAGTAGTCAAAGCCTCATGCTCACGTAGCATGAGAATGATATGCATCTCAGAACCTCTATCATATGGCTCGTGTGAAATATAGGACACAAGATCTCTTCTATAATTTCACAACGGTCACTGTCCAGTACCATGTCAAGACTCTCTTGACAATGAACCCATGTAATGATTTGGACCATCCTTTTGACTTAAGAAACAAAGTCAAACGAATCATTACACACTAGTTTGGTTGTGTCCGTTCCCAAAACGCTGGGACACACCACTAGGGACAATGTAATCACCACAGTTCTTGTCTTGAAAAAGGGGTTCCTTAGCCAATACACTTATTGGCTCCTCTTCAAGAACTCGTGATTACATGGGAATTAAAATATTTATCATACAACTATGATTAAATATTCAATTGTTTATTCAAGTGCTATAAAAGAATAGGCAATCAATTAAACAAGAAGTAATACTTTTATTCAACAATAAGAGTTTTACGAAAGTATACTTCATACATATAAATCAAATAAACTGAAATAAAGCTCCCACTAAGACTAAGACCACTCGGACCTAAGTCTAAGCCCAATAGCTGAAGTATGGAACTCATGTTTAGTCTGAGGTAACGGTTTAGTCAAGGGATCAGCTGCGTTGTCGTCTGTATCCACTTTGGATACCTTGATGTCACCTCTCTGGAACATTTCTCGGACGAGGTGATACTTCCTAAGGACATGCTTGGACTTATGATGAGCCCTAGGTTCCTTAGCCTGTGCTATGGCTCCAGTGTTATCACATAACAACTCAATTGGACCATCAGCGCTAGGAACTACCCCAAGCTCAGTCATAAATTTCTTAAGCCAACATGCCTCCTTGGCTGCTTCAGAAGCTGCAATGTACTCGGCCTCCGTAGTAGAATCTGCAACTGTGTCCTGCTTGGAACTCTTCCAACAGATGGCTCCACCGTTCAGGCAGAATACAAACCCGGTCTGAGAACGAAAATCGTCTCGATCGGTTTGGAAACTGGCATCGGTGAAACCTTTAGCAATCAACTCCTCATCTCCGCCATATACCAGAAACATATCCTTAGTCCTTCTCAAGTACTTAAGGATAGATTTCACAGCGGTCCAATGGCTGTTGCCTGGATTCGCTTGATATCGGCTGGTCAGACTCAGAGCGTACGATACGTCTGGTCTAGTGCACAACATGGCATACATGATAGATCCTATGGCTGAAGCATACGGGACTCTACTCATGTTCTCCTTCTCGACGTCAGTGGTGGGGCACTGACTTTTGCCGAGAATAGTACCAGTTGTGATAGGCAGTATTCCCTTTTTAGAATCGATCATATCGAATCGTCTCAGAACCTTATCAATATAAGTGTCCTGTCTCAGGCCAATCAACCTATTGGCTCGATCTCGATATATCTTGATTCCAAGGATATACTGCGCCTCTCCTAAGTCCTTCATTGAGAAACACTTACACAACCATCTCTTGACTGACTCAAGGAGCGGTTTGTTGTTTCCAATGATCAGTATGTCATCTACATACAGGACTATAAATGCAATGTGGCTCCCACTTACCTTCTTGTATACACAAGCATCCTCCTCATTCTGAATGAAGCCAAATTCTTTAATTGCTTCATCGAATCGGAGGTTCCAACTGCGAGAAGCTTGCTTGAGTCCATAAATGGATCTCTGAAGCTTACATACCTTCTTAGGTCCTTTCGGTCATGTAAAGCCTGGAGGTTGTGTCATGTACACATCCTCCTCAAGGTTTCCATTAAGGAAAGCGGTCTTTACATCCATTTGCCATATCTCATAGTCATAATATGCGGCAATGGCTAAGAGGATCCGAATAGACTTGAACATGACTACCGGTGAGTAGGTTTCATCATAGTCAATACCATGAATTTGTTTGAAACCCTTCGCCACTAGTCTAGCCTTGTAAACATGGACATTTCCATCTTTATCAAGCTTTTTCTTAAAGACCCACTTACACTCGATAGGTCTAGCACCTTCGGGTAAGTGAACCAATGTCCAGACATCATTCTGGTACATAGAGTCTATCTCGGATTTCATGGCTTCAAGCCATGACTCGCTATCTGGCCCTTTCATTGCGGCTCCATAAGTATAAGGCTCGTCGTCTTCTATCAAGAAGGATTCCCCATACCATCTATCGGGAACATGACGAGTCCTATTGGATTTCCTAAGGGTCGGTACTTCTTCAGGAGTTTCATCTACCGTGGATCTAGGGTCCAAGATAGGATCCACCATGAATGGAGGATCTACTTCCTGAAGTGAGCCTGCCGAGTTCGTTAACTCGACTTGCTCATTTGATGAGACCCTTGAGTTCAATAACCCAACTCTCCTATTCAATGAGTTTCTTGAGTTCGATAACCCAACTTGCTCATTAAACGTGTCGAATGAGTTCATTAACTCATTTGGCTCATCATCTTGAACTTCTTCAAGTTGTACCGTATCTCTGACATTTCCTGATGAGAACTCTTTCTCAAGGAAATGCGCTGTCCTAGCCACGAAAATCTTATTTTCTGGCTTAAGGTAGAAATAATACCCTTTGGTTTCCTTTGGATAACCAATGAAATGGCACAAGTCAGCCTTTGGGCCTAGCTTGTCTACGTTCAATTTCTTGACGTAGGCCAAGCAACCCCAAACCCTGAGAAAGCTAATCTTGGGACGTTTCCCAAACCACATCTCATATGGTACTTTCTCAGCTGACTTGGTTGGACAATTATTTAAGGTAAGTGCGGCAGTTTGCAACGCGTAACCCCAGAAGCTGACATGTAGGTCGGTTCGACTCATCATGGATCGCAAACTGTCTAACAGAGTGCGATTCCTCCTTTCGGACACACCATTATGTTGTGGTGTTCCGGCCGGTGTGAGTTGTGAAACAATTCCACAATCTCTAAGATGAGCGTCAAACTCGTGGCTCATATATTTGCCTCCTCGATCGGATCGAAGAGTCTTAATAGTCTTGCCGAGTTGATTCTCTACTTCATTTTGGAATTCTTTGAACTTTTCAAAGGCTTCACTCTTGTGCTTCATTAGATAGACATAGCCATAACGGCTAAGGTCATCTGTGAAGGTAATGAAGTAGGGAAAACCACCTCTTGCAGGAGTGTTCATTGGACCACATACATCGGTATGTATTATCCCCAATAAATCACTTGCCCTTTCACTCGTTCCAGTGAAAGGCGATTTGGTCATCTTGCCTAAAAGGCATGATTCGCATTGGTCATATGATTCAAAATCAAGTGACTTAATAATTCCACTTTCGTGGAGTTTCTTGATGCGATTTTCATTTATATGACCAAGTCTGCAATGCCATAGGTAGGTAGGATTCAAGTCGTTAGGCTTGTTCCTTTTAATATTTACGTTATATACCTCATGATCCTCATCTAGTATGAAAAGGCCATTTTGGTTTGAAGCTTTTGCATAAAGTAAACCGTCACGATTAATAGAACACATATTTCTTTCCATAAGGATGGTAAAACCATCATTGTTCAAAACAGATATGGAAATAATATTTCTAGAAATAGCGGGAATACAATATACATTATTTAAAACTAAGACCATCCCGGATGGTAGTTTTAAATCTATCTTGCCCACGGCAACTGCAGCAACCTTTGCTCCATTGCCCACCCGCGAGTCCACCTCTCCCTTCCGAAGAGCTCTACTGTCCTGTAGTACCTGCATATTTCGACAAATATGAGAACCACATCCTGAGTCAAGTACCCAAGTAGAGTTATTAGAGGTGATAAAAGCTTCAATAACGAATATACCTGCCGGAAGAGTCCCACTCTTCTTGTCTTCGAGGTACTTCTTGCAGTTCCTCTTCCAGTGACCAGGTGTATTACAATAATGACACTGGTCAGTCCCCTTAGGACCTTTAGCCGGAGTTTTGGAAGTCTGGGCCTTGACTGTTTTGATAGATCCAGTCTTGGCCTTTCCCTTCCATTTCCCCTTGCCTTTCTTAAAGGCCTTCTTGTTCTGAATCATCAGAACAGAGGGAGTAGGGGTAGAGCTCTTCCCACACTTCAACGCAATATCAGCCGTGCTGATCATGTTATGTAACTCCGATAACGATTTATCGAAGTCATGCATGTTGAAGTTCATGACAAAGTTACCAAACTTGTCAGGAAGGGAACGGAGGATTATGTCAACGGCCAAATCCTTGGAAAACTGAGTTCCCAAAGACTCAAGTCTCTCGATGATCCCAATCATCTTGAGAACATGAGGACTGGCCTGTTGACCATTGGATAGTTTGCAATCCATGAGGGCACAAACAGCTTCGTACCGCTCATTTCTTGCCCGCTTCTGGAACATCTCTTCCAGTCTGCTGTACATGTCATATGCTGCCACATTTTCGAACTGAATCTGAAGATTCGGTTCCATGTTGGCTAGCATAAGACATTGGACATCCAATGCATCATCCACGTGTACATCATATGCACTACGTTCTAGCTCATCGGCATTATCTCCGGGTGGTGGAGGAAGTTCTTCCTTAAGAACATACTCGACTCTCTCGTGCTTGAGAACGATTCTCAAGTTACGAGACCAGTCGTTGAAGTTATTGCCATTGAGTTTACACTTCTCAAGTGTAGATCGGAGTGAATTTGAAGTTGATTTCTTAGCAGTTGCCATCTAAAAACATGCGAGTATGAAACGACATTCAGTTTAATTTATATGTAAAACATACGATACAAGTAAAGCATGCTTGAAATAATAATACGAGTACCAACAACCCCTCGAAGTGTACAAGTATACCAAGACCCCACGGACTTGGGTATGAGCGGCACACGCAATCATCCTCATATTCCAATCCATGGGTAAGTCCTACTAGACTATCATATATTAATCATCCAATGATTATATATGACTCTTGGCGTCTATCATTAGTCGTTTTATGACACTATAGACTTCCTTTGCCAAACGGGCCGGTTCGATGGGCTAACCTGTAGCCACGTTTTAAGTAACCTTAGTTCACCATAAAGGGATGGATTACATTTGCCGGTTCGATGGGCTAACCTGTAGCGCATGTAATCCCATTGCCTCCTATTCCTATGAATCAAAGTGCCCATCTAGGGATGATCCATCCGAAACGTAGGAAAGTTTGACAACTTTGAACTTAGGTTTGGCAAACACTTAATTATTACGTGGAGGGGTTTAGATTAAACATGTAATCCACATTTCATGCATATCACATAAGGTATACATATACTTCAAGAAAATATATGTAAGCATGAAACATGACATGAATAATAAACACTTTAAAGGGACGTGATATGGCCTAAAAGACATTAAATAAAACTAGTCTAACTAGTTCTAAACTAAGTCCTTGGTCTCCGTCTTCTTGGACATCGCCATGCTCCAAGTCCGTCTCTTCATGTCTTGTTACATAATCAACTTTCGCATTAAATGGCACATGCGCCGCGAAAAAGAAATAACAATACAATAATTTAAAACGACACATGCGTCGTATTTCAATATCAAGGACAGTACGCAGACTGTATTTCGAATAAATACTAGGCCATATCAAATCCCCATTCCATTCAGACTACAGTTTATATATGCATAACACATTATACATAAATCACATAAACATGCTAGGAATGGAATAAAACACACAAGCAACACACAACTCACACACATACTCACATTCAAATAATGTGAATCATAGTCATATATGCATATCATAACCTTTAGTTGTCCAACAACTAACATAGCCAATTATCGGAAGTTTTACCATAAGTTCAACATTTTGAACTAATACCCCAATTACATTCAAAGAGACTTAGCATAAGTTTAAGGTTTGAAATTCATAATAACTCAACCACAAACTTCCTTTCGATACTCAATTAAACAATTTAATTAGTACCGATAGGATAAAATCAACACTTTGACATACATGCTAATTTTAAACTATTTTAAACTTCTCAAAGAATGTTTTGGACTTATAAGATTATTTCCAAAACAATCTCTAAATCACCCATAACAAACCGAAAACGTCCATAATCATCAAATGACTTTGGACTTAATCGATTCGTTTTGTTTCGAAAACATCGGGCGAAGTTATAGTCCATAGTGAGCCATGGCTCACGATGGAGCCACGATCAAACGGGGACAGGGGGGTTGCCCAGGCAGTCCGCGCGCGGACAGGTGCTGCGGACAGGGGCTGTCCAGGGAACAAAACGCGCGGACGCGCGGGGGGGGCTTCCAAGGGCGTCCAAGGACGCGTCCAGGGAAGCCGCTCCCTGCTCCGGGCCAAGGCGTGCCGTGTCCAGGGCATGCAGAGGGTGCGCGTTCCAGTGGAGCCGTGTGCTTGGCTTGCCTGGAATCACGCGGAACTTACGTTTTGTCGGGGAGGGTTTTCCGAATACGAAAATCGGCTACGGTTCATATATCGACATATATACTATATGGTACTACTTTAAACACTTCTAGAACATGTTAAACATGTAATATAGCTCATGATACCATGTTGGAATATCCCGGGGTTGCAAGACACAATGAACTACGATAGTTCATATGTCTAGAAAACCCTAATTCGTTGATCGTTAGAACTTACACAATGAAACTAGCTCATAGAAGTATATGTTTAAAGGTAGTGTGAATATGCTACAAATAACATATAAAAGAGTAGTGCTACAAAGTTATACCTTTGAAGCGTGAGCGGAAGCTTTGTAAATCTTTAAGCGCTTATCCCCACACCTTGCTCCTTTGCTTTCTCCTTGAAGAAATGTCTATCACCAAGGTGATATGAAACTACTATGAAATAGTCCACACCAATACCTTAGATAGCAATAAGACACACTTGGACTAGTGTGTGTTATTGAGGAGTATGTAGTCTTTACTACTATAGCAAAAATGTAGAACTAGTTCTACACTCTACACTTAGAGTTTTGCTAGAGGGTTGAGGTTGAAGATGAAGTGTGTTTGTTTGTGTTCTTGTGTTCTCTAGCAAGAGATATGCAAGACTTAGATTGATGCTCTACCATTCTATATCATCTTATGATATAGAATGGATGATGAAACACATCATACACTAAACAAACACATTAACCATCCATATGGTTAATGTCTCTTGGTCCATGGAAGATTCTCTTACAAGAGTTCTTCCCAAGACTTACAAAGCCTTCCCAAGGCATAAAGTAGCCACCAAGATGTCAACCATTCATGATGATGGAATTAATTAATCTTAATTAATTAATTAAATCATATCTTATTTAATTAATTCATTAATTAATTAAATCATTTCAATAAATGATAATATATATATATATATATATCTCACATATATATATATATATATACATAAACCCCAAATGGTGTGTCCGGAACCAATTCCGGGCGCACCATCGGTTCGGTCGGGACACGATCTCGATCGAACCGAAATTCCTCAATATGGATCAAATCCCTTATTCACTTTCGGGTCACTACTCGAAAGTATCTTCGGTAATTGTTACGTGTGTGACCTCATAGCCCGAGTAACGAAGGCATCGGGATTCAACGTATAAGACCGTATACACGAATCCCGAAGATCATCGTGAGAGCCTAGTCTGCCATTCGATGACCCCCGGCATTATCTCGGGTGAGACTACTGATAGTTCAGATAACTATCGGTTGTTGAACCGTATATATAGATGATATAGTTCACGGGCACTAATTGAGGAAATTGACACATCAATTTCCAACAGTTGGGACCGTGTTCCTCAAGCAGAATTGGGTACAGGAAAAACAGATGAGGTTCGACGTGGTTTTCGTCGATTAGATTCCTGTTGTTGATGTACTGGAGAGTTCTGCAGTATGGAGGAGCTGTGATAACGTTGCTGCCGATGTTGCTTAACAGCTAAAAGTGCAGGGCCAGCTTTGGATAGTTGTGTTATACGTTGCTTCCGATGTTGCGTAATAGCTAAAAGTGCAGGGGTCAGCTTTGCAGAGCTGTGTTATACGTTGATGCCGATGTTGCGTGATAGCTAAAGAGGCATGGGTCAGGTATGTTGTACTTGGCTGGCAGTTTCAAGGAGAATTCATGTTGTAGAACTTTGTACAGAATATAGGTGAGGTTCGACGTGAGAAATTCTATGAGGGATAGAGTTGTCGTTGATGAAAATCCTATCGGTGATGTACTGGAAGAGTTCTCGGGGAGTCTTGAAGAACTGTTGAAGGGAAGTCGCATTGGAGGTCAGAGAGGTACCCAACTGACAGAATGCGAGACTTCACTTGGTGATGAGTTGAAGACTGTGAACGAATCATCCGAGTTAGCTGGCGTGGTTCACAGGCCTGGTGTGAGGTATTTCCAACCTCCTGGAGATTTGCTAACTGGTGAAGGATGTTCTGATCAAACATCGAAGATCAATGAATTGGATCAAGGAAAGTCGTTAACGTGGAAAGGGAAAGAAGAAGAGAAAAATTCATTGATGACCAATCGAGCTTGGAGGTTTTTCCAAGGTGTCTGGGTGGCAGACACGAGCAGGACATGAAAATTGTTTGAATGAGGGTAAATTCCAACGGGGTAAAGGTATTGACTATTCTCGTGTCTCTTCGATAGTCATGTTGGTGTCATTCAGTGTTGTTCTGGGATTGGTAACAAAGGAACTGAAGTTGGGATCAGCTTCAGTGGGAGTTCGGGGATGATGAACTCAAGTGGGAGTTGCTGCAGATTGATGCTTGAAGATGGTGATCCGAAATATGTCTTCAAGTGGGAGATTGTTGGGCTGTGAAGCCAATTTCGCAGAAAACCAGCAAGGGTTTTGGCGAATTCTGGCGGGCTTTTAGCCTGATTTCTTATGCTAGGTAGGTTTTGTATTTTGCCTATAAATAGCGGGATTCTCCTATGAGTCTAACTTGTCCAAGTCTAAAACACAATGTAGACACATAGGGAGAATTATCCTAGGATCTAATATTCTTGAAGAACTTAGAGAGTTTATCTTTGTTTTTGGTTAGGCTTTGTTGTTGAGACTTTCGGTGTATAAGAAAGTACTCAACTGTTAGACTAGCTAGTTGGTAGGACTTGTGTAACAATCTATATTCATTGATAGTGGAATCTGCAGCAGCAACAGGACGTACCTTACACATTGTGGGGGAACCTGTATAAATCCTCGTGTCTGTTTAATTCCACAATTTATTCTTTTCGTTGTCATTGGAATTCTTGGGTTGGGGGAATTATCCGAAGGACAATAATTCCTAACACATCCCAATTCAAACGGACCATTAAGAAAAATAACATTTCTTTTTAAAAGACATCAAAGATTTGAGAAGGTGTAAGAAAAAAACTCCATTCAAAAGATCAGAGCTCCGTTGGAGCGACTTCCCTCCGACAACATGTCGCTTTTGGTAACATTTAATATTTGGTTTAATTAAAACAACTTTTCAAAAATATTTCGAAAGTCTAAGAATCCTCTAAAAATTCCTGAAATTTTACATAAGCATCCTTACAATATTTGTGAGTACTGGGAAAGGAGTTTTGTAAATTTTTTTTTTTTTTTTTTTGAAAATTAGCGATGATTTATATTAAAACGAAAGAAAAAAGTATGTACAAAAAGGACCATAGCCCACTAGGTTTAATAAACCTGCTTCCTTAACTCCACTACAACCAAAAGCATCTCAAAGGGCGGAAGTTCGCGAAGAGTTTTCTTCCGCATTCTCCATTCTCCAAAATTTAACGCCCTAGATGCCATCAAACCTCTTATCTTATCCTCCAATATGAAACTCGGAAGCTCTCTAGCAACCCAGGATCTAAGATTTATCCCAAATTGTGAAGAATCAAACAGCAATAATTGACAAACTATGAACATATAAATCAGGCATCTAATGCTCTGTAATTTGCCAAACAAAAAAGTGGCCTTTTCATTGATTGATATGCAGTATATATACAATTATCCTAATGTTAACTGGTACTCCTACAAACACGCAAATATGGGTAATTCAAATACATAAAGATAACTGCCTACTAATGAGATAACTGACTCATGCACATACGTAATTTCCTAATGCAATCCTAAATGAGCTTCTAAACTATGTAGTTTGCGTCCACTGAAAACTTCCATTTCAAGATGTCCTCACTTGACTGATATGTAGTTTCATTCCAGTTCGAAGATTTATCTTCCTCAAATAGCACATCTCTGATGATAATGATCTTCTCAGAATTTGGATCGTACATTCTATAGCCCTTGGTCCCCTCATTCAGACCAACAAATATACTTTGCTTGTTTATACTATCCAGTTTATCCCTTCCCACTTTAGGAACATGAACATAACCCAAAGAACCTCATACTTTCAGATGTTTAATAGATGGTTTGTGTCCACTGAAAATTTCCTGAGGAGTCATTCCTTATATTGCCCATAATATAACTTCAGGCCAAAATTTCTTTGGCATACACTTGGCTGACAGCACTGTTCTGACTGCATTCATGAGGCTCTATTCTTTCTTTCTGCCACCCCATTTTGTTAGGGTATGTATGAAGTAGTCAAGTGTCTCTGGATGCCTTTGTCACTGAATTACCTCATGAATTCATCAGAATTGAACTCTCCTCCCCTGTCTGTTCTCAAACATTTTATCTTCCCTTCCTTCTCATTCTTTACTATGTGAGAAAACTTCTTGAATTTCTCAAAAGCTTCTGATTTATGAGCAAGCAAATAAAGCCAACATTTTCTACTGTGATCATCTATAAATGATAGAAAATGTCTTTTACACTACTTGAGATGGGAGTTATGGGACCACATATGTCAGAGTGTATAAGACCATCCACAACAAAGTTTAAAGTGGGGGTTAAAGAGGAGTTAAAGAGGGGATTTTCACATGCAACAAAATTTAATGTATTTGGAGTTAAAGTTGAGGTTTAAATTTTGATACTTGGTTTTTTGGGGTTTAAGTGGGGCCGCTGCTCAAAAGCAGCCAATGAGGGGGCACTGACGCCTGACGCGTTGTACCAGCCCTCCTCTATCTTACTTTTTTTTTTTTCTCTTATTTACTAAATGTATTATTTATTCAATAATTCATCAAAATAAAAATATAAAAAATATATCATTATTTTTCATTTTTCGAGATCTATAAATAGAGCATAGGTTTGGAACATTTGGACACAAAAAAAACGAGTTTTTTTACACCTTTCTTTATTCCTTGTTTGCAATACTTTCTATTGTATTATTAAATGTTTTTTTTGTTTTCTCTTATTTACTAAATGTTCATTTTTTATTTTATTTAATTATTAATTTTTATTGTAATTAATTAATTATTTTCAAATAAATTAATTTTATTTATTATATTATAAAAGTTAATTATTGTAAAGATTATAATTTTAATAATAACATATGTATAAATAATGAGATAAGTAAATATATGGTGGGGTATAGGATAAGGTGATGTGGAAGGAAGAGAAAGTGAATAAAATCCTGAATAAAACTCTGCTGTGAAAACTGAGTTCAATTGGGGGTGTAAGTGGGTTTAAAGCTGACGTGGCACTGAAAAAAGTGGGGTTAATTAAACCCTTGTTGTGGATGGTCTAAGATCAAGTGGCTTACTTGCTTTCCCAGAGGCTTCTTTAGGGAATGGCTGTCTGGACTGTTTTCAACTTAAACAGCTGGTGCATAAATAACCATCATCCTTAATCTCTGGTAGTCCTGTGACCATTGCCCTGTGATATAGATTGTGCAGGCTCTTAATATTGACGCGTGCCATCCTTTCATGCTATAGTTCAGACATTTGTTTTGTTACAATAGTTAAACATTCTTCAGCAGCTTGATGTTGATGTTGCACTTCTGGACTTAATACAAACATCCTGTTTGCTCTCATACTTGTCTGCATAATCTCTCCCTTTGCTTGGGTGAATTATCCTATATATATCTGAATTGAACACAATGCTAAGTCCATTCTCTTGTAATTGCCCAACACTTAGCAAATTTGTCTTCAATTCTGGAACAAGATATACTTCCTGGTGAGTGTTCTTAGTACTTTCTCAACAATTTGTTTGTCAATCATAACTTCCCCATTGCTCCTCAATTGATTAATCACTTGATTCACCTTTGCAAAGTAGCCTTCAATAGTATCACTACTGTGCATCTCAAGAACTTCAAACTCCCTCCTCAAAGCATTGCAGTTACTTCTTTTCACCCGCAAGGTACCCCCAAATTTAGTCTTCATAGCATCCCAGATTAATTTGAAAGTCCCTCGGTCAAGTATTTGTTCGAACACTTCACGATCAAGTGCCTGGAATAGATAATACTTGACCTGATGATCCTTAACTTTCTCTTCTTCGAGCATTGCTCTTTGTCTATCATCCAACTCTAACTGATCTCCAGTTTCAATGCTTATTCCTTTCTCTAAAATCCCCCAAAGCCCTTTTGCTCTTAATAGATTCTCGAATAACTCACTCCAATGATCATAATGACCACTGAAATGAGGTATGGTAGTTAAGGTTTTATCCTCAGCCATCTCTTGACTTCTTGTGTTTAACCCTCAGACCTCACTCGCTTTGATACCAAATGAAGAATCAAACAACAATAATTGACAAACTATGAACATATAAATCAAACATCTAATGCTCTGTAATTTGCCAAACGAAAAAGTGGGCTTTTCATTGATTGATATGCAGTATATATACAATGATCCTAATGTTAACTGCTACTCCTACAAACACGCAAACATGGGTAATTCAAATACATAAAGATAACTGCCTACTAATGAGATAACTGACTAAGAAAGCATGCATGATCATGCACACACGTGAGTTCCTAATGCAATCCTAAATGAGCTTCTAAACTATATTTTAACAAATCGCACCTCCCTCCTACACAACCGAGGCATGCAAGGTCCAATTGGAAGAGAAGGAACGTAGAAGACGTCGATAGAAGGGAACTAAGCACTCGGTAGTTGGATGTTTCTCAGTAGATCTGGGTCTGCCTTGTAGGAATCCAAGTAAGAGGTTCCGAAACTTTCACCTTCTACTGGAGTTCTATGTATTTCACCATGAATTTTAAGATTTCGATGATGCCATGTGTCCCATATGCAAATAATCCACCTCTTGAACAAGTCATGGGAAAGTTTTTGTTGTAAATCATGAAATAACTCACTGAATATGGCATACTGTGCATTACCTCTACTGATCCCTAAGTGATCGTAGACTGTTTGTATGAATCGACAATGGTAGAACACATGCATTATGTCTTTTTCTTGACTATCACAAAAACAACATGGATCTTGAACATGGATGTGTTCTTTTGCTAGATTAGCCGTAGTAGGTAGCTTATTCTGTATTGGCCCGTGGAGAAAAAGCTTGATTTTTTGTGGTAGTTATAGCCTCCACATGCGTTTAAAAATCTGGCCCATTGCATTTGTTGTTGAAACTTGTTGTGTGTGACTCCTACGATTAAACCTGATAAATTCATATGCGCTTTTAAATTCATAAGATCATAAAAAATCTTTTAAACTCATAAGATCATAAACAAAACAAGATGTTGGACTTGCTGTAAAATTTTTTGAATTCATAAGATCATAAACAAAATAAGGTGTTCAACTTGATTTGATAGTTTGAAAGTTGTGCTAACACCAACGTGCCAATTAGAGGCACAAAAGCCACTTAACAATAATGTGTTATCAATGATGGATTGCAGGGGATAAATTGTGCAATTGTGGCATCAATAGACTTTTTTCTAATTTGGATAAGCTATTTTGGAGTTAATTTGTTGGGAACAGGACTACGCAGTTATGATTCATTTGCATTACCGTCTAATTAAATATATCGTTTTTTGAATTATAACATAAAAATCTGATGTCAGAAAAAGATTCCCTTCACTATGAATAAGTTGAGTATTTTGTTGTGAACAAAACTAATACTCCCTCCATCCCTAAATAATTAGTACATTTTGGCATTTAATGGTCAA
Organism: Echium plantagineum; assembly: GCA_003412495.2. Taxonomy (NCBI): domain Eukaryota; kingdom Viridiplantae; phylum Streptophyta; class Magnoliopsida; order Boraginales; family Boraginaceae; genus Echium; species Echium plantagineum. Next base: position 31,780,745 of record CM016563.1, on the reverse strand, counting down.
CAAAACACGATTTAAAATGTATGTATCTCTTATTTTACATGCGAAAAAAATTATAAAAAGTTGATATTTCAAAGATATATATTGAAACGAATCAAACAAGATCCCACATGACTATATTATATCTTATTGTTTAATGAGAATTCTTGATCAATTTTTCTAAAATTTGACCACAAAAGTTAAAATATACCAATTATTTAAGGACGGGAAGTAGTTGAATTCGATATCAAGAGTATATGAATTGAAAGAATTTCTTATTTTAATCATTTTCGTTTTGTTGTTTCTTTTTGTCCAAACTAACCTTGCATATATTGCTAGATATTCCACAATAATGCATAGACCGATGCCACATTGACCCCAACAAGTTTCAAAGTCTTTAATTTATGCTAGTGGAAATTATAGTATAACTGGGGGCAAAGTAGTTGCGTTTAAATCTTCAATTAGAGGTTTCAACTGAATGAGAACGATTTCTTATGTTATTTACATTTGGTGGGATTAAGAGCATTCACAAGAAAAGTCTTAAAGTCTTTCTTAGCTTTATAATAGAAAGAACTAATAAAAATTAAATTTTTTTAGTCTCCTCATCTTAACATGACCCATCAAATTCTTTTAGGGTAATGATTAACATGCTGTATTTATACATTTCCCCAGGGTCATTTTCCTTTCGTAAAGCATTTTCTCTCTTTTCCATCACCCCTCTCCCAAATTTTCTTAATAATATGTAGAATAGATTACGGATTCTAATTTTACATGAAAATTAAATAGTAGCACATAAAGTTGGTAAAGTAATATAGGAGAGTTAATTTTAAGGAAATTTTATAAAGCATATGGTATGAATGCTCTAATAAGATACTCCTTGCAAGTTTTTCGTTATCAGTTTTAGCCATTTTCTCATAAATTAAGAAAACGTAAAATTAGTTAAAAAGGTGCAATAAAAATGTAAACAGACAATTGAATGTCACTATATTATTCGATAATTGATTATTTCAATAAAAAAAAGTAAGTACAGAAAAGTACATTGCAAATGTGAGATCACAATTTATTATACTAGAATAAGAGTTAATTGCTGAAATAGTCCATGTAAGTCGCCTACTGTTGCACTTTGGTCCCTGTAAGTGAGACCGAGCGCAAGTGTCCCTGTAAGTGGGACCGAGCGCAAGTGGTCCCTGAAGGTGTGTAACGGGTGCACATTCGGTCCCTAAGATTAACGGATCCATCAATTCATAACGTTTTGGGGCCCAAATAATATTTTATATCAACGTACATTCAAGCGATAGAAGTTACAAATAATCATGCGATATCAACTATATTACATTTCTAAACTAGTATATGGGAGTCTAAGCTCCAAATAAACAGCTTCGTCTTCTCGACTGCTGAATCCACGTAATTCTTGAACTTCGCTTCCTGGATGTGAGTCCGATCCCCAAAGTTGTCTTGAAATGCCTGGAAACCTCACAGAGTGGGTGCTGGAAATCGCCGAAACGCCTGAAATCCCACATAGTGGGTGCTGAAATGCTGCACAAGCAGCCCCGAAAAAGCTACAAAGGCAGCAACGAAAGCATATGAAGTATGTTTAAATATACTTGTAGAAGTAATTGACCTTCTTGATATTATTGGACACAAAGATTAGAATATATAATACAAGATATTAACCTAATGGGCTTGCCCATTTAATAAAACTAATACCAGTACAATCTAATAATATATATGATATATTACACGGTATATATACATATATATTATATTACTAGTAACGATAATATATATATTGAAGCTAATACTAGTGATATATTTATAGTACACTATATATATGTCTAATCATATATATCGGTCCAACACCCTCCCTCAAGTTGGAGCATGAAGGTCACAAATGCCCAACTTGCATAAAAGAAACTCAAATCGCTGTTTCCCAAGTGACTTAGTAAAGAAATCAGCTAGCTGTGACATGGTAGATACATGGGAGGCGACAATAGTACCATCCTGAATGGGGTCACGAAGAAAATGACAATCAATCTCTATATGCTTCATATGCTTATGAAGTACTGGATTATGTGCGAGGTGAAGAGCAAATTGACTATCATAATATATACCGGTATGGGACGACAAGAATCAACACCAAGACACTGCAACAAACCTTTAACCCAAATCAGCTCATATGTAAGTGCTCTCAGAGAATGATACTCGGCTTCTGTAGAAGAAAGGGACACCATCTTCTGTTTCTTGGACTTCCATGATACTGGGGAATCACCAAGAAAAACTAGTCATCCAGTAATTGAACAACGCGTCAGTGGGCAACTCGCCCAAACAGAATCACACCACCCAGAGAGACTTAGATTATAGTCTGAACGAAGCAAAATGCCTTGTCCAGGCGCATTCTTCAAATATCTAACGACTCGGATAGCTGCATCCCAATGATCCTGCTGTGGTTTTTGTAAAAACTAAAACAAAATATGAACAGCATAAGCCAAGTCAGGGCGAGTATATGATAGATAGAGTAACAGACTGACAAGGCGTCGGTATTGTTCCTTATCCGAGAGCTCTGCACTCTCAGATTCACCCAATTTGTGATTCGTTTTCATCGGAAACCCCGAAGGTCTGCCACCTAGTTAGCCATACTCAGTGATTATATCCAATGCATACTTTCGTTGACACAAATAAATGCCTTTAGAGCTACGCGCAACTTCAATTCCCAAGAAATACTTAAGAACTCCTAAATCCTTCATATGAAAACATTTGCCCAAATATGTTTTGAATACAGATAAAGCAATTTTGTCATTACTAGAAACAATTAAGCCGTCAACATATATCAACACATGAATACGCACAGAACCCCGAACATAAGAAAATAAGGAATAGTCTGATTTGGAGTTATGAAAGCCGTACGTGCGTAAAGATGAGGTAAGTTTAGCGTACCAACATTGAGGTGCCTGCTTCAATCCATACAGACTTATGTAGACGGTATACCTTCCCGCCAATATCCTGTGCAAAACCCGCAGGAGCTTTCATATACACTTCCTCCTGCATATCACCATTTAAGAAGGCATTATGAACATCCATCTGATGTAACTCCCATCCACGAGCAGCTGCAACTGCAAGAAAAGCCCGTTCAATAGACATTTTTGCCACTGGCGCATATGTATTAGAATAATCAACCCCTTCAGTTTGATGGTTTCCAAACACTACAAGACGTGATTTTAAACATTCTCTGCTGCCGTCAGATTTATGCTTGATTTTGTAGACCCACCGACTACCTAAGGCCTTTTTAAGAGGAGGTAGATCAACCAAGTCCCATTATCCTCTAAAGCACGTTGTTCAGCCTGCATGGCGGCACGCTATCCCAGATCACGTAAAGCCTGACGGTATGATCGAGGCTCACATCTTGTAGTAATAGAGGCCAAAAAACCACGATGCGCACAAAAAAAATATCGTAACTCAAGAAATGTGACAAATGATATGAAATACTTGACGAGGGAGAGGAGCAAGGTGAAGCAGTGTCAGGAGGGTGACTCGTGGTGCAAATATAATCATGTAGATATCGAGGAAGAACTCTTTCACGCCGTCCCCGGCCTAGCTCCTCCTCTGGTGAAATCACAACCCCTTCGATGTCGATTGGAGCATCAAATGGGGAAGGAATTTCCTCCGAGGGAGCCTCGGCCAAACCAGAAGCAGGAGTGCCATCTTCGACCACCTCCCCTGCCAGAACGATATCAACCGTACTATGGGTAGAAGTACTGAGCTCACCACAGCTCACGCTAACCACATCCCCATCATCATCCAAACCAAACACAAAACTAGAACAGGAAACATTATTATCACAATCATTTTCAGGATTATCACCAAAGCCATGAAATTCGGACTCATAAAAAGTAACATCACGCGAGACAAATAATTCATGTGTCTCTAAATCAAAGAGTTTCCATCCTTTCTTGTCGAAAGGGTATCCCACAAAAAGACATTTGAGACTCCTACTCAAAATTTTATCACGACGACAATTCAAATTATAGGCATAACACAAACACTCAAAAATGCGCAAATGATCATAAGATGGAGAAGAGCCATATAGGAGTTCATATGGGGACTTGTAGCCCAAGATACGGGAAGGAGTGCGGTTTATTAAATATGAAGCAGCCAAAACGCATTCCCCCCAAAAAGTTGTGGGAAGATGAGCTTGAAACATTAAAGTCATTATCACTACGAACACGACAAATGTCCATACCAAACTCACGTTTAACCATCGCGACAAATTTAAGAAAGATATCATAAACTTCAGTTTTATCAACCAAAAAAATAACCCAAAGAGCACGGGAATGATCATCCAGCAATGTCAAAAAATATTTAGCACCAAAAGATGAAGGAGTTTGATAAGGACCCCAGAGATCACAATGAATAAGATCAAAACTACGAGATGCTTTGTCAAAATTATTTTAAAAATATCCCGCGTGTGCTTAGCACGATGACAAGTATCACATGATTTATTCTAAAGTGAAGTACGACTACTAATAAAAGGCAAGGATTTCAAAACTGCCTCAGAAGGATGCCCCAATCTGTTATGCCAGAGCTCCAAATCAGATGTGTGAACCGCCAACAGAGAAGTCGTCGAAGCTATCGGAACCTTACAGAGGTAATAGAGTCCACCCCTCAGTTCATATGCTCCAATCAGCGTCCTCGCACTTCGGTCATGAAGAAGACACATTATGGGTAAATGAGATATCACAACAATTCTCAGTAAGCAACTGAGATACCGAAATCAAATTGCAATGTAACTGAGGCACGTATAAAACATTCCGTAATGTCAAGACATCAGAAAGCACTACAATGCCACGTCATAATACTACCATCCGGTAAAGTAAGAGGACATGACACACCATCAAACTGATTAATCAAATAATCAAGGGAACCTGTAGATCACCCTAGTATGGCTTTATATACTTTCGATCACTCACGCATTTTTTTTGGTACAACTCGTGATTTTTCGAAAATTTTAACATTTTAGTAAGGGTTTTTTTTGTCATTTCACCCTGGATTTGCCACTAACATCAACTAATACTCATCATTGCTTCATTAAGAAATGATTGGCGACAATAAGAAAATGATGCAATAGAAGCTGATTTACTAGTAGCTGAGAAGATGAATAGGAATCACCCTCCAGTTACTCCCAATAGTGAAGAAAGTCCATCAACTAGAAGACCTTAAGGCAAGGAACAAAGCTAAACTGGAAAAAGGAAGGTTGCTGTCTTGCTGATACTTATGTTAGATTTGATAGTGGACAGAAAGGAAAGCCAATAGTTGAAAGTTCTGGGTGAAATGAGTATTAATGGAAGTTAATGAAGAAGATGATGAGTGTTAGTTGGAAGAGTATAATGGAAGTTAATGAAAAAGATGATGAGTGTTAGTTGATGTTAATGACAAATCAGGGTGAAATGACCAAAATACACTTACTAAAATGTTAAAATTTTTGAAAATCACGAGTTGTAACAAAAAAACGCGTGAGTGACCAAAAGTATACACAATACCCAACATGAGTGAGCGAAAGTATACAAAGTCATACTAGGGTGATCCACTAGTGTTTTTTTAATAAACGTAAGTGATCGATGAACCCATTTGCTCTACATGTTATTACTAAAGGTACCGTTCACTCCACTGTTACTCCTTGTATATCCAATGTTTCAAGCTTCTTCGGCCTCTTGTAGTTCTTCAACAAAAGCGAGCAGCAAACTACACTTACCGAAGAGGCTGCCATGGCAGCTCCAGCAACCCAAGGAGGTAAGCGAAATCTAGTTGGTGGGAACAGAGCTCCGGCAGCAATTGGGATGCCAAGGAGATTATAAGCAAATGCCCATACATAGTTCAATCGGATACGAGAAAAGGTTTTCCTGGAAAGGTCTATAGCTGTTATGACATCTTCCAAGTTGCTCTTCATGAGAACAATGTCAGCTGCCTCAATGGCTATATCTGTTCCAGCTCCAATCGCCATTCCAACATCAGCGGCTACTAGTGCAGGCGAGTCATTGATTCCATCTCCTACCATCGCCACAATATAACCTTCCGCCTGCTTAATACAAGCACATATACCCTTGAGAATAATGATATAGGAGAAATCACATCTAACTAACTGATACTTAAAAATCTGGATCACCTGGAATTTTTTCACTTCCTCGGCCTTCATGTCAGGTTTAGCTTCGGCAATGATGCTATCAATCCCAACTTCTTTTGCTATGGATTTTGCTGTTCCCCAATTGTCACCTGTTACAATTATTGGTTTGATGCTCATTGACTTGAGGATCGATATAACTTCATGAGCACCTGGCTTCAGTGGATCAGATATTGCAATAACACCGATTAACTGGTGATCAATTGATACAAGAATCCCTGTTTGAGCCATTTGCTCCGTTTCTGCAAGTTTCTCTTGAGCATCAATTGGAATAGCAACGTTGTTGTTCTGCATGAAACTCATATTTCCCACTAGCACTTCCTTACTACGAACAACGGCCTTTACACCATGGCCAGTTACTGACTCGAAATTTTTAGCTTCAAGCCAGACGGGATTTTCTTCATCCTGTCTAAATTTCTTAGCATGCTCCACGATCGCCTTTGCTAAAGGGTGCTCGCTATTGGCCTAGAAAATTAAGTTCAAACCTAATCTGAGTTTTATGTATTTGTGGCCGCTGATAAATTATCCAAGAAAGAACAATGATAGTCTCATTTCTGAAATCAGCAGGCTAAACTCGACAATTACATGGGACACAAATGGAACTTACCTCAGCTGCAGCTACCATCTCAAAGAATTCCTTAGGTACCATCTTCTTCAAGAACTTCGTGTCGACGACAACTGGCTTGCCAATTGTGAGAGTTCCTGTCTTGTCGAAAACAATGCAGTTCACCTTCAAAATCGCGAGGTAAAAGTTAAATATGTCACAGAAGTGTGTCCACAATATGCTCAAGTTACCTTATAACAGTATAATTAGTTTTGCCCATCCTTAACCTAAAATCAATGAAATAACATTTGAACTATCATATCTTACCTTGTGTGCACTTTCCAATGCCCGGCCACCTTTGATCAGAATACCTTGAGATGCACCAACACCAGTGCCAACCATAACGGCAGTTGGAGTGGCAAGGCCGAGGGCACATGGACAAGCTATAACCATGACAGAGATGCCAAACTGCAGGGCTAACTGAAAGCTGTCCATGGAGTCGGGAATCCAAGATTGTGGATAGGCATTATACTTTCCAGCCAAAAACCAGACAAGCCAGGTACAGAAGGAGAGGACAATAACCTAAGACATTGCGTCCATTCAAACTATTAGAGAAGGCAATAGAAAGCTGTTTCTAATTGCGAAATTTCTATTACAAATAATATACTGAGAATTTACTTAAAGATACTCGTATACCACTTACAAGAGGCACAAAATATTTTGAGATACGATCAGCGAATTTCTGGACTGGAGCTTTAGCCATTTGTGCTGATTCAACAAGTCGAACTATCTGAGAAAGAGCACTTTCTGATCCAACCTTCGTTGCCTTGATATGTAGTGCTCCATTCTCATTTACAGTTCCTCCAATCACTATATCACCTTTCATTTTTGCTACTGGACGAGATTCTCCAGTAATCATGCTTTCATTTACATAACTCTGTCCCCAAATAACATAACCATCACATGCTACTTTTTCTCCAGGAATAATTTTGATCACGTCATTTTTTTGTATAAGGCGACTGTCAATTTCTTCCTCGTCTATCACATTCTCATCAACGTCAAGAGTTAACAAGTTGGCTGTTCCAGGAGCCAAATCCATAAGTTTGGCAATTGCCTCGGACGTTTTTCCCTTTGTTAGAACTTCAAGATACTTACCAAGAAGAATAAATGAAATCAACATTGAGCTTGTCTCAAAAAAATCCGTAGACTCAAAATCGCGAGAAGTTGCAGCCCTCAGCACAGAGTAGACTGAATAGAAGTAGGCTGCATTTGTTCCCAAGGCAATTAACACATCCATATTCGCAGAACCATGACGTAGTGCCTTATAAGCACCTGTATAGAATCTTCGTCCTATGATAAACTGCACTGGCGTAGATAATATCCATCTCAAAATCTCCCCGATGGTGAGCATATTCACGACTTTCCTATCCAGCCCGTCTTTCAGAACGGGAATGTACATGAATACCATGGACAACAAGAAAACTGGGATTGTAAAGATCAAACTCCAGAGGAAGGATCTATAATATTGCTTTGTCTCCTCCTGACGCTGGGAACCTCTTCCTTTCTCCTCAGGAAATATCGTCGCTTTGAAATGTCCTGATTCAGTAGACTCAATCACCTGTATGAATCTTCTAGATCCAGTAATCTCTGTTTTGTAAGAAATGGTTATCTTTCTGAGCTCAGCATCAATCTGTACATCTTCAACCCCTGGAAGTTCTTGAAGTGAACTTCCGATAATTCTCATTGAATCTTGAGAAGTTATACCATCAACTTTCAGCTGGATTTTACTCTGATCTTCTCCTGTACTTATCAGTTTTGCTTCAAATCCAGTATCTTCTATAGCGTCTAAAATCTGGCTGCAGCTCAAGATCTTTGAATCATAACGAATTTCAGCCACTTCAGTTGCTAGAGCGACTTGTGCTTGTTGTATGCCAGGAATAACTTGCAAAGCGGATTCAATTGTCGACGAACAAGATGTGCAAGTCATTCCTTTTATCTGTACACGGCACACCTGATTGGAGTTCACATTTCTCTCTTCTTCAATCAACAATGCCTCGTACCCGACATCTTCAATAGTCTCACGAATTGTCTCTTCCTGAAATCATGATTGCATTCTAAGAAACCAACTAACGCTTTGGAAAATTTCATCTCATTCGTATTAAACATCGCTCAACTACAAATCACCTTATGTTGTTAAACACACGACCGCATTTTCTGGAAAATTATTTCAAAGCATACTATGAGTATAAAACTAAGTCAACAAAGCTTTCAAATTAATTTTTACTATTAAGTAAAGTCACTATCATGTATTGAAGGAAAAAATTATTAAAACCTCAAAGAAATTTTCATATCAGTAGAGGCAGAAAGATTTATTTAAAAAAAACAAAAGTCAATGACCTTAAACTATGAAGATATTCGAAAAACATCTCTTTCTGCCAACAAGTCAGCACCTAACCCGAAGTTCCCACATCTTTCCCTTAATCAAAATTCAAGATTATGAACAATCTTTTTCTTAAAAGAAAAATTTAAAATTCGGAGAAATGAAACAAAATTTAACGAAATTAGTTTTTTAAAAAATACTCCCTCCGTCCTAAAAGATTGTCACATTTTAACTTTTGTTAGTCAAACATTACAAAATTTGATCATGAATTCCCATTAAACGATAAGAATAATATAGTCTTGTGGTATCTTGTTAGATTCGTCTCAATATATATTTTTGAAATATTAATTTTTTATAATTTTTTCGCATGTGAAATAATAGATAATTATATTTTAAATTGTGTTTTGTTGAACACCAAAAGTCAAAATGTGACAATCTTTTAGGGACGGATGAAGTACTACATCTAATCCATTTTAATTGATATTTTCATTTTTCCCGTCCACAACCTCTTACATGAACTACTTTTTATTATATAATGGAACCAATAAAAATTTGATAAAGAAATTGTCATAGATAATATCTGCAAGTTGCACTTTAGTCCCTATTAAGATGCCCCTACCACATCGGAAGTCGGTGTCACCAGGATCAATATATAATATTTGGGTTACTCCTTCTATTGCCAATTGGTTTTAGACTGGAACTCATAAACTCTTAACGTAGTATCATGAGTAATATGTGCAAATAGTCCATTATATTGGCGTAAAAGTGTACTTTGGTCCCTCTTTTGAGAGATACGCTAAAAATGGATGGAAAGACGGCCTAAAACGCTCATTTTTTGAGTTTCGATCAATATCAATACATATTTTCGAAATTTGTTTAAGTGTTGAAAATTCTATTTTGGCCCTCTTTCCGTCATTTACATTTTACGGGAACTATAGTGCAAATTATTCATATTATTTGGGACCATTTCAACAATTATCTCAAATTTGTTTGTTTTTACAATTGTTTTCTTGTAACTCAAAGATGATGTAATAATATAACTGTTACATAATTGTAGTACTTCTAAAATATGGACAGATTAGCTCCATATTTATAGCTACAATATGAAATACATACAAATGATAATACGAAAAACTAGATAAGCAAGTTATTATTACAACTGATAGGTGACTAATCTATACTATATATAATGCCTAAAGCCTCAAAAAGTCACATGGTGCTCTCTTTTTTTTTACATTTTTTCATTTGTTTTGAGTTGGTAGTTATATTTTATTTAATAAATTATTTTAGTTGATGATGATTACTTTTATAAAGTTTTGTAGTAAAAATATCCTTAATTACATGAGATAAATTAAAAATAACTATATGAGATAAATAAAAAGTTATTCTTATATGTCATTTTGAAATTTTTTTAAAAGCATATCAATGAAATTCATTTAAATACTCCAATTTGTTGTTTGTTTAATGTAAATCATGAACAAAATTTATTACGTCCATTATTTTTTTAAATAAACGAATATTAACTAAGCAAAATATTAAAATACTTCAATTTGTTGTTTGTTTTGGTTTGTGTATAGCTAAAAAACAATTGCTGGTCAAAGATTGTAACTAAGGATGAAAACGTCAATAAAAATGAATCGAACAAAGTAGAACTTACATTAACAAAAGATGGGTAGAAAACAACTTGAGCTCTATTATTCAAGACATCAACAACAGCTTCATCGATTCCAGGTAGTCTCTTGATAGCTTTTTCAACAGAACCAGCACATGCAGAACAAGTCATACCAAATACTGAAAACAAAGCTGAAATCTGCAAATTATCCAAATTATTATTTTCAGAAATAATATTAATTCCTTTTGGATAATTTGGCATTGAAGGGTAGTGAGGCTTTGGAAGAGAAATATATTCATCTCTTCTTTTTGCTTCATTTCTTATGCATGCAAGTGATAAAAGCTTTGATGCCATCATCAATTTCTCAAACTTCTGTTTTTTTTTTTTTTTACTTTGCTGTTTTTTGTGTTTATTGTTTTTGTTTGAAGATGGAATCAAATATTTATGAGGGAAAAAGGAGAGGATGGTTGGATAAATGATGGTCTTTTTCGTTTCCTTTATAGAAAAGTTTTATAATCCCTATAACTAAAAAAAAATTTAAATATTATCTAATCTATATATAAAACATAAGATGAAGTCATTAATTAGAGGTTACTTTTACTACTTATCAACTATGACTGTACATACTATCTCCAAATCCGTTTATTTCTACTTTTAAAAAGATTATTGATAGTAAAGATCATTCAAAGTATATACTCCCTCCATCTAAAAATAGTTGACGTTTTGACACTATTTTTTTGTTCCAAAATAGTTACGTTTTAACATTGAAAATTGTATTTTTACATTCTTAATGAATTTTTTGACTATTTTTTGTATTGAAATTAGCCACCAACCAATGATATAGTTCCAAATAATTGTATTTCTACTTTTTCAATGTACTTTTTAATTATTTTTAATTTTTCTTAATCTATGTGCAAATTGCTAGAACGTCAACTATTTTGGGACGGAGGGAGTAATATTTAAGTTCGATCACCTTCAATTCTATTTTTCTGGTAAATTTTGTAACTCGATCTTTTTGAAAAATTTTGTGTACATTTCGTTTGTTTTTTACGAGAATATTTACTTCCTTTCACAATTATAGACATTCACTCATCTTTTCCCCACACCAATCTGCCCCACCATCACCCACTCTGCTAAAGTTCGATTTTTTTAGTTGTTTAAAAAAATGTCCAAAATCGAACATTCTTGCTAAAATAACTATCAAAATCGAATCTTTTTAGAAAAAAATGTTGATTTTTGACTCTTTTTTTCAAACAACTACCAACATCAAAACTTTTTGTGAAACAACGACAAAAGTCAAATATTTTTGCCAAAACAATTATCAAAATCGAACATTTTTGTCAAAAAAGTATGAAACGAAAATCGAACCATTTTCACTACGAAAAAAATCGAAAAGAAATAAAAAAAGAAGAGAAATCGAAAGGAAATTGAAAAAAAAACAGAATAAATCAAAAGAACATCCAAAAGAAGTCGAAAAAAAATCGTATAAAAAAATCAGATAAAAATTAAATACGGGACTAAAGTGCACAAAAAATTATACAATATCACAGTGTATCCAATTTGTGTTTTGACCTTGACTTAATGCTAAAATTTCAATTTTTGCCCAAAGTTATAATTTTCCGTCTAGTTTTAACGGTTGGGGACTAAAGTGCACCAAATGTACCCATTACGGAAACTAAATCTGCAAATTGACTATTAAATGAGACCAAAATACAACTTGCACATAATTACGAGGACCATTCCGACAATTATCTCTATTATTTTATCTATTTCTTTGCTTTAGCGTAGGCACTTCTTCATAAAAGTGAAGGCTTCACCGATTCTGACTCTCTCTAAGAAAAAAGAAAAAGAAACAAATGAGGAGAGTTTCGACTTTGTATCTCCGTGATCAAGTGGAAATAAAAGTACACTAGCTTTTGTTGGTGGGAGTATATTTGTATAGCATTATAACATGCATTTGCTTTACTATATAGTTTGTTTAATTTTTCAAATTTTAATAATCGGTCGATGTTACATATGTGTAAAGATACTAATTTATCTGTACAAATGCTTGCGAATGCAATTGATCAAAGGTATATAGAAAATGGAACAACTTGGTGAATGGTCATGCTACTATATCCGTTGCAGCATGAATTAAATCATTTTAGATAATCCATTCTTCTTCCTCATCTGCGAATCTAGTTTCTCCGGATCATAGTTCCGACATATGGCAGTCCGTGGCGATGAATTTGAAAAAGTCGCGACGTTTTAACTGTGCGGCAAGACAGTAGTCTTTTGTAGTTCGATATCTATATTATAATATTAAATGCATAAAGCAGTTATAAAATCTTAATCTGTTAACAATTACATTAATAATATTACATTATTATTGTAAAACAGTTACAAAATAATGAAACTGAAATAGGTTATAAAAACAAGTTATAAAATTATTACTTATATGAAAATTGAAAACAAGTTAAGAAAAACAAATAAAACAAAAACTATATTTTCAACAATAAACTAAGTCGCTACCCATGGCTGTCTGCCACGCCACAGTCAAATGACGCAAATAGCGGATGCCATACGACCGCCATAAGGCACACCGTGAAGCTTTTTCTCCGCCACGCCACGCCATAGCTACCGCCACAGAGCCATTTCCAAACTATGCTCCCGATCTGAAATAGATAAAGTTTATCTCCTTGTTTGAACTTTCATGATTTGGTTAATCTGTACCAAACTTTTGAAATTGTTTTACTTATTCTCCAACTTGCATTGTTATTATGGGGACTCTTACCATAAAAATGACAGATTTGAAGTTCTAATGAAGGACAAAATTAAATAAGAATGCAACTTATAATAGGTCTTTGGTTTAGGGCGACCTGGTTCGACTTTTAGTAGGCCAAGCCATCCAGCCCGTCTCGTTTGACATGTAGATTAGTAAGTTATTAATTATTTATTAGGGGTAGAGTTAATTGTCGATATGGTCCCCGTAAGTGTGACCCTGGGGCCATTTGGTCCCTGATAGTGGCAACGTGACAAATTAGTCACTGTAATTACTATGCGGGTTAAATTTGGTCACTAAACCGTTTGTGTCGTAGTTGACTAACGGTCAACGAAATTTTAATGAGTTTTTTTTGTGTTGAAATGTAAATATTGTACCTTATGCATGCTGCATTTAGGGCTGTGAACAAACGTCTCGGTTTGATAAAGCTCGCATCATTTGATCCGAAATAGTTTGACTCAAGGTTTGATTCGGCATGTCAAATATCAAACCAAACCCTAAAAGTGGATATTTTCGGACCGAGTCAAACCGTCCGAAATAGTTTGGCTCGGTCATCCTTTAACCCCCTCCCCCCTTATTTAAATAGAGTTTATTGGCATTCCTAATATAAATTCAATATATTATAGATAAGTTATTGAGACAGTCAAATAAGTAGATTTAGTTGCATCCATCCAACAAACAATATATTTGGAGAATCAAATTCAACAAATTTGGGAACTACCACATCATTGATTGTTCCTCCATCTTCAATGAAAAGGACCTTCAAGATCCATCTATTCAAATCATTTGTGAAGGGATTATAGCTGCTCTTCTTCTTGCAAGAAGTCTTTGTCATCATGTCATATTTATTATCATTATAGCTTCACTTTACAGGTTTGGTCTAAATTTTCCTATAAATTTTTCTAGGATCAGAAATTCAATAACCTTTTGATGAAGAATGAAGACAAAAGATCTTATAGTATTTTATGGACTCCTACCAATGTCGGATGTTTTCATAAGCTTAAGAATGTTGTTGTTAGCCATTTTAACTCTTTAATGGTTGCTGATAATTATAGCATTGGAAACTTATTTTGTAATGGGTTCCTAGCCAAAACTTTTATTAATCAATGCAACATACTTATAAAAAAAACAATATATATTGCTATTTCTCTATGTACAATATTCACATTATATTAAAAACATAACATCGTAATAAATGGATGCAATAAAAAAATTAGACATAAACTCCAAAATCATTTGAACTTAAAAAATAAATAAACTACTATAAAGTCATACTTTAAATAAATTATAATGATGACATTTTAATGTCTAAGAATCATTAATTTATAATTTTCGTTAGAGCTAATATTGTAAGAATTTTTTCTTTTGAAAGTACTATCTTATTATTTTATCAATTTTGTTAAATTATTTAACTAGCCCAAGTTATTAATTTATAGAGATTTTACTGTATAAAGTATATTATGTACATGATTTCTTATTTAATACCTCACTACAAGAAAAACAGCTTTTTGTTACGCCAGCGAAGAAGTAACAAAAGCCCCAAAAATCGTAATGAATGGCTTTTTGTTACGATTTGTTACGCTTTTGTTATGATTTTGGGGGCATGGCAAATACCGCCATGGTAAATGTTGTTGTTACGCCTAAAAATCGTAACAAAAGCCTTTCGTTAGATCCATAACAAAAGAATTTCTTTTGTTACAATCTCCTCACGCGTAACAAAAGCTTTTCATTTGTTACATTATCCACATGTGTAACAAAAGACATTTGTTTCGATTTCGAGGCGTAACGAATAGATTATAAAATGTTCGAAATGATATTTGTTACGCTTCTCTTCTCGTAAGAAATATTAGGTTATATAATAGGCATCAAATTTACAAATTGATAATAAATCGAGAAATTTAATAATAATAATAATAACAAAATATATTATGTAATAAATCATTCATAACAAAAACATTGTATTATATTATAAATCCAGAATATGCAAAATATCAAATCCGAAAACACAAACTAAGTGTATCATACTATCATATTTATAAACACAACTAAAGGACGTGCATGAAATACGTCAAACAAGGAACTCTCAAAAGCTATTGTTGGGCTACTGTTCGGGAGCTCCAAAATGCATGCTTGAGGTGTTGCTGAACTACTGCTATACCAAACTACCTCCTCTTCCCTTTTCCACGATTTGAGGAGGTTTTTCTGAACTACTGCCGTTATTTTTCCAGACCTGCAAAAACAAAATATTTAATGTATGAAATATCATAACTTCTCAAAGTAGTAGATAATAAGAACAAATAATGGCTTATAATATTTGACAGAATCTAAGTAGTTAAACATGCATTTTAGGGGATAAGTAGGAAGAAAAGGACCGAAAGTAGTAGCCATCATTTGATGTTCTTCGCTCGTAAATGTAGTGAAATAAATCAAAATAACAACACACTACTTACACTTCTTACCAATTTTGAAATAATAAGTAGTGTTCCTTTGTCATTCGGAAACAGCTTCCATAATAATACAACATATTATGCAACCCCCTTTTTCCTCGCTTAACACTTACATGATAACAACTTAGTTGGAGCAAAAAATGTGATCACACTCACATTAAGCGCCCCCTCACGCCGAACCCACACCTTAGTGTTATCACATAAATAACAAAGGCTATTTTAGTCATTTCAATTATAAAATGCCAACTAAAAATTTGGACAAAATTCCTTACCCCCCACCAGCCAATTGCACACGCGCCATTAACACCCCCCCCCCCCCCCCCCATCCAAGAATTACTCTTGATTGAAATCCCAAAAATTACGCCTAAAATCTTTCAAACCCCATTCAAAATCCAAAAACAATTGAATTGCAACTCAATTCTACTACAACCCACAATCATAACCCCCAAAAAATTGCATTGCATCTCAATTTTAATTTGCAAAAAGAGGCGAAAAGCAAAGCACCAAAAATTAATCAAATTGGACCATCATCAACACGTGCTCGAAAAGGTATAATTCAATTATTTGTTTCTTGAATTATAAATGCCTGCATGCAACTTGTTATGAGTAATTATTTAGTTGGGTTTTGGTTTTTGGTTGACATAATGAAATGAATTCTATTTTTTTGAGTCGTATTTTTGTAATTATTTGTATTTTCGATTGATTTTTGTGCAAACAATTAACAAAAATTGAAACTTGGAGACTAGAGGGTAGTCAAGGGTAAGTTGTAGCAAAAAAATTGCATCTTTAGAGCAATTATTATTGTCGTTTTATGGCATTCAGAATTTTGATTGTTGTTGTTGTAATTATCAATAGCATTTTTTTTGTGTATTTTTGGTTGTTGTGGTTGTAATTATCATTTCGGTTTGATGGCATTGAGAATTTTCAATGAAAAATGTTGAATTTTGAGCAATTGTTGACAGAGTTGTTTGATAATTTGATTTTTTTTTTTTTTGAAATTTTGAATAAATAATTACATTGTTCTGTGTCTATTTATGATGTTTAATGAATATGAGATCTATGGCATTTTAATTAACGTGTATAATGAAATATAATTGATGTTTGATTGCATTTTGAATATTCAATGAAAATGTTGACTTTTGGTGGATTTTGAGTCAATGTTGACAGAGTTGTATGTCAATTTGGAATTTTCTGGAATTTTTAACACAAATTATATTGTTATATGTCTATTTATGATGTTTAATGAATCTGAGATCTATGACATTCTGTTTAACATGTATAATGCAATATCATTGTTGTTTAATGAATCTGAGATCTATGACATTTTGTTACCACAGTGGCATTTTGTGTCATTTGTATAATCCAATAGCATTATGTTTGATTGCACTTATCAACAAGTAATCTTTTCTTTTTATGTGACAGATTCTGAAAGTGAAGAAATTGGTCCTACACCTTCTTTTGATTTTGCCATAACCCAAGAAAAGCAGAGGATAAAGTACCGGCATGATAATGTGACAAAAAGTATACCGAAAAAGGGAAAATGTATATTCATGGCATTTTATTGACTAAGTAATATGCCATTCCACTTTGATTCAATCTTGCCACCTAGGTAGAGAGTTATGGTATTGTTTATAGTAATATGTCATTCCACTTTAATTCAATCTTGTATTATTAATTGGTCATGTAAATAATAACATTCATGGAAAAATCTCTTATTACTAATTGTATATTAATATATTATTATATAAGATATTAATGTATTTATATTCCTTCAAATCTAGTTTTCGCTATTATATTCACAAATCTAGTTTCTCGATAGTATATGACCGTAATGTATCTGTATTAATGATGAAATGTCATGACTCATGACTATCACCATTAATGAAATTTTATTGACGTAGTAATATTCCATTCCACATTAATTCAATCTACAGTTCTTCAGAATTCCTTGAGAACTCTTCCAGGACATCACCAACAGGATTTTCATCAACGACATATCTATCCCACATAGAATTTCTCACGGCAAACCTCACATATCTTATGTACAAAGTTCTACAGCATGAATTCTCCTTAAAACTGTCAGCCAAGTATAACATACCTGACCCATGCCTCTTTAGCTATCACGCAACATCGGCATCAATGTATAACACAGCTCCCAAATTTCATAAGGTACAAAAGGCTAATGCATGTAAAACAAGAGAAAATCAAAAAAATTGATAGTAAAAATGTACAATCTATAATGCATAAGGTACAAAAGGCTAATGCATGTAAAACAAATCATAGTGTCAATATGGGAGTCAATTGTGTGGTATTTAACCAAATATCTCCATATTTTGTCCTTCATTAAAATTTGATATATGACGTTTTTTAGGATAGAAACTCCCATAGTGACCTGTTTGATGACAAGTAGAATAAAAATTAACTAAATCATAAGAGTTCAAACAACCAGACAAACTTTAGCCGTTTCGGATTGGAAAAAGCTAAAAGATGAGGAAGAAAAATGGATTTGTTGTAAAAACCCGATATTTATAGCTCAGACTAATATATGTTAACTTTATATTATAACTACTACTATTATATGTATCGTATGATAGTTTAGGAATACAAAAGTAGAGAAGGAGCAGAGTTGCAGAGCATAGGGTATATGTATTTCAATTATTTTGTGCATACTTACATTCATAAACAGGCCTGTTTATAGGCAATTTTTCACTTATCAAGATACTGTATAAACACTCCATCTATTATTATCTCTATGGAGATATTTCAATACATATACTATTAATAAGTCTATCTTAATCATTATTGTATTTCACAACAGGATTATCTATATAATTTAATTCGTCTTACAACCGGTGTAATAGCATGGACATTCCCAAGTTGTTCCGTTCTCTATATAGGTTTGATCGATTGCATTCGCAATCATTTGTACCTATAAATTGAGAAAATTAGAAGGATACCACTAGTCAAAGTATCTATTTGCCTAGGAAGACATTTCTTTTTTTATTGTAAGTTTACCACATTTTGTGAGCGAATTGACTATTTTACTCCTTAACCCAAATCTGAAAATTTTTAGACCCACTTTTTATTATATTCTATTGTAGTTTATTGTGTTTTACTGTATTCTATTGTAGTTTATTGTGTTTTATTGTATTCTATTGACGTTTAATAGAGTTTATAGTACAAACACAGCAAAAATATGACAAAATATAAAAAATATACATTTCTTCCCCTCCATAGAACTGGAAATCGGATCTAAAACATAATAACATCAAATTTGTTGCAACGAAGTTTAAATTTTAAAAGAAAAATTGAAGAAAATGAAGGTCTAAATGTTGATGGAGATGAAGGTGACTATAACGTTGAAGATGAAGATGATGATTGATGAACCTCAAATATGTTGTTTTGTGTTTTGACATAGTTGTAGAGAAATGTATATCTTTTATATTTTGTTATATTTTTGTTATATTTGTACGATAAACTCTATTAAACGTCAATAAAATACGATAAAATACAATTCAATACAGTAAAACACAATAAACTACAATAGAATACAATAAAACACAATAATCTACAATAGAACACAGCAGGCGTGGGTTTCAAAAGAGAGAGATATTTTCAGATTTGAGCTAAGGGTAAAGTAAGCATTTCACTTTCAAAATATGATAAACTTACAATAAATAAATAAAATATCTTCCTAGACAAATAGATACTTTAACTAGTACTCCCTCTGTCCCTAAAAGATTGTCATATTTTGACTTTTGGTCAACAAAACACGATTTAAAACATAAATATCTATTATTCTACATGCGAAAAAATTATAACAACTTAATATTTCAAAAATATATATTGAGACGAATCTAACAAGTTCCACAAGACTATATTATTTCTTATCGTTTCATGGTAATTTATGATCAAATTTTGCAATATTTGACTAACAAAAGTCAAATGTGATAATCTTTTAGGGACGGAGGGAGTAATATACTTCTAATTTTCTCCCAATTAAGTATGTGGATTCTTGACACGTATTAAAATTTGAAAAATTAAACCAACTACAGTAAAGCAAGCGTATGGTATAAATTGATCACGGAGATACAAAGTCAAAACTACAGTAATAATGCCAAACACATATTCCCACCAACGAAAGCGCTTGATCACGGAGATACAAAGTCAAAACTCTCATCATTTTTTTTTTCTTTTGTTTGCTTAAAGAAAAAGTCAAAATCGGTGAAGCCTCCATTTTTTTTTTAACTTACACCATATTATATTGATAATAGAAGACTTTGAATAGAAGACTTTGAAAGTTTAAAATATTCATATTAAAGACATATAACTGTTTAATTTTGGTTAAATTTGAAAACTAAATTTAAATTCGGATTACTATATAGGAGCACATCAACAACAATAATTCATGAAACTTTCACTTGTTTGCCATGTTTATTATTAATAATGATGAAATATTACTCATTACAAATTTACAGTTAATGACGATGACTGAATATTTTTATAAAAGAAAAATACTAAAATTTGTATAATGTTTATACACCCTTTGACAATTAAATCAAGATAATATTTTTAATTATACGGATTACAAAACTTTACTATAAAGAAAAGGCAAAAGACCATCATTTATCCAACCACCCTCTCCTTTTTCCCTCATCAATATTTGATTCCATCTTCAAGAACTCTCCAACAACAAAATCAACAAAAACAATAAATTGAAAACAAAAAAAAAACAGAAGTTTGAGAAATTGATAATGGCATCAAAGCTTTTATCACTTGCATGCATAAGAAATGAAGCAAAAAGCAGAGATGAATATATTTCTCTTCCAAAGCCTCACTACCCTTCAATGCCAAATTATCCAAAAGGAATTAATATTATTTCTGAAAATAATAATTTGGATAATTTGCAGATTTCAGCTTTGTTTTCAGTATTTGGTATGACTTGTTCTGCATGTGCTGGCTCTGTTGAAAAAGCTATTAAAAGACTACCTGGAATCGATGAAGCTGTTGTTGATGTCTTGAATAATAGAGCTCAAGTTGTTTTCTACCCATCTTTTGTTAATGTAAGTTGTTCTTTTTTATTCCGTTCGGTTCATTTTTATTGACGTTTTCGTTTTTTGTTATACTCCCTCCATCCCAATTTGTTTGTCTTATTCACTTTTGCACAAAGTTTTAGACAATTTTAAATTTATCTCACAATATCTAACTTTCCCTCCATAAATTTAAACTAAATGATACTCAATTTTGGGATTTCCAAAAAATGAAAATTGGACAAACAATATGGGATGGAGGGAGTAACTTTTTTACCAGCAATTGTTTTTAGCTGTTCTGTTATACACACCAAAATAGTAGAGTTTTGGTGTGGAGTTACGGATTGCCCCCACACCTATTTGGAAATGAGAAAAATTGGTTGGGGCAAAATAGTAATTTCACGGCTAAAAAAGCACTGTTTTGATGTGTGGATACAGCCCGTTTTTTTTCATGTTATAAGAAGTTACAAGAAAATAATTGTACAAACAAATTATGTAGTATATGATATTAAATTTGAGATAATTGCTAAAATGGTCTAAAATAATATGAACAAGTTGCACTTTAATCTGGTAAGATGTAATGACGGAAAGAGGGTCAAAATAGAATTTTCTAACATGTAAACACTTCTCGAAAATATGCATTTTAGTCCGTGTTATTGGTTAACATTCCAAACTCGAAAATGTGCACTTTAGGTCGTCTTTCTATCCATTTTTGGCGTCTTCTTCAAAAGAGGGATTAAAGTGCACTTTTATGCCAATATAATGGACCATTTGCACATATTATATAGGGGCAAGGACTAAAGTGTTATTTGTACATTTTATCTGGTACCATTTTGGCAATTTTCTCTATCAAATTTATATTTGTTCGATTAAGTTATAAAAAGTAGTTCATGTAAGAGCTTGAGACGGGAAAATTGTTGTGTAGTAATGTAAAAAATCAATTAAAATGGATTAGATATAGTATTTTTTTAAGTAATTTCGTTAAATATTCTTTCATTTTTCTCCGAATTGCAAAAAAAAATTAAGAAAAATATTTGTTCATAATCTTGAATTGTGATTAAAGCAATGACGTAAGAACTTCGGTTAGGTGGATAATGCTGACTTTAGGCAGAAACAGATGTTTTTCGAATTGAGTTATCTTCATAGTTTAAGGTTTTAATAAAAAATGCTAATTATTCATTGACTTTTTTTTATAATAATAAATGCTAATTATCTTTCTGCCTCTACTGATATGAAAATTTCTTTGAGGTTTTAATTAACTAGCAATTTTTTTTCTTCAATAAATGATAGTGACTTAATAAAAAATACAGTAATTTGAAAGCTATGTTGACTTAATTTTATAGTAATCATAGAATGCATTGCAATAACTTCCCAGGAAAATGCCATAGTGCTTCTAACAATTCGTAGTTTAGTTAACTTGATCGATGTTTATATAAATGAGATGAAATTTTCCAAAGCGTTAATTGGTTTTTTAGAATGCAATCATGATTTCAGGTAGAGACAATTCGTGAGACTATCGAAGATGTCGGGTTTGAGGCAATGTTCATTGAAGAAGAGAGAAATGTGAATACCAATCAGGTGTGCCGTGTACAGATCAAAGGAATGACTTGCACATCTTGTTCGTCGACAATTGAATCTACTTTGCAAGTTATTCCTGGCATAAAGAAAGCACAAGTCGCTCTAGCAACTGAAGTGGCTGAAATTCATTATGATCCAAAGATCTTGAGCTACACACAGATTTTAGACGCCATAGAAGATACTGGATTTGAAGCAAAACTGATAAGTACAGGAGAAGATCAGAGTAAAATCCAGCTGAAAGTTGATGGTATAACTTCTCAAGATTCAATGAGAATTATTGAAAATTCTCTTCAAGAACTTCCAGGGGTTGAAGATGTACAGATTGATCCTGAGCTCAAAAAGATAACCATTGCTTACAAATCAGAGATCACTGGACCTAGAAGCTTCATACAGGTGATTGAGTCTACTGAATCAGGACATTTCAAAGCGATGATATTTCCTGAAGAGAAAGGAAGAGGTTCCCAGCGTCAGGAGGAGACAAAGCAATATTATAGATCCTTCCTCTGGAGTTTGATCTTTACAATCCCAGTTTTCTTGTTGTCCATGGTATTCATGTACATTCCCGTTCTGAAAGACGGACTGGATAGGAAAGTCGTCAATATGCTCACTATTGGGGAGATTTTGAGATGGATATTATCTTCGCCAGTGCAGTTTATCATAGGAAGAAGATTCTATACAGGTGCTTATAAGGCACTACGTCATGGTTCTGCGAATATGGATGTATTAATTGCCTTGGGAACAAATGCAGCCTACTTCTATTCAGTCTACTCTGTGCTGAGGGCTGCAACTTCTCGGGATTTTGAGTCTACTGATTTTTTTGAGACAAGCTCAATGTTGATTTCATTTATTCTTCTTGGTAAGTATCTTGAAGTTCTAACCAAGGGAAAAACGTCCGAGGCAATTGCCAAACTTATGGATTTGGCTCCTGGAACAGCCATCTTGTTAACACTTGACAACGATGAGAATGTGATAAACCAGGAAGAAATTGACAGTCGCCTTATACAAAAAAATGACGTGATAAAAATTATTCCTGGAGAAAAAGTAGCATGTGACGGTTATGTTATTTGGGGACAGAGTTATGTAAATGAGAGCATGATTACTGGAGAATCTCGTCCAGTAGCAAAAAGGAAAGGTGATATAGTGATTGGAGGAACTGTAAATGAGAATGGAGCACTACATATCAAGGCAACGAAGGTTGGATCAGAAAGTGCTCTTTCTCAGATAGTTCGACTAGTTGAATCAGCGCAAATGGCTAAAGCTCCAGTCCAGAAATTTGCTGATCGTATCTCAAAATATTTTGTGCCTCTTGTAAGTGATATATCTTTAAGTAAAGTCTCAGTATATTATTTGTAATAGAAATTTCGCAATTAGAAACATCTTTCTACTGCCTTCTCTAATAGTTCGAATGGATGCAATGTCTTAGGTTATTGTCCTCTCCTTTTGTACCTGGCTTGTCTGGTTTTTGGCTGGAAAATATAATGCTTATCCACAATCTTGGATTCCCGACTCCATGGACAGTTTTCAGTTAGCCCTGCAGTTTGGAATCTCTGTCATGGTTATAGCTTGTCCATGTGCCCTCGGCCTTGCCACTCCGACTGCCGTTATGGTTGGCACTGGTGTTGGTGCATCTCAAGGTATTCTGATCAAAGGTGGTCGCGCATTGGAAAGTGCACACAAGGTAAGATATGATAGTTCAAATGTTATTCTATTGATTTTAGATCAAGGATGGGCAAAACTAATTATACTGTTATAAGGTAACTTGAATATATTGAGGACATGATCGGTGTGACTTATTTAACTTTTTCCTCGTGTTTTGAAGGTGAACTGCATTGTTTTCGACAAGACAGGAACTCTCACAATTGGCAAGCCAGTTGTCGTCGACACAAAGTTCTTGAAGAAGATGGTACCTAAGGAATTCTTTGAGATGGTAGCTGCAGCTGAGGTAAGTTCCATTTGTGTCCTATGTAATTCTCGAGTTTAGCCTATTAGAGAACTTAGCCTTGCTGATTTCAGAAATGAGACTGATCGTCGTTTCTTGGATAATTTATCACCGGCCACGAATATTTAAAACTCAGATTAGTTTTGAACTTAATTTTCTAGGCCAATAGCGAGCACCCTTTAGCAAAGGCGATCGTGGAGCATGCTAAGAAATTTAGACAGGACGAAGAAAATCCCGTCTGGCTTGAAGCTAAGGATTTCGAGTCCGTGACTGGCCATGGTGTAAAGGCTGTTGTTCGTGGTATGGAAGTGCTAGTGGGAAATATGAGTTTCATGCAGAACAACAACATTGCTATTCCAATCGATGCTCAAGAGAAACTTGCAGAAACAGAACAAATGGCTCAAACAGGGATTCTTGTATCAATTGATGATCAATTAATCGGCGTTATTGCAATATCTGATCCACTGAAGCCAGGTGCTCATGAAGTTATATCGATCCTCAAGTCAATGAGCATCAAACCAATAATTGTAACAGGTGACAATTGGGGAACAGCAAAATCTATAGCAAAAGAAGTTGGGATTGATAGCATCATTGCCGAAGCTAAACCTGACATGAAGGCTGAGGAAGTGAAAAAATTCCAGGTGATCCAGATTTTTAAGTATCAGTTAGTTAGATGTGATTTCTCCTATATCATTATTCTCAAGGGTATATGTGCTTGTATTGAGCAGGCGGAAGGTTATGTTGTGGCAATGGTAGGAGATGGAATCAATGACTCGCCTGCACTAGTAGCCGCTGATGTTGGAATGGCAATTGGAGCTGGAACAGATATAGCCATTGAGGCAGCTGACATTGTTCTCATGAAGAGCAACTTGGAAGATGTCATAACAGCTATAGACCTTTCCAGGAAAACCTTTTCTCGTATCCGGTTGAACTATGTGTGGGCATTTGCTTATAATCTCCTTGGCATCCCAATTGCTGCCGGAGCTCTATTCCCACCAACTAGATTTCGCTTACCCCCTTGGGTTGCTGGCGCTGCCATGGCAGCCTCTTCTGTAAGTGTAGTTTGCTGCTCTCTTTTGTTGAAGAACTACAGGAGGCCGAAGAAGCTTGAAACACTGGATATACGAGGAGTAACAGTGGAGTGAACGGTACCTTTAGTAATGAAATGTGTTAGAGTTCGTGCACATGATCTACATAGGTCAACTCGAAGGCAGTCTCTTTGTTATTACAGAGTTACGGTTGGTACATTTCCCGGTCCACCTATACCCCCTTAGGCATAAACCTCTATTGTGCAAGTTATGTTGTTGCACTAGGTTTTCTTTTGGTTTCTTTTCCTCTCTTTTTTGTTTGATCTCTAGTTGATGTATTCATTCTTGTAGATATTTTTATAACAAAGAGGATTTAAAAATCCTTCTTTTATTTGATATATATATCACAATTCACAAACTACAAACAGAAGAGAGTACATTGTTTTTATGTATGAGCTTTGTTGTTGTGCATGAGAACTGGTTTACATGCCTCACTTAATCACATCTTCGACCTCAGGGTACTCTTTGAGGTCGACTCCACTGTAACATTGACTATGCTACCAGTAGTCACCCGCTTCTGTAGCCTCTCTTTTACTCGTTTAAGTATTGCATGCACTTCATCAAAATGCGGTTTTGTTGCATTCCTTGTGTCATCAATCCACTGCAGGACCTTCTTGTGTGGCGTTAATATACGATCACGGTCCTTATCATCCACAATCTAGGTAACATGGTAAAACTCAATGTCAAAACCCAAGTCACTCAAGCAAGTAAATTTCGCTCTAAGCATAGAACAACATGTACAAGGAACGATTATGGTACCACGAATGAACTTCTCACCAAGAGAAAGATTTGTGTGGCTCAGTCAATACAATGTAGTTAGATAACATCAGAATGTGATGTGAGTAGTTACCAACAAGTAGTTGAATTTTGGAAACAATTAAACAAGTAGATTTTCTCAGAAATAATTAGCTAGTAACGAAGAAAACGATGCTAATTTATCAGACAATGCATTAAGATATTCAGTAAAGTTTATATGTGCATTAAGATCCAATCATCTGTGACCAAGTAGCACACAAGTATACACACACATGACAGAATGAACAGGGTAAAACTGTAATCTGGTGTTGTTTAGTGGCTAGGGACTCGCTAGTAAGGCTCCAAGGCCAGAAGTCGATGGTCAAAACCTCCAATAGGATTATTAAAAGAGACAAAGGAAGAATAAAAACTGATCTCCTCTTTACCTCTAGTTGCATAATTTCACAAACTAAGCTGATATCTGCTATAGAAGGCAACCGGCTCCCGACCAGAAAACGTCCACTTCCTTTGAGCCAAACGGATTCAAGTTTTGCAAGAGAAGCTGAGAGGAGTTTCTCACCCTCGGAAGCTGCTACTGGATTCAGTGGCATGCCAAGTGCGGGTGCAAGTGTAGAATTAAGGACAAATGTAGCTGAGATTGCCAATATAAGAAAATCCTGTTGGTAACGGATCTAAAAAGAACATAAACTGATGTAATAATTTGACTGTATTAGGTATCAACGTTATCAAAGAATCAACTGTGTCCTAAAAGTTGAGTTTTGAGTCATTGGATAATGCCAATCACAAGATCAATTGAGTTACTTTACATATAAAAACTATTTGGATTAGTTTGATACTGTAGTAGTGTATTCAATTTCCTCCTGCTCGCCCTCTAATACACAAACTCATGTATGAAGTATTGAAGTATCAATAAAGAGAAGAAAGCACGGTTAAGAAATTAACCAGGAAGAAGCACAGTATATTCAATAGGTAACAAACGAAGCACCTGCACCACGTCGTAAATTGGAGTGATGCCAATCTAGCACGGAGTGGATCTTTGCCCGTTTAAAGATGTCCGATGGGTACCTTTGCCATTGAGTGCAAAAATTGAACAAGAATTCAGGAGTTGATAATGTTTAAATCACTTTCAAAGATACGATGTTTCCGAGGGGTTGCACACTCTTACTAATGTGTGCTAAGTGCTAAGTAAGAAAGTAGTTTTAATTGCTCGGGAACTGACAAGAAACTCGACATAGCTCGACTTACCAATGATCTGGAACTCCAGGAAATACAGATGCCAGATAGATCAGCATTGCATGACTGTAGGTGAAGGAAGAAACAGTATCGGTTCAGAATAGCCATAACTGCTACCAGCAATATCATGACAATAGTCAGCCTCTTCAAACCAGATACTCAATTCTATACCTTAACTTCATACCCATGTATCCGAAGTATCAAACGAAAAGCATTCATGATTCATTACCATACACTATACAAGTATATACAACTAATTATTTCATAATATTAAGAATCTAGAAAACAAGAACTAATTTGATTGCGAAAAAATGATACCTCTCAAACAGCTTAAACCTTCCATCAACAAGGGCAGGCACTTGCATCATAGGATTAATAGCTGAAACAAGGAAAACAACTTCAGCTAAGGAAAAGCCATAATATTTCAAGCTCAATAAGCCTCCATCAGGAGGAGATAGTAACCATTAAATTCAAATGTCAATACAAAAATATTCGAGTTCAAACTACAGAACATGTAAACGGTTTTTCTAGAATATGCCCTTAAGGCACAGGCTAAGATGCTAACAAAGAAAGATATTTGATAGAATATTGGAAAGGTTTTTTGAATATAATCCTTCATATGCTTTCACATATCAAATTTTATTTTCATCTTTCCTTCTTCACATGTGCCCTCAGAGCACGTTCTAGAAAAACCGAATTTTAAAATCATCCCCTTTAGTTTCCATGATTCATATTCACCTAGCTTAAGCGCGATTAAATGATTTACCTCATTCACCTACAATCACCTCGACTTTTCATAAACTTCAAATTGGGGTTGGGGTTGGATTAAACATAAGTGATCGATATTTCTAATTATATTTTATCTCGATGGACCTCGATATATATAATAGATTCCAAACAACACTTTAAAAAATTCACCTCCACTCACACGACCATACTCACCTAGATTAATTTTAAAAGTTTACCTCGCCGACGAACATAAGAAGTCAACTATCAAATTTAAAACTAGACAATCTTTCGGAATAAGTAACAAGATAAGACACGTGGGTATTATCGGAAAATCATAAAAGAGTTGACCTTGAAACTCAGGAGTACGATGCTGGCGTTTAGCAATGTCAACTTTCACCTCTTCGAAGTCTATCCCATTTGCCCTTTTCAAGAATAGACAACAAAAACATCAAACTTTCATAATCTCCTTAATTCCACTAGTAATTTTGAATTATTTTTTTATTAATGATTGATTATATCAAAAGAATAAGTGGGTATCATATTTAATTTATTTGACGTAATTAATTATTTGTATAAAGTATTTAATGGACAAGAATATTGGGAAGTAGAAATGAAGATGAGGAAAATTACTTGCAGAAGATGAGAAGAGCTCGAGATGGCTGAGACATACGGTCAACATATAGTTTCAGACTCATGGTTGGTTTCAGCTTCTCAAATGAGTGAATTCATTTGAGATAAATTTATAGTGCGTTTTGATTGAGGTGAATCTAAAATAGAAATTTGGCTAAATAGATCAGAACCATTAATTAATAAAATAAATAATAAAATAATTATTTTTTTTCTTTGCCTAAATAACCAAACTCTAACAAAAATGATTATTTTTATTAGTGTATATGAATGTCTTCAAGTAATTATGAGTGTTGTAAAGTAGTGAAAAGCCAATATAAACAACCAACAATGATATATAACAACACAATTTCAAACCCAAATCAAGAAAAAGAGAAAGGGTAAATAACCAAACTTCATCGAAAATGACTAAATTGGGGAATAAGAATGAATAATGCTTTTCATATTTTGATGGAAGACAAAGGGTAAATTAGTCATTTTCGATGAAGTTTGGTTATTTAGGCAAAGAGAAAAAAGAAGTGGCTATTTTGTTGTTTATTTCGTTGACTATGGTTATTTAGCCAAATTTCTCATATTACATCATCATCAAATGAAATACACTATATAGAAAATGTTGAGTGTTTTTGATATGATTGCTTATAGGGCTGTTGTTGGTACGGGAAAATCAAGATCTACCCGGTACTCGGTCCGAAATCCCAGTTCATTTATCCACCCGATAAGATAAGGACCGATATCTGATAAGTTACCCGATTGAATATCCGATAACAAATCATATGTTAATTTTTAGATGTTATATTATTGATTTTTTAAAGATTGTTTCTACTGAATTAATTTTTTATACGTGGAACGGGTTCGGACCGTTAGCACCTAATAAGTTATCGGATAAGTAGCGGGCCGAAAAATATACCTGAATGCTTATCGATCCGGACCGGATATACCCGGTAACCTATCGATCCGGTTCCGGGGAGAGCAGATACACGGACCACACCGAACCGGTAACAACACTAGTTGTATATGACATCATCATCACATGAAATACTATATAGAAAAATTAACAATCAATTTTAATTATCTAAAAAAACTGATCTCATTCAACCTCTTAATCCCATCAGACATGAGTACATGACCACAAATATCCACCCTTCAAAACACTACAAATAACTGATGATTTGTTTGAGAACATGTTATCACAATCAACCTTATGTTTGGAGGCTAGGAACGAGTTCAGCATCAATCAATCTTCTAACACACTTCATTCATACCAACACAAAAGTATACAAACATGCTAGGAGTTAACTACTTCGACTGTGCGTCGGAATCTAGCAGAGAAACGAAGGCGAAACACTTGTTGAAGAGTTTGTTAAACCTTGACTAGGGGCAGCCATAGCTTGCATGGAGGCGTTCACATCAAAACTAATTTCGATTTTTGTAGGTGCTTCGCTCCTTCAAGACTGAGGTTGTTCTTCTGCTTTCCATCATATTTGAAGTTAAATGCAATCACCTGACCAAAGATTCAGGGTCAATCAGAAACGTAGAATCCATCGCCTAAGTAGTATGACCAAGTTATACAATATCAAGAATTTATGTTGATTCAACCATTGCCGTCATAATATGAAGATTGCTAACTGCAAAGATACCTGCACCATAGTTGCAGCTATAAGCTTGCCTCCTATTGCACCCCCAACGACTTGCCCAACTGAATCACTGAGTGAAATGCTAACACCTCCAGTACGATTGTGAGAAACACCAGTTTTGGCTGGCAAGAAAGAACCTGATAGACATACTATGTCAAAACGCCCCTGGACAAATTACTGAACACTTAGTAAGTCTGTCTCCTTAACGATGATTAAATTCTACTCGGCCTTGCATATATATTCAATAATATCCCAGACTACCCCCGATTTAAGGATGTATGTATTCATGTCAAGTAGAACTTTCTATGTACTGCATTACTCTCATGAAGGACGAATACTAAAAATATCCATCTGAAATATGTGAGCATTGGTTTCACTAGAATATGTTCTCTTCCCTAAAGGTTTCGTGGTAAATACTGTTAGATTGGAAACATGATTTATGTCCTGTAGATAGCATATTAGGAGCCATATTGAACTATAGCACATGACACCGATAACTTAAACAAAAGTAACCGTTAGCACCTTTCTGAAAAGGTACATCAGTAGGCATGAGAAGGTCAGAAGTAAGTAGAACAACCTCATATGTAACGGGGCCTTTTGAAGAGCTAGACAACTGAAGAGTTACTGCAGAAACTGAACCACATGCTGATAAGATACAAAGGGCTCTGTTCTTCTTCACTAAAGAACGTATTTTGGTTGCGACATCCTGAAACAAGGTCATGATTATTACCTTTCCAAGTTTCACAGCGTCTAAAAATAAAAGGATGTATTTGTCATAAACATTATTCTAGTCAGGTCTCCAGAGGAAAAGTTCAAGACAAAATTTCTAGAGAAACTCCTATTGCATGATAAAAAGACAATATCAGGTATTAATGCTTCTCCTGAGATGCCAAAATGACTCGTAATCATAGTCTTTAAGTAGGACAATGAGAGCTTTGATACCTTTCCTTCATCAACATATATGGCATGTGACTTAAACGCCTTTTCAGCTGAGTTTGCCATCCACTTTCCTGCAGAAAAGAAAACAAGATATCAATTAACATTTTATAATCTATCACAATACACATAATTTATAAACACCAAGCTTATTAGCTTTATGTATAAATTGCATGTATTTCATGCACTAATCGACATAGACATACCATCATGGTTACGATTGAGACATACATTTATTTAATCATGTACATGACAAAAGCTTTTACAGACTGATAATCAACAAAATATATAGTCGAAATACTAATAGGGGACAGGCATTGTCTTGCAATCAAACAATTTTTTAGTATTATTAACTTAGGTCGAGGCATTAACTTCAGCTAAAACATGTACTACAGTAACTCTTAAATGCAGTGGCGGGTACACAAAACTTGATATTACAGTAACTCTTAAATGAAGAGTAAAATTTTATTAGGGAAATCGTCACACGAACCCCTTAACTTATCCTGTACTTCAAATAATAGCCGATTAAAATACAAAATTAGAAACAAAATCACACCAAATGCAGAAAAGTGAGATAAAAAGAACAAGAATAATAACCAACCAAACAATTGAAGTTGTTGCCTCCAGCCAGTTCCAGGAGGCCTTCCCGTTTGACGTTTACACGAGGAAGATGCAGAAAGCGCCATCGACAAACTATTCACTGCACCTCCACCACTTCTGGCATTTGCATTTGCAGACTGCAGTGAAATACTCAGGTCCAAAGGGTTCTTGAAACCATCAACACTATTGTTGAAATATGAAGCTGCTTGTGACTCTTTTAACGCCATTTCCTCTGCAAAAATAAGAAAACTTTATACAATCTCAAAACTAAGAAACTTAAGCTCAAAAGGAATCCACCAAATATTTTTTTCTAACAAAAACATGCATATTAAAATCAAAATTTTCAAAGACGACGTTGAAGAAAGAGCAAGAAGCAAAAATGAAGTTCGAAAACACAGTAAAAATGATTTTTTTTTTCTATAGAAGGGTTAAACATGGATTTTTCAGTTATATATCACTTTGGGAAAAGGGCAGGGGAGAATATACCTTTCATTTCTAGGGGGGAGGGGATTATGGAAGTGGACAATGGTTTTGGGACAAATGGAGGGAGAGGGAAGACAAGATGGGATAAAAACAGGGAATTTATTTGATAAAGCTTTTCTAGCGCAGGGGAAAAGTTAATTTCACGTTGTAAATGTATAGGGTATGTGTTTCTTATTAAGAACGAATGCATACGGTATTATTTTTACACTAAAAATAGCGATTTTGTAAATATATATATGTATCCCGAATTTGGAGTTCAAGGTGAAAGTTAACTTCACAGTATAAATATACACGGTCTGTGTTTCTTATTGGTAACGAACTGTATATGATATTATTTTTACATTAAGAACAGCGATTCCGTGAAGATATATATATATATATATATATATCCGTAGTTCAGAGAAGAGGTTGAATTTGCAAAGATGAGAGGGAGAAGTAAAAAATTAGAACATAAAAACATTGAAAACGTTGTCTGAGCTCGGGTTCGAACCGGGGACCTCTAGTGTGTGAGACTAGCGTGATAACCGACTACATTACCCAGCCATTGTTGTTGCGTTTACTTATTGAATCTTACTAATTATAATGGTCAAAGTATTGTCCAGTTATTGTATTCAATCAAAATATCTAACAAATTTTGTGTTCTTCCATTCAATTTTCATTTTCAATAAAAATATTAGGGTTAATGGAACAATCGGAATGGTAAACATGAGTGAACGTTATGAAACATCATTGTGTGAATTTTGACAAAATATTGCACAGTTGATCCTCAATTTAATTTCTAGCAGCATGTAAATTTTCTTAGCCTAAATACCATCCCTCTGAAAAGACTAATTACTCCCATCTTCTTCACTCTTCTTCTTTAATTTACAAAACCAACCAACCACCACCTACTTTACCATGAACACCAACCATCACCAATCCTCAACCTTCAACCACCACCTTTCTTTTTCGATATGCAAAACCACCACCACCCACCACCCACCACTTACATCACCATCACCACCAACCACTACCTTTCTTCTTCACCAACCACCACTAACCTTCAATTCGCAAAGCCGCCACCACCAAAAACCACCTTTCTTCTTCAATACACAAAACCACCACCCAATCCATCAATTCACAAAAACAACCACTACAAACGACGACCACCTTTCTTCTTCAATACCCAGAACTACCACCCCACCAACCTTCAACCCACCCATCCCCGCCCTTACCCGAAATCCGTCCCCCTGCTCTTGCTTGGAATCGACACCCCTTTGTTGGTCCTTGGTAGATTGAAGAAGAGAAATTGGAGGGATGAAGGTTGGTGGTGATGGAGGTTGGTGGATTGAAGAATATAAATGGGGGGGATGAAGGTTGGTGGTGATAGAGGTTGATGGATTGAAGAATAGAAATGGGGGGATGAATTTTGGTGGTTGGTGGTGATGGAGATTGGTGGATTGAAGAATAAAAATTCTCTATTTTGTTACCGTAGTGTAGGATGATGTTTATCAATCTATAATGTACAGTAAAATTATTGTCCTAGGAAGTCTATGCTCGAAGTGTGTGTTTACCGTCGATGAAGTGTGTCTTTACTAGTAATCTTACAGGGCGGTTAGATTCCTCGGTGGAGACACCATAGTGAATTTAAATTCTACATAACTTTTTTGTTTATAGAAAAAGCACAAGCTATATCGTCACAAATAGTGTTTTTAAGAGTGAAAGTACTATTTTACCCTCATCTCGGGAAACACCATATACACACCCAAATAGTATTTTTTTATGTTGAATTTACTGTTTTGCCACTGTCTTAAACTTTCTAAAGCACTACACTTGCAAAAAGAGGGGGCAATATAGTCATTTCATTCCGAAAAAAAGAATACTATTTGGTGTGTGTATAACAACTCAGCCGCATTCCCGCTTCTACTTTCTAATAGTCACTCTAACTCAGTCTTTCATGGAATTTGAGTTTATTGCATAACATATACTTCTAATTCAAGAGAGATAGAGTGGTCCAAGAACATCTTTGTAGAAGTACCGATATGCAGGGCTTTTGTTATGTTCTTGTGAAGGGAGCACTAATCCTTTAAATCCGGTACGCTTACAACTTCGTAGGTATATCATCAATCAAAGAAAGTACTAGCCGACTCATTCATAAGGTTTTATAGCAAGTGGAAGGGAACTTCCGTCCGTGCATATCTATAGCTTACAACTGGTGTATCACATTTACCTTATCCTTTCCGCCTATTTACTCGCTACTCCCAGGATCCACCACATGTTGGGTTTGAGAGCCGTGTGATGGGTGACTATCCCGCACGGCTTTCGGCTTTTCGAGTTAAGGCAAGAAGGCGTGAATAGCCAGTTCTTTCAAGACTTTGTTCACTATTTTCGTGGTTTAACTTCTATGGAATGAAGGTATGATTCTAGGGAGCGTTAGGTCACCTATTTTGAGTTATGGACACACAAGGCCAAAACATGTGTGCCGGGCGTGCAGACCAATACGAGAGGAAACTCAGATGAAAGGATTTTTCCGACATCCAGATGTAGCTCTGACAATCTAAAATAATTAACTTTAACTTGTTAAAATTGAAATTGACTATCAATTATTAATAATTACTTATTTGAAAAATATAAAACTTATATAATTGAATTTATCTTTTAAAGAACTTTTATTATATTATATTTTTAACTTTTTAATAATATCGTTAGAAAGTAATTAAAGGTGAAACATTTAACATAATTATTTTGGATCAAAGGACTACCATTATAGTTAGTTGAAGAAGTTTTAATGAGGAGAAAAATAGTCACTCGAGCTCTTTTTTCTCCAGAACTAATGTAGACCTTTTCATTCCACAAAAGAGCTGGTAAGTGAAAAATGGCAAAAGCGTAGAAGAAAGTTTCCATTTTTGTTGAAAGCCTCACTATATTTGCTCAATTTGTAGTGTTGATTTTCATAGTAATCACCCTTTTCATCTCGATGAATATCCACAGCTGATTTCTTGTTAGGTAATTCTCATAATTTTTTCCTTGTTTCTTGTTTATTTATAATTTAATAGTCACAATTAACAAATTTTATAATCTTAGATGGTAAAAATAACTTTGATTTATTTCAAAATTATGCAAGTACATTCAAATTACTACCGTCGTTGCTTATGTATTTTCACCAAATAATATGCTGTACATGAAAATTTTCAATTTATCAAATCTCAAAGTGGACAATCTTTTTGGGACATAGGAGTTTTTTTGTTGTAGTAAATGATTTCATAGTAACCACCCTTTTCATCTCGATGAATATCCACAGCTGATTTCTTCTTAGGTAATTCTAATAATTTTTTCCTTGTTTCTTGTTTATTTATAATTTAATAGTCATAATTAACAAATTTTATAATCTTAGATGATAAAATTAACTTCGATTTATATCAAATTTATGCAAGTACATTCGAAATACTACCGTCGTTGTTTATGTTTTTTCACCAAATAAAATGATGTACATGAAAATTTTCAATTTATCAAATCTCAAACTGGACAATCTTTTTGGGACATAGGAGTTTTCTATTGTAGTAAATGATTTCGCGATCTGGGCTCTGTGTTTTTTTTTTCCAATTTGGGTGCTTTTATGATTTTGTTTTTCCTGGACCTAATTTCATTGGCGCGTGCATTAGATTTCCTGGACCATCCCACTGCTTTGAACTCTTATTTTACAGCTTTGTTGTATTTATTTTGCAGTCGAAAAACGTTGTATTTTTTGCTCTTTGAGTAACACGTAAGCCCTGTTTGCGGGTTTAATATATAAAAAAACAATCTTGTTATTTTCATTGGCGAGACTAGAAATTTTATGTATGGCACGATGGCGAACATTTGATACAAAAAACGTTAGGGGACAAATGAAATATTTCCCCTCCTATTATGTGTGTTGTTCTCTGCATTTCCTTTTGATGTTGTCTGATAGTGTCTTGTGTTCTCTTGCTTATGTTCTTGCATATATGTGACAAGAAGGCTGACTGTAGTTGAACTATGCAATATTTGTAATTAGGGCAAAGCCATGAAAACAACTGTGAATTTCTCGGTGTGGAAGAATTTGAAGTTGATAGAAGAGGATAAACGTGAGAGAAAAATCGAGAGGATTATGGTGTTCAGTAAGTTTATGCGAGATGGAAAATGCAGTGAAGAATTCTACGGGGTGAGGAAATGTTCCGAGCAATTCCAGCACGATAAGGAGTTGAGAGATACCAAGTGTGGTGATGAGTATTTTGCCTTGACAAAATGTTGTCTAGCTCACAAGGGATACTACTGGCCTATACTGATCAAAGACACAGAAGTGAGCGAGGCTTTTTTTGAGCAATTGCGGATCAAATACCGGGAAGAGAGGGAGCAGCTCTTGGAAGACTTGAAACGCAATTGAGTCGCAGAAACAAAAGGTAATGTTGGTTCCGTGAGGTCTGCATTAAGTAGTTGTGATTCGATAGTGCTAACTGTCTCATATTCGAGAGCCTTGAACCAGTCGAACCATGACGAATTCGACTAGATTATACGAGCAATCTATGTTCCTAGTTCTGTCTTCATACTTGCTTGGTAGTAGTGTATGTATCTCTTCAAATCTAGAATTAAACTTACAATTTGAAGAATTGCTCATTAATATGTGTCTTTATAATGCTCAATCTCAATGAAGAAGACATTTCATATGAAGACACTTTTATTATGAGTATATATTATTAAGTACTCATTTGGATTCATAATGCTCACGTTATTGCATCATTTCGCCTAGCGGTTCACACAAAATCAGAAATAGAGTTGCGTCGACCCAAATCGAACCGAAAATAATAGAACAATTAAGGGTCAAAGCTACATTTTTATACTGCAAAAACGTGTACTATTTTAAATTATAAACATACATAAATTAACGAGCGATAATTGTCATTCAATAATTACTAACTAATGGTGGTCATTCGATAATTGCCAACTGATAAAAGAAATGTGTTCTGCAATATCACTAAAGTATAGAATTGAAGGCTGCAATAGTTGCAACTCCATTCTTCACCATCACGTAGCCTTCCAGAAAAGCCAGGCTCCAAGAAATACTCACCCCAGTGGCAAAAGAATGGAACATAACGTCGTCAAACGCCCCCTCCTCCCCCCTTTGCCACGTCCTGCTCCAACATAAATTCATGAAATCTCTCTGCTTTATGCTTCATTTCGGTAATCATTTCCTCAGTCTCTGCAACAATCTGTTTTGGCAAATATTCTTCTATGTAATCCAACCATTCTCCCAGTGTCATCTTTTCCAATCTGCCCAAAACACTAACGTTTGTCGCTGATGAACTAGGCACTCCATCAGCACAAGCCTTCTCTTGCGTGCTTTCAGCTTGATTCCCCTCACCATTCGTATCCACTTCATTACAATTTCCTTCTTCCTGCAAGTTAGACTTCTCTGCTGTCTCTTCATCTCTAATTTGCTCATTGTTAAAACCGCCAGACAACTTCATCTGCAGAGTAGCCAAGCCGTCACCACAGCCCTTCTCTTCATTGATTTCTACTACCTCCGAGCTCTCAACCAAACCACCTTCAACCCCACTCTCTCCTAGATTACAGTTTTCAGTCGAAGTGATTGCGGTTCTTTTCCGACTCTTTGCTAGTCCTTTCTCCTTCTCCTTTCCCTTAGCAGCATCATCGAATTTAATTTCCCACATCTCCTTAATCCTTGAACTCCTAGTCACTCGACCTCCTCTTGTTACTGTATCTGTGCCAGTAGCCTTCATCTCCTCCTCACTCTTACCACCATCTTTCCCTTTCCTTCTCGAGCTCCTCGTCACTCTTCCTACCCCTGTCAAGACTAACCCCACATCTTTCCCTTCATTTTTTCTCAAATCCTCCAAACTTCCACCCTCTTTCCCAACATCACAGTTCTGTACCCTACCCCCCAACTCCTTATCGAATCCTAAGCTTAAATCAGCATCCTTACCCCCATCATTAACTTTCTTTCTCGAGCCCCTCGTTGCTCTTCCTAGTCCAGTTGGAACCACCCCAACATCTTTCTCCC
This sequence comes from Echium plantagineum, assembly GCA_003412495.2. Lineage (NCBI taxonomy): Eukaryota > Viridiplantae > Streptophyta > Magnoliopsida > Boraginales > Boraginaceae > Echium > Echium plantagineum. The sequence continues at coordinate 31,742,204 of CM016563.1, read as the reverse complement.
CCTTTTTTCCCAAGTCGGTTAATCTCTCACCCTCTTTACCAATCTCATCATTCACATTCTGGTTTACTACCCTCATATCTGTCCTCCCCTCATTCTCCTGAATCTTCTTGTTTTCCTTACTAAGCCCCAACCCTAAACCCTCATCTTCCTCAATCACTGCCAATTCAGCACCCTTCAAACCCGCCCTCCTCCTCGTAACCCTCTTGGGCTTATCAACGTTCACCTCAATCTTGTCATTTTCCTTACCAATCGCCAAACCACCATATTCCTCAATAACCCCCACTTCCCCACCCGCCCTCCGCCTAGTAACCCTCTTTGGCTTATCAACATTCTCCTCACCAAACCCTAACCCCAAACCCCCATCTTCCTCAATCACCCCCACTTCCCCACCCTTCAAACCCGCCTTCCGCCTCGTAACCCTCTTCGCCTTATCAACACTCTCCACACACCCAACTTCCCCACCCGTCCCCTCAAAGTTCACCTTAATTACAGTCTCTTCTCCAAATTTAATCAAATCATTATCAGCGAGATCATAAATAGTATTAGGAGCGAGGGAGTTAGAATTGAGGATAGTACCGTTGGAGGAGTTCAAGTCGGTAATGGTCCAATTACCCAACCCGATATCGAATCGGATAGTGAGGTGTTTGGATGAGATACCGGCGTCTTTGATGGAGACTTTGTTGCCGCTAACCACACGGCCGATGTTGACTTTGACTTTAGGGAGGAATTCGAATTGGGAGCCCGAAGATGGGCCCTTAGTCACGATAAGCTTCAGATTCATTTTTAGTTGTAAAAATTGTGGTGGGGGGGGGGGGGGGGGGGACTTCTGGTTTTGATTTGAATTCCTCTGTCTAAATTTTGCCGCTCTAATAACTATTTTTCCGATTTCTTTTAATTTTCTCGAATTTTTCCCGAATATTTGAGATAAATATTTGATTATTTGTTTAAAGTTGTACTTTGTGTAAATACGGGATCCACTATACACACACCCAAATAATGGATTACTATAGCAGTAAATGACCATTTTGCCCCTATTTAATTTCATTAACTACTACACTTCCAAATAAGAGGTCAAAATTGTCATTTATTGTTACAGTAACCCACTATTTGGGTGTGTATAACAGATCAGTGTAAATACGACTTCTTTTCATGTAAGAATGTAATTTTGTTTTGGTAGATGTTAGTTTTTGTTACATTTGTAGGGTAAAAGGCAATGTGGCTCATAATGAGTCAATTTCGATTTTTTACCCATTGTATAATACTTTCTCCATTTTTAAAAAATTGTTATATTTTGACTTTTGTTTGTTAAACATTACATTATTTCAGCATTTAAAAATTAAAACATAAACGATAAGTAAACAAATCCACCACCACTTCATCTTCTAAACCTAACTTTGTCACCAAAACATAGACGGTAACTCGGTAAGTGAACAAATACTTTAATGGGCGACAATGCCTATCAGAAGTTTCATAGTTGAATAGCTATAGTCCACACACTATAAAATCCGGTGATTTATGTCCTCCGGATACTCCTTTCGTCTTTAAAAGATTGACACATTTTGATTTTTGGTGGTCAAACTTTAAAAATTTGATCAAGAATTTCTCATTAAACGATAAGGAATAATATAGTCATGTGAAACCTTGTTAGATTCGTCTCAATATATATTTTTGAAATATCAACTTTTTATAGTTTTTCTGAATATAAAATAAGAGATATTTATGTTTTAAGTTGTGTTTTGTTGACCACCAAAAGTCAGAATGTACCAATCTTTTAGGGACGAAGGGAGTATTAAGGAATTTCAAATTTATGATCCGCACAACCCTATTAGAAGCAAAAACAATCATTATATATATCAACTCATTAAAGTATATATTCGCTAACAAAAACAATTATTACAAGCAAAATTGTCAGGGCACAAATAAAAAAATGAGGTCAAAAGTACATTGAAACTCCAAAAAATGAAAAGCATGTTGAAATTTTAGAAAATCAAAACTCGTAAGTACATTAGATTCAAGAGAACAATTGCATTTGTAACATCACCAATCACTATGGTAAGCTTTTAATTAGTTAAGTTACACACTGAAAAAAGGAAAGCATCTATTATACTTTTAAGCAACAACTTAATATATACATGCGTACAGCAAAGTTAACTAAGCGAGACTCCTAATCCGAGGCGTCTACTTGACAACACATACAGAATTGCTTGTATATATGTATGTTAGGTATGCAGTTATTCCTACTCCTGCAAAGAGAGCTCATTCGGCTTACATCATATTATTAGTCAGATAAGCTATCCGCCAACGAATAAAGAACTTCAAATATATCCACTGTGAAATAGACTGTATGGATCTTTATGTGTCTGTTGGCGTGGCATCGATGTGCCAGCTTCAGAAACCCTGGTTAGCTGACACCAGGACGCGTCACTGCAAAAAATGACCAGTTAGATGTTCCCGCGTCATTTTTGTGTACCTTCTCATTAGACCACCAGTCAGAGCTACTAAAAGAATTCTCCAAGTTTCCTCCTTCTACATTGCCAAAATTAAATTCTTTGGCAGGACTGAGAGTGACCGACCACTGGTTCTTATGGCACATACCATTCTCCCCATCTGAAATGGATAATCTTGATGCATCATTAAAATTGTTTGCTTCACAAGATTCATGACCATTTGGTACCCATTTTCGCCTCTCATGATTATTCTGATCCATTTTATCTGCAGAAGTTGGACCATTTCGTGTTGATTCTGACTCTCTCTCTACACATCTCACAACTTCTGCATTAATCTCAAACGATACTCTATGATCAACAACAATTTCATCTTGTCTCCAACCATGGCATTGGGTAATATGTTGCTCAACATCATAATGTGGGTAGTCATAAGCCATATCGTAACGGGAACTAGGAGCCACTGCATCAGGGGTGAGAGTACCTGATCCTTGCTGAAATTCCCATTCCTGAGACATCTTCTCAAGATTTAAGAGCTTAGAATGATCACCAGTTCTGTACTCAAGGAAATATGGGTTGCCAGGACCAAAATCATGCTCTGGAAAAGGAGATGAGGTCCCTGAAGCAGATATGCCAGAGCAAGGTGAGATCAAGTTGCTCACTGGGCTTCCAGGATGAAGCAGATAAGATTGGAACTCGTGTTGTGACAAAGGAAATCTTTGACTCCTTGTATCACTCTTTTGAACGGGATCAACAAGGTGAGCAAATGGCACCTCTGGCGAGGAAGGTCTGGTCAAGTGGACAGATTCAGGAGGAGGGGTAAAGGGAGCAGTTGATGGTTCGGTGGTGTATGTAGAGAATGTGGGTGGAGTGACTAGTTGTGTCTCATGAGCATAAGGTCCAATAGCAAACATGGATGCTGGACCACTTGGAGAATACATGTGTGCAGTAATTGAAGAGAGAGAAAGGGAACCAGTAGGTGATTGGGTTGATGAGGGAGCTTCTGAAGGAAGAAAAGATGCAGGGGACGAGGGAGGAGCAACAAATGGAAGGACAACATAAGGTGTTTGAATAGAGTTTTCAGCTGCTACCATATCCGAATGTGATGCTATTGTCTCTGGAATAACAGCAGCATGCTTAATTCGCTTGATGCTTTTGAGAGACCGGAAACACCAACAGGAACTCCAGAAGCGTTTCCACTTTGTTTTCTGCATATGGCAAAGTGATATTAGCACCACTAGAATACAACTTGATGCAAAAACAAAAGATCAAGGCATCTCAACGTAAGTCCAGCTTGAGTGTAATATCACCATACTTTAGTATATAAGTGGACTGAAGAAGTCCATCCACAAGATGCCAAAGAACAAATGGAAGAAATAAACGGAGAACAAAAGATAACCTTAATGAGTAACTTTCAGATGCAAGAACAAATAGAGAACATCTCTTACACGATCAGTTCCGATTAGCTAAAAAGGCCATTGAATGTGAAAATACTTAATATCTCCTCAAACGATCAATGGGATAAGCTAAAAGGCCATTATATGTGACTCTCTTGTCTCTTATATGTTAGCAAACTAAAATGAAAAAACTTCACAAATATAGGTTGTGACCTGTTTTCAATGCTCGGGCAAATATGCAGTCTTCCAGCTCCAAGTTCATAATATTGACCTTTTGAAAAGTAACTCTTTTTGTTAAAGTTCATAATTCTCCACCATCTAATGGGGATTTCGGAACCAACTTAATTAAGATAATAATTAAGCACGAGCAATTTTTTACATGTTCATTCAAGGAACCACAAACAAAAAGCATGGCCCAATGCACATAACAAAATAAGTTGTGAATGCTTGTTGGGGAAAAGAAAAAACTATGTAGTTGTGAGCTGATCATTAATCTGGTCCCCCCCACCTCCCACACACACACCTTACCTCCTTTATTTTGTTAGGAAAAGAAAACTGAAAAGAACGTTTAACTTAGATTGGGCCTCTCAATTTTGCAATTCAATTGTACATTTCTTGAACTAGGTACAGCTACGAAGTCATGAACAGTTATTGATTCTAACATTCATGCAGATTTGCAGTTAACTATCCAAACTTTTCACCAGAGTTATGATATCCTTCTTTGAAGTTGAACTTATTCGTTCAATAACAGTGAAGAAGTAGAAGGACAAGGAAGAAGAGAACAAGTTCATCGAAAGCAACATGCCAAATTCTCGCCCTTCACATAGTAAAGAATGACCAGTAACAGGATGAAGAGAGAGTTGCATGATATAATAAACGAAAGATAAAGGTGTATATAGGTAGAGACAAACAAATTACTGCAGTTGGCAAATCCCGGTCCTGCTTACCTAAAACGGTAAAGTATCTGTCCTCGCCAAGGCATACATTTTAACCACATGTTTGACATTCTTGAAAAAATAAAAATAGCCTAGTTGCAACTCAAACCTAGAGACAATAAACACCAATGCATTACACATTCTTCACTTCACGAGAGGTTGTACTTACATATATCACTGAAATTATAGCTTCATAAATTTCCAACTCTTGTCATATGTTCATAGTTTATTTACACTATAAAGAAACAGTTCGAGAACATGATGATCTCAATTGTCAATAAATCCACTGATTCCACTCCAAATAATTACCTAATAACTTATCACATATGCTTACAAATCTAAAATCAACATCTCCACCAACCCAAAAACTCAAGCCACGAACACTTCTACCAATAATCATGCGAGTTCAGTTCGAATATTTCATATACAATTGAGATAAATAAAATCAACATCTTCATAATCACAGATGCTCAATCAATAAACATTTCTAGCAAAATTCATGCAAATTCAGTCCCAATCAAATCCAATGAATAAAAAAAATCAATATCTTCATAAAGAAAAACAAAAAAACTCAATCAACAACAAATTCTAGAGAAATCACGCAACTTCAGCTCAAATCAAAATCAAATTAATCAAACAAAATCAACATCTTCATAAACACAAAAAATCATGTCAATTCAGTTCGAGCCAAATTAAAACCTGAGACGCGCCTCGTTCCTCGTGGTTCTCCGAGGCTGTGATGGCAGACGCGGCACCGTTAATAGTCCCCAAAGTACTCATATTTCCATCATATGCTCCTCTGATCATCTCTACTACTTCCAGCTCAACAAAACAAAATAAAAAAGTTCACCTCAATTCATCATTATTCAAATAAATCAAAATAGTTCTCCCAAATTCAGCTCAATTGAACCATATCTACTCAATAAATCCAATTAACTCTACAACATTCAACCCAATTTCCACATATCTACTCAATTAAGTCCAATTAATTCCCCCAAATTCACCATATATACTCAATCAAATCCGATTAATTCTCACACAATTCAAAATTTTCTTCTTAATTATCAACGCAATCAGGTGTAACTAAAATTTGAAAGTGGAGAATTGAGAAACTGGACAAATGGGAAGTGGACAATCTTTATGGGACGAAGGAAGAATATATGGAGTGATTGAAATGTATGTATAGTTGATGAGGTCAAACACGGCAAAGACTTTGAGAAATCAGCACTTTGTATGATTTTGACAATTTGTTATTTTAAGTGGAGACCTTTTATAGGATGAATTTTAATAATGGATTTGAGTGGAAATTACCGAAGTACCCCTTTGGGGAAAAGGGGTGAATTGAATAGGGATGGGTTTTGGTGAAGTTTGTATGGTCGTTTGTCACACTTGTTACCTGAAATGTGCTTTCCAGCATTCAATGATATACTTCTACGATATTACTTCCTCCGTTTTTTAATATGACGTTCTAAATATTTTATATAAATTAAAAAAAATTCAAAGTATATTGAAAATATAAAATGTCAATGGATTGTCAATATATTATTTGTTAGTTGCTAATTGCAATGAAGATACAAATATGAGTTAGAGTGTTAAATAATCGAATCTTGTATTGAAGTAATTAAAAAATAAGTTTTAATCTCCTAATTTGTTAAGGCACATCTTTTTATTTATATTGTTTTTATACTTCAGAACAGAGTACGCGTGCAATTAAGACGAGACTTTCATCGTTTTTTAAGAAAATAAAACAATGGAATGTGGAAAGTGAATATAGTTTGGTTGTCCCCTATGGTACTAAGAATTGAATCATTTATTATGTCACATGAATTAAATGGGCAACACCAAGTCATGAAGAATTCATGATAGAACAACTTCGAAATTCTGGAACCTTTTCCCATTTTTCGTATGAAAGTTTTAATGCTTCGTTGTATTTTTTCGAGGTGGATAATAAGGGCAATTTAGTCCATGGCTTGTTGTCCTTTTTTGAAATGGACTTAGTCGTAGGATTAGGCAAGAGATATGTTTCCCTTTTGGTAAGATTATTACATTACATGATTGTTACCTAGGTAAGGTAAACTTTTTGGTGTGTCAAGTGTCAACACATGCACGTGTGGCTAAAATCTTCTCTAATGGCGGGCGCAACCTGCAGTAAAAGATGGGGTTTAGATTCTTGCCCACCTTTTTACAATAATTACTTTTTTAAACCATTTTTCTTTTTTATAAATAATGCGTTGTAATAAAATCATTCATGAAAGATTATATTCGAGGAGCCAACAGAAAAAGAGTGATTTACAGAGTCATTTGAAAGAGAACAATCGTCATTAAATTCATAAATAAAAACATCAATGCAAGTATATTAGAGAGACATCCAACATTAGTCGGAAACAAAAAAATCTTGCAACAAAATTTCAATGCCTTCTTCAAAATTATGGCTCCTTCATCATTGTTCTTCAAACTAAAAATGTTCTATACCTGAGATAAGAAGGTGTCAGTTATGAAATAAGTGTCATGATTAGAAATATCTTTGAGGAGGAGGAATGTCATGATGATTGCATCAAAAGATTGTTCATCAATATCAATTTCCTTCTCTTCGTGTTGATTCTCTTTGAAAATTTAATCTCCACATATAGTACTTTTTACTTTTAAGGATATCACATCTTAACGACTTAACGCAACCCGACGAGTACCTAACTCAATACTACCCACCATAAGCGAACCCATAAACCAAATATTGGTGGTGCAACTTTTTTCTAAAGATCTTTTGAATATTTGTAAGAAAAAAAACCCCAATGCTATTTTAGTATAATTTTTTGCGAACTAGCTTAAAACGACTCCTTATAAAATATGAACTACCATTACCATTGAAAAAAAATTCTAGTTCATTCTCTTTTATATTAGTTAACAAAAGTAAGTTACTTTTAACCCAAATAAATATAATTATAATCTAACTCATGAATGTACTAATTAAATTAACGGGAACAAAGTTTAAAAATAAAAATTAGAGGAGAAAAAATCGAAAGATGTATGAGAAAACAAAATTAGCACACATATGATAAAACTCCCTCCCAAGTATCGATTACCATATAAACCAACAAAACTCCCTCCCAAGTATCGATTACCATCTAGGCCAAATTTGCTTTTGGTCAAATTTATCTTGCTTTTTACTTGATTGATAATGAATTGGAAACAATTTTTCTTTCAAAATAGCTCTGGTGTAGTTGCACCACCATAACATGCATATATAGGTCTGGTTGTGCTACCTACATGAGGCATATTTTTTATTGCTTTTGAATTTTGGATCGAATTACGAGTTTCACATTTCTCGATGTTGGAATATGAATTAAATCAGATGCTGGGCTTTTTATGAGCATGCTGGCAAAAATAGGGTTTCTGATGGGTTTTGGGCTTTCTCTCCTAGTTTAGTCAGGTTTTCTAGTTTACCTATAAATAGGGGAGTTGCTCATACAACCTATGAGCCGGAAAGAAGACTCATATAATAGATTTCCTGTTTTCTATTCTTAGTGAGTCTTATAATCCTATTCTCGGAATAGTGTAGGCTTGGTAATTCTATTTATCTGAGATCTGATTGATCAACTTTGTAACCTGATCTTCCCATTATAGTGAATTGTTTCTGGTGTTCTTTTACTTTCGTGCACTTTACGTGATTCTTTGTCTAAGATTCACATCCGATTGTTAATTCGCTTCCGCTGTTATAACACTCGACCCCGCCAGCCTTCCGATTCGGGTATGATCGCGGGTATAGAGCAAACCCACACCTTACTTTTAAATATATTTATGTAAGGCTTAGTTTATTTTTATTATGATAATATTTAACAATCAATCAAAATACAAGCATTTAACAAAAAAAAGCTTAGTATATTTAGAAAACTAATACTTAACCAATCGAAAAAATGATTTAAAGTTAAACAATAATTATAGTATAGTCATTAACTAAATAATAAAAGACAAATCCTTATATTGTTAAAGAATTGATCAAATAATTAACATATATACTAATTTTTCTATTCTTATAAGTCTCTTTAATTTATTATATCTATAAATCTTTAATTCAGGATAAACCATTTCTATTAGTAATAAGTAACATTAATATCATTGATTTTCTTATAAAAATGTTTGCACAAAAATTTATTTATGATCAAAATTATTTAGAAAAATTTGCATAAACATCATTTGATTTATTTTTAAAGTATTTACACAATAAAATATTCATGATCAAAATTATTAAAATAAACTAAATGAAGTATATGAGAACAGAAGACCAAATACATGTAGAACTTTTACCCTTCGTGTTTTCTTGATTAGCGCTAGCTAGGTTGCGTACTGGGTCGATAGTTTTAAGGGTCGGATCGGGTTACGAGTTTCACAAATAAACTTAGAGTTGAGTGATGGGTATAGCTATTAAAACCTTCCCCAACCATACCCATTGTCATCCTTATCTCAGCCACCATTTGCCCGACTATTTTTGTACAAAATTCTCATCATATAAATTTAGTAATTTAGCTCAAACTTACCGTCCACATGGAGTATAAAGAACCCTATTTTGCACATTTTTAAATTTTGGCAGAGAAATCCTAATTTTAAAATATTCCAATTCATCACCCCTTCTATCGGTAGGTCGTTAAGTACAATATCAGCGGGGTTACATGTGGCTCAATAACTCGCGATTGGCTCTGATATTATCTTAAGAGTCTATGAGGTTTCACTCTAAACCAATTGACAATAGATGGAGTAGTCCAGGATCTAATATATTGACCGGGAAGGACATCCATTTCCGATGTAGGACCTGCATCTCAACATCCTTTATATGCAAACACATTGTCCTAGCCAAATTCATCATTTGAACTACCATCATAGCCAAATACATCATTTGAACCATCATCATCCGGATCTTCTCGTCCCCTAAGATTATCATCCTCATGTTTATCCATATCATGAAAATCATCCAGCCCAAATGGTGATGGATGATTAAACTTATCTTCATGCACATTAGAATCTTGATTAACACTTTGGCTTTTAAAATGGAGAGGGACTACTCACAGGCACATGGGCCTTGCAAACACGCACATGCTACTTACACAGTTACACACATACACAATTAATGGAATATTCTCCCTTTTCCTATCATCAACAATCAATTTCCTCTTACTTATACTAATGCACAACCAGATCGGCTTATCTATCTTATACAAGTCAATAAATGTTGCGACATCTTCGTCATATGTTATATCATAAGGTGGCATGATTTGTTTATTTGGGTATCAATTCCATGTTGTTACATTCACAAAAATATCATTCTTGTTGATTTTGATTGATACATATACCAGCTCAGTAAATGACTTTTAGGTTGTGTCGAGTGAAACTTTAATATACTTTGTCTTTGATATTTCATACATCCAAATATCTTCATCTGTATTCTTCCATTGATCATTGTAATTGAGAAGGACAAGAATATCTCCAAAAAAATACTAGAGCATGATTATATGTTATTTTATAGGTGTAAACATGCCATTATAATGTATTGTAAATACATTTTAATTCATTACATTTCATTGTACTTATAATATATTTCTTCCATTGACCATTATAATTGAGAAGACAAAAATATGTGCAAGCAAATTTCAAAGCATGATTATATGTTATTTTATACGTAAACATGTCATTATAATTCATTATATTTTATTGCACTTGATTATATGAGGTTACATTAAACATATTGCATAAAAAATGAAACCCTCTCAAAATATTCAACCAAAAAAACAAAAAAATCAAATGAGCTAAAATATTAATAAGAATCATATATACCTGTTCCTTGAGTTCAGCTCCATGAATATGAGTAAGGAGGTGAAAATGAATATGGGACTCGTGTTCAACTTTCGAAAAACGAGAAGTTTTATTGACTGTGAAAAGAAATGAAAAACTGCCCAAAGCTTTTGAAAATGACGATGTAGGAGGCGAAATTATAGATTCAAGGAGGAGAGGGGTAGTGAGAGGCTGTGAGCGGAAGAGAGTGGACTAGTGATGAAAGAGAAAATCTTTATTTTAGATGAAATGAGATGAGTAAAAGTGAAGAATCCGAAAATAATACTTCCTCCGTCCTTAAAAGATTGTCACATTTTGACTTTTGGTGGTTAACAAAACACGATTTAAAACATAAATATCTATTATTCTACCTGCGAAAAAATTATAAAAAGTTAATATTTCAAAAATATATATTGAGACGAATCTAACAAAGTCCCACAAGATTATATTATTTTTTATCATTTAATGGGAATTCATGATCAGATTTTGTAATATTTGACTAACAAAAGTTAAAATATGAAAATCTTTTAATGACGGAGTGAATAGTTTAATCATTTCGCCCTAAAATATAATACTAAATCAGCCAAATTTGTCTCTTGCTTTACGTTCACCTCCTTCTCATATAGAGTCATAGTAGTCAACACAAACACTCAAAGTTTCCTCCTTGCTGAAGCTTCAATGGGTATCCATGGCAGCCTTTCTTCTCATCAGCTCGATTTCTTCAACTCCAAAGGTAAAAACAACCAAAATTCCATAACCTCAATTAACTATCTCCATTACATCCCCAAAATATAGTTTATGTTTCGAATTTTGATGGTTGACGTTTATAATTTTGAATCGAATACTTTTATCGATTATATAATTTCCAATTTACTTAACTATGTATGATAATTTTAATACAAATCTAACTGAACTGTTTCGATCAAGGCCACAAATTTGTTAACTTCAATAATCAAAATCAAAAATTTTATTTTTTTGTAAATTAGCGATGAAAGTATTAGTACAATAGTATTAGAGATAACGAATACATAATTTACTAACTAATATAGAATTCGAATGAAATATGAGACAATTGTCTCCAACGAGACTTGAACGAGAACCTCCTACATGGAAGTTGGGACAAATGCCATCAGCTTATTGAGCCATTGGCTATAATCGAAATCAAACTTAATAATCTTTTTGTTATGAGGAATTGAATTTGATTTTTATTGTTTGTCATAGGGTACTTGGTGATGGAATCATTTGCAAGCAAAGAAGAGATAGATGCTATGAGGAAGAGGATGAGCAGTTTGCTGGATGAGTTTGACCCTAGTTTAACTGCTTCCATTTTCTCCACTAAGAACCAAGTAATTGTTTTCATTATTGGAGCCCAATTGTGTGTTGAGTATGATATGTTCGAATTTGACTATTTTGCTTTGATTATGCGTGCAGCAAAATACTACTGATGACTATTTCTTTGAAAGTGCTGAGAATATTTCGTATTTCTTTGAAGGTATTCCTCCTTTAGTTACCCCTGCATCTCAAAAAGATTGTCGAGTTTGATTTTCAATGGTTAATACCTTTAGGGCAAAATGCTGGAACCATCACCTATGTTTTACCTAGGGTCCCCTTTCACTCACCCATAATTTAATTGGCCTCTTTCACCCACGAACCCACCTATGAAATAAAAGGACTCAGTCGCTCACCATGATGTGCCGTTTTCCGTTTTGATCGATTGGGTTTCGAGTTTAATTTGGGACTTTTGGATAACCATTAAATTGATTTGGGTATTTTCGATTTTTCCTTTTTTTTTGGTTGTTTATTAAACCTGAAGGTACCAATTTGTCCCTACTAAATTATTGTGTTAACGGCAACATTAAGAGTAGATAACACGGCAATATTGAAAGAAGCTCCTTTTATTTTATGGGTGAGTGAAAGAGGCCAATTAAATCATGGGTGACTGGAAGGGGACCCTCGCTAGTCGCTATAACATAGGTGATGGTTTCAGCCTTTTGCCCTTAACTTTATCGCCTTACTTCGAGACGTCATGTTCCCTCTCTCCTGGAGTTCTTGGGTTTAACCGTTTAATGAAAGTCATGACCCAATACGGGTGATTAGATACGTAGTATTGATACAGCCGATCCTGCCTCTAGTGGGGTAAGGCTTGAGTTGGTTTATCGCCTTACTTGGGAAATGGAGAAGAGTTAGTTGGCCTTCATTAATTGAATACTATGTTCTTGATTGCAATGAAGAAATACTTGAGTTTCGACTTAGAAAATATTGGTAACAATCAACTTATCCAAGAGTAAGATTGTCAACCACTGCTATTGTGATTATGCTTCTTGGACTTTCACAGATTTGAATATTGATTAATTCCGAATAACTGGCGAAGGTCCCATTTGAAATGCAGAAGCAAAACACCATCTTTTGGGTAATGAACATCATTAAGAGGATGCTTTAAGAAGTTGTGATGAGACAAAAAACACCACGTCTATTTGCTTATGTTGCTGTGGACATATTAGTTTTATTATGTTAAGAAAAACTTTTAATATAGTCCAAATATTTAGTTTTGTCTACAGAACTGATTTCACTTATTAGTCGTAGTCCGCTATGTGGGCGACAATTTTGTTCTTCCTTTCTCATATTGTTTGAAATGATTCTGCAATGCTTTTATGATAGATCTGCATAGGAGTCATGATGTGTGAGCATCTTCTGATTTAGGCTGATTTTTGAATAGATATATCCAGTGTAATCTTTGTTTTCCTCTTGTAAGACAAAGCTATGAGTACATAACTTTAGTTTTGTATCAATATTGTCGTATTACACTATCAATTCGCTTCCACATTCTTATGTTCTAATTGATCTTTCTATAGAGAAAGCTTTTGATGATGATGGAAACCTAAGGCAACCAAAACAATTATCAATCAACAAAGTTGGGCATGGTATGCGTCATTACTATTTAATTATGTGGTGGTCCGCAGGGGAATTCATGTCCTACAAGTTTTCCCTGACTTGATTACTTGAAATACATTTTAGAAGCGCTTGGAGTCGGTTATATATACACTAATGTAATTTGGTCGTAGTCTTCTAGCTTAGGTTGCTTATGTGGTTTATGTATCTTCTATCACTTTTGCAGCCTTACATGATAATGACCCGGTGTTCAAGGAATTTTCTACATCAGAAAGTTTTTGTAGACTACTGCAGTCTTTACGTTATAGCAAGCCTGTTATCATACAGTCCATGTATATTTTTAAGGTATGTTCCTTATTTACATAAAAGAGTTATATTTTCATCTGAATAACCTTGTAAATTAGCTCAAATTTTAAGGTGATAGTAAAACTTCGCATACTTGATACTCCCTCCAGTTTTGTTTACCTATCGTTTTAGCAATTTTTTTCGTTTTGTTTACTTGTCGTTCTATAACTTTAAAACACTTTTTGGTTTATTTTTCCTATTATATTACATGAGCGTGAATCATCTTTTTGTCTTGAAATTTGAGATGGTGTTGTAAATAAATCAAGTAAATACAAGAATTCTTAATTGTTGGACCAAAGTCTAAAATGACAACTAAATAAATCAGAGGTAGTATCTTGCTTGGTTATGGATGTGGGTTTCTTGAAAGAAAAACGTATCTATTCATGAACGAAGAATGGATATTTCTGGAGTAAAAAAACCACATAAGAACAGATTTTGCCATATGTTTCATGTTATGCATCTATTGGAGATGGTTTGAGAATGTAAACCCAGGAACTCTTTATTCTAGTGGATGGAGTACATTTACAGATTTTACCGAGTTAGATGATGTTTTTGTCCCAAGGAAATGATCTAACTAATACAGTAGTGTAAGCCCCCCCCCCCCCCCCCCCCCCCCCAAAACAGAGACCTGATTCTTCGTATGCATGTATTACTTCAACATTTTCTTCATCAACTGATACCATACGCTTAAATTTTCCCATTTTTTAACTGTTCTAAATTAACTTGTTTCATTTCAGCAACCAGGTATTGGTGGAGAAGTTGTGCCCCATCAGGATAATTCATTCCTTTACACTCAACCAACGACCTGCACAGGACTGTGGCTAGCCCTAGAAGATGCAACCACTATAAATGGTTGTCTCTGGGCAATACCAGGATCCCACAAAAGTATGGCTTGCTCCCTTCTGTCTTTCGCCTTCGCCAGAAGCTATTGATTATCAATAATTCAACCTTTAATCACTGGTATTGAATTTCTTTTAGATGGCCTTGTTAGAAGATTCATTCGAGACGAGACAGGAGTTCACTTCGATAAACCATCACCTACTTATGACCAGAAAGATTTTGTGCCTATTGAAGTTAAAGCTGGTTCTTTAGTAGTAATTCATGGTGATCTTATTCATCAGAGGTCTGTCTTTCCAGAGAGGACCTTCCATTTATTTTTAGAAGAAAATATCTCCATATTAATGTGAAATGTCTTATCCCTATTTCTCATTTTTGTTCTCTTGTTCCAGTTTTGAGAACCAGTCCTCAAAATCGAGGCAT
The DNA here is from genome assembly GCA_003412495.2 of Echium plantagineum. Classification (NCBI taxonomy): domain Eukaryota; kingdom Viridiplantae; phylum Streptophyta; class Magnoliopsida; order Boraginales; family Boraginaceae; genus Echium; species Echium plantagineum. Next base: position 31,727,114 of record CM016563.1, on the reverse strand, counting down.
GCATACAGCTTGCATGTAGTTGACACTCATGGCTGCAAATGGACTGAAGATAATTGGTGAGTATCATGTTACATTATTCAACCCCTTTTTCTTGAATTCCAACTCAGTGTTGGTCCATTCATCGCCAAAAAACTACTATAATGAGATTTAATCAAGGTTAAGTGCCCTTGGCCATATCTGTATTCATTACACTCAGATGGTGTAATATTTATCTAGCAACGTTGGGTCATAGTGAATGCCTAGGTAGCAACGGATATGATGCTTAGTACTAAGACGTTTCTGTTATCCTGTGACAATTAGCAAGTTATAATCCCGGTGAAGTAATTTTCCTCAAACCATTTGTGAGAAAATTACACATTTTCAAAATGGTAAATATAATCGTATTTAAAGATAGGACTAGAACTTGTCTGAGTTAACTCGGACCAACACATGTTACATTGCCATATAGAGTTATCATTATCAACTGTGCAATATACTTGTCATTGGTATCACAATAGTACCCCCCTACTCGGGAACTGCCCCCAATAAAATCCTGTGAAATTTGCGACCCTTCATTGTTCATTCTCCATATTTAAATATTCATATTGCCTATTGTCGTTCATGTCCTCCAGGATTAGAAGGAAAACAGATCCGGAGCCATTATACTCGCCTTGAATTTCCTGAGGAAGTCCTGTACTGGTTGGCTAAAGCACATCTTTGTTTAGGATCATCTTGCATTGTACTATACTTTCTCTTGTTTTGTTTTTGCAACAGATCAATTAATAATGTTGGCTAGGTGGTCTGTTTTCTTCTGTTAACTTCCTGATCTATCAAAGATTGGTCTATTTCATTAATTTAATCCAGTCCTACATCCGCTACATGGAAGTAGCCTGTAAACAATGTGAACTATACTGAACCTTGCAACGCTCGTCTAGGCTCGAAAAAGTGATACTAGGTTTGGCTTGGTTTAGTCTCCAATCCTAGATTAAGACTATGGATGTTTTTTGTTCGCTTCAAACTGACAAAATCGATCGAATCGAACAGAAATTTTACTGCCTTAGTTGGAAAAAATGACACTGAAGCGAGACGGTACGAAAAAATTCGAAGACGACAAAAATTTTTTGGTTTTCGGCTATATACATTGTTTAAAATATATATTTGTAATATTTTTTAAATAATTATATTTAGTCTTGATTTTTTAAAAATTATTACATTATTTACATAATTTCGTATTTTAAGAAGAGCCTAATAGATCAAGATCCAATTTTTCAAATTAAAACGGGTTCATTAAACTCATTATACCTCATAGTCTCATACTTAAACCTAAGACTAAGCAGTTTAACTTTGTGCCTCTGCTTTGCCGTCTTCTTTGTTCTTTTCATTATATCATTGTAAAGTCTACATCTCCACTAAGAAGGGTTGAAAGAATATACTGAAACAATATTAAAAGTTAGGAGTGTCGTTAGGTATGTCAAGTCTTCTCCTCTTAAAAACATTCTCTGATGCTAGAACTTTTACTAAGAAGTAAGAACACTAGTAAAAAAGTTTAGTACTTATGTGGATACTGGGAAGACTTCAATTGCTAGCCTTTCGAAGCTTAGTCATGAGTAAAGGAGCAAGTTTATGTTTGTTAAATGTATTTTAGTTATGACTGTATTTTTATTTTATTTTTGACTTCATGTGAACATTTAGACATTATTTAATTTGAAATTGTGCATTTAAATTTTTTATTTGTTTCAAAAACCGAAAACCGACCTAACCGAACTGATTTTGCCTCAAAACCGACATCAACGGAACCAAAATAATTTTCAACTGAATCGGTCCATATAGTTAAAAAATCGACATCATCGGTTTCACACAAAGATTCTAAAAAAATTGACCAAACCAAACTAAAAACATCCGAGACCCAAAGCCTACAAATACCTCCACCACAAGATCTTACAAGCATCACACTAGACAAAAAGGTGCCTTTTCTGCCCCTATACTATTTCGTCTTTTTGGATTTGTTCCTTAATAATTTTATCTTTTTAAGTTGCCTCGTGAATGTTCTGTAACCATATTAGAAAGTACCTATATCATTTCTCAATGGAACCAGCGAAAAATTGGGTCACATACACAAAAAACATAGTAGAATAGATTTCATTATGAAAGCAACTTAAACATATCTCAAACCCTATATCACTCTATATAGGGTTCCATTTATTGAAACACTTTCAACTTTATTTAGACTATATATTTAGACATCACTATTCATCAAGAATAAATTGCAACCTTCATACATAGTCTTGTAAATATTTCATCACTCAGCTGTGGTTCCTGCAATATGGTGACCTGAGATTTCCTTCGTAATATCCGAAAAGTATTGCATCAGAACGAACGGATCCTTGATATCTTCATGCTTCTTCTCATACTCAGCACTCCAGCTCACAATTTTGGTTTCGCCTTCCTTCTTCACCTGAATTTTGACGACGAAGGAATCGAACTCGTCGAACAGAGACCCTTCAATCATCGTGAGGGTTACTATCTTCTTTTCGTCATCGCGTTCAAATATCTGTTTTGCTCTCTTTCTTGTTCCATCTGTATATAGATTCGATGTTTGATAAATAATTGTGTGGAAAAACTTTAAACAATGACCAAGGATTGTGTATTGAATATAATTACTGAGACTATTTCGACAGATCAACAACCAACTAAGACCAAACTGACATATATTTACTGGAAGTGACATGCACGCCAACTACTTGTAGTATATATAATCTCATAGATGCATGCATATTGAAAAATTCTTTTGATTAATTTGTTTTATATCAGACTTGAGTAATCGAATAGCCTAGTGGAAAAGGTTCTCGTTAGTGATCAGAAGATCCTAGGTTCGAATCTCACCTCATCGCTAATTTACAAAAAAAAAAAAAATTGCTTCTATATCAGACTTATCAAAGATTATCTGTAAACAATAAGACAAGATAAATTAAAATAGAAGACTTCAATGAAATTTTTCACCTATCGTATAGTATATTTTATAAATGAAATAAAAAATGCTTCCACTTTAAATTTACGTATTATCATACGATAAAACTTGATGATAGTTGTAGAGTCTATGAAATTTCACTCTAAAATTAATTGATAATAGAGAAAATAATAGCCCAAAATCTTATATATTAACTCGAAAATATATCGACTTTCAATATAAATATACATCTTTTAGCAGCATTTAGCTTTTTCTAATAATCAATATAGTACATAACATTAAACAAAGGAATAAGGATAATTATGTATCTTAAATCTTCCAAGCTAAGTTAACAATCATTTAGTATGTAAATACTTACTATTTTATAAAAAGACATAAACCATTATCCTAACGACTCTCACGCATCGCTAATATTTTATAATCTTACCATCAGTATAGTTCCAACAGATAATGGAGCCATGAGTTCCCCAATCATCTTTATGCAATTCACAACCATACACTTTCTTGCTCAGTTTAGACACATCGTACGGCTTCTGACAAAAGAGCTCATGAAACAAATCAGTATCAGATTTGATCTCAATTTCTCTTATCATCTTACCTTTCAAAGCCATTTTTTCAGTTTTATATTATTAGCTATTAAATTTAATTAAGAGGGAAATATTGAAGAACAATGCAAAGATTCGAGTCACCATTTTATAGTTGTTTGAAGAGGTTGGGATTAGTGGAGAAGGGTAATTTTGAAAGTGACACTTACCGACATATATACCAAGATTGTAATAACCACATGTTTCATGAGAATGACGATTTTCAATTGTTTTTATTCGAGAATACTGGTCCATTCGTACCTAAAAGATTGTCACATTTAAGTTTTTTTATTGATAAATTGTAAGAGATTTGATCATGAATTCTCGTTAAACGATAAGAATAAATAATATAGTTATATGTGATCTTGTTAGATTCGTCTCAATATGTATTTTTGAAAAATCAATTTTTGATAATTTTTATGCATGTAGAATAAAAGATATTTATATTTTCAATCATGTTTTGTTGATCATGAAAAATCAAAATATATCAATTATTTAAGGACGGAGAGAGTATTTTTTTCATGAAGCATTTTCTTACATACTAACTCAAATGGGTTAGTATTGTGATAATTTATTAAGAGAGAGTTAGATTAGATGATTTTTTATTTATATTTGATCTTTGATCTTCTGGCTCAAATTTAATAAGGGCATGGCTGAAAGATGAAATCACAAATTTTTAAGAAAAAAAAAAGCCTCACACCCATAATTTGTTCCAGCATTCATTGTCCTACATTTATTATATGATCCATCTTTATTGTTTACTTTTTTCATTTTTTTAATCTCTTTTTTCTATTACTTTTGCATGTTTATTCTTTATGCAAAAGTAGCAATAAAACATTCCACACATATTGAAATACAATAAATTAATGATACTAGTCATTCATTAAATTTCATTAATCAACATATACAATTATTTTCAATGTAAAGATGATACACATTATTAAAATATACAATTTGAAGGTGTTACAAAATAGAATATTCAAGAAGAATCCTCCAAAATTATCTATGCACCGATTTAATTTGTGTACCAAAATTCGTTAAACAAATTGGTACGTAACTACGTATTAATGTTTGGCTAAACAATCAACTATTTCGAAATAAATGGAGTATTAATGTTTTTACTTTAACAAAATGGTACGTAACTACGTATTAAATAAAATGTACCAAAAGAAGAAGAAAATATAATATAATTAATGAACAAAAAACTTAATAAATCATAACTTTTTACTATGTTAGTTGTCTAACTGTTGTATTAGAAAAAAAATTTATGTATACATTATTTTAATACTCATCTATAATTTATTTATTTTAACTATTCTATCGAAAAATAGATAAGGATTAAAGATTTTAGATTAGATTTTCATTGTAAAGGGACGATGGATAATATTACAAAAAAGGTGGATAAGTTCATTAGGAGTATTAAAGTTGGTAGCAAATTTCAAACTACTACCAACCCCCACCCTAAAAATTAAATTATAGCATCACCAAAATATGTGATGAAGGATTCAGATCTATTGGGCGTGATTCATATGGTACAAATCATTTTCATCAGGTCTCGAATACCTTGAATTCAGCCTCTATAATTATTGATTGATACTAAAATCATTTAGTGTGATGTGACATTATAATTACGTGTGATGGGCTATCTATGAGATGTAACACTATAAAATTTTACTCCATAAAATAATTATTTTTAGTATATAATTACGTGTGATGGGCTATTTATGAGATATGACACTATAAAATTTTACTCCATATATAAAATCATTAATTTTAGTACATAATTATGTGTGATGGGCTATATATGAGATGTGACAGTATAAAATTTTACTTCATAAAATCATTATTTTAAGTATATATTTAGGGGCTAAAGGGCGGGAATATCTATTTGCCTTTTATTAAATCATGATCTAACAGGCTAATTTTTAGATATTTTTTATTTATTGGATATCGATTATCTATTTAGGGGCTAAAGGGCGGGAATACCTATTTGCCTTTTATTAAATCATGATCTAACAGGCTAATTTTTAGTTATTTTTTTATTTATTAGATATCGATTATCTATTTAGGGGCTAAAAGGCAGGAATACCTATTTGCCTTTTATGGGAAGGTCTATCAAAAGAAGAACTCTCGACCCTGACCATCACGTGTCGGGATATGGTGAATGGAGCAAGTACACTTTACTCAAATAAATAGTCATTTTTTGTGTTTAGTAAGAGATATTACTAAACCATACTTAATTTACTTGAACAAACTTGACTTGGAACTATTCTAACTTGATTGTCGGAGTGGTTACGATCGACTTCGATCGTAGTTGTTACCTCGGGCAATGGAGCAAGGAGGAAGCACACGCCAATGGACGACGACATGGGCACGAAGTAGACCATTAGCTTCGGCCCTAAGGAGGCAGTCGGGAAAGAAACCCCGAGAACAAAGGAAGGATCTCTCGGGAGGAACCTCGGGAACAGACACCTCGTCCTCTCGATACTGCAATATAAGAAGACCCACTCGACCCAACAGCGTTCGACCTGGTCCCGGAGTCACCCCTTGGGTCCACGAAAGTCGGATCATGAAAACAGTTCACATCAACGAATGTGCAGTAGTAAATATGGAGGAGTTGGTGTTAATGTCGCAAATAATTTTGAGTTTGTTTGTGGTTTTGCCGAAGTACACATAATCAGCGTGAATAGGAACAATAATTTCTTTGACGTTTGAGTCATTGACCACCCATAATTTGTAAACTCGATAAGATTTGTCATAATAAGATAAGGGCAAATGGCACCATCGATCACTCACGTTTACAAGAATTCTGCTTTCGATCAATGTGCTTCAAGTTTGACTGTTTTCGATCACTGACGTCGAATATTGTGTACAAAACGACCCGCTCTCGCGTTTTTTTTTATTATAAAATGTAGTTTTTTGAGTTTGTACAGGGTAATTTAGTCATTTTCGTACCATTTTAACACTATTTACTCTAATTTTAATTCCAACAACAATTATTCAATCACATTTTACCCCTGTAAAAACTCAAAAATGGTATGAATATGACTAAATTACCCCTGTAAAACTCAAGAATCACATTTTGTAAAAAAAACGCGAGAGTTGGTCGATTTGTACATAATATCCAACATCGGTGATCGAAAACAGTCAAACTTGAAGCACAGTGATCGAACGCAGAATTCTCAATAAACGTGAGTGATCGATGGTGTCATTTGCCCATACGATAATACTAACATTTACTTGTTCCGTTCTTTTTTATATGACTGTGTTAGGTTTTTTGCGTTTTTATATATGAAATCTTACAATTTTAATGTGATTTTTACAATTTTAATGCACTTTTTGCTTACTTTTATCATTGAAATTATTAACTAACCAATAATATAGTTCAATCAATTAACATTTTACATTTTCAATGTACTTTTTGACTACTTTTAATTTTTCTTAATTTATGTGAATATGTCTAAAACGACATATGAGAACAACGGAAGGAGTATCATATTAGATATGTTGACTATTTAAGTTAGATATTTGTGCATAGTACAGTTCAGTTAGTACTTGTAAATTTCAAGAAAACATATACATGACAAAAATCACTTAATAAATATACTATTACATGTAAGCATTTTATTCATCTTAACTAACTTAAGTTTCCACTCATGTTACTATAATAAATTCTTTTATGTGATTCATAACATAATTAAATATTATTGTGGCTAAAGAAGCTATTACAATCCAAATCTAACATAATAACATTATTTGTTTCATTGAAATCACTAATAACAATATCCTTAAGATTATGGAGGCATCCTGCACTTGTTGGTTTCCAAAAGAGGTTGCAACATCTCCTTAAGCCATTGTCGAGCGAAAGCTTTAATTCATCCTCTTGGTGTAAAAGGTAGAGGTATTTAAACCAAACGTGATAAAATAAGGCTGGCGATATTGCCAGAGCAATTTTGATTCTGCCAGAGCAAAATTTGATGGTCTACCTATTTTAGCCTTTTAAGTCAACTATTCAATTATATCACTAGAATTTGTTATTTAATTAATATATTTACTTGCAATTAGAATTAGTTTTTAAAATCAGTAATAAATGAGCATATTCCATATTTACATCCTTAATATTAGCATATTAATGATAACAAATATTGTGAATCTGTCAAATTTATTAGCTTCAACAGATAGATCACCATGATCTGCGAGATTAAAATAGAGAATGTGATCAACTTCCAACTACTACATATATCTCTTCTTATCTTCAAAAAAAATGACAAATCTTGGAGGAAGCAAAAAATGTTTTGACGATCTATTTCATTGACCAAGATACTTTACATGAACAAATCGAAATTCTGAACCAATTTATCAAAGTAATTTCCTTGCAACATTCATTAATTAAAGCAAAAACTACTATGTTTAAATTGACAATTTTTTAACTATGAGAATGAAAACATTTGTCGAGCTTTTCTACGATTTCGAATTGTGAAGGATTTCTTTTCGTTGAACTTTTATTTTTCTTCTTCGGTCGCCCTTTGCTCCGTTGAATATTGGGTTCATAAAGAGATATGGAGTAGATATAAGACATGGAGTAGTTGAACTTGATCACCTTTTCTATTTAATCTCGCATATTATGGTGATTCACTAATATTAAGGATGTAAATATGGAATATGCTCATTTATTATTGATTTTAAAAATTAATTCTAGTTGCAAGGGAATATATTAATTAAATACCAAATCCTAGTGATATAATTGAATAGTTGATTTGAAAGGCTAAAATAGGTAGATCATCAAATCTTGCTCTGGTAGAATCAAAATTGCTCTGGCAATATCGCCAGCCTAAAATAAAGTTGTTTTGCTGGGGTCGTCCGTGATGAGGTTTGATCCTACAATAGTCGAGTGTTTGTCATAAATAGACGTAAGGATAGTCCATTTGGGATTTGAGTCGCAAGTAATTCCAATAAGGATCTTATTATCCCTTCTGTTGCAGTGTCTTTGACAGTCGTCGTGAAAAAGAATGTTGTTTCCCATGCTGAAAAACGGAGTCATTCTTTTAGGAACGAGCTCATCCAATCTAGCAATACTCGTTCAATGATGGGGACGCGCCTTGGTACCAAAACCTTTGTGTCACTCATTGCTAAGATTGGTGGCAAGAGTAGTAGTCTTCTGATTTTGCTTTAATTCCTTCATTTTTACTCAGATTTTGACGATTTAAAATGCATTGAAAATCTTTTTTCACCCTCTTTGCCAGACCTTGAAAATGTTAGGACTGCTACATCCGTTGTCCCCATCTCTCTGACGAATACAAATTACAAAAATGAGGTCGAACGAAATAAACAAGAAATTGGACTACAAAAAAGGTTGAAAAATAACTTCAGTGGGGAGAATGTTGTCTTCATAAATTTATCTAATTTTGCTCCTCATGGTTTTCCAATAAATATAACCACAGGAGCTAATATCCATCCTGTACGAAAAAGGCTGGAACTTAAAAATCACTTGCTCAGAATCCAGACCAGCTTCAACAAGATGATGCAGCTATCAAGGATATACAATTTACAAATTGCGACAACTTTTAGCACCAAACCAAGAGGATCGTTGTTATCAACCTCTTTCGAAGGGGAGACAAAGTGTCATAGTTGTAACTGCCCTGAGAATTGACGCGATGATCTTGAGGTAAGTCGGTTGATGTCTGCAGTAACTGGCAATGCTCGATTAAGTTCTTCTGGTGTTTGATGTTCCTGAGGTAACAATTTGAATTATCAGGTTCAGACTTAATAACGTAAAAGACAATTATAGGGAAAAGATATAGTAACAGATTGACATATAAGTCGAATACAGTAATACAAAAAGTTGGGAACAAGTTCAGAACCAATGATGAGTTCATAGGTTTGCCATTTTGTGACTCGTAAGATGAAGTAATTAATTCTGCTATTTATACAAGGCAACGGATCCTCAAGCTCGATAAAAACAAGTTTATAGTTTACCCAACAATATCAGGCCAATGTTATGTGAAGTTGCAAACCCTTCATTCCGTGATGAATGGAGATGTTAGTTTCATTCCTAAAATCTAAGGAATGCATTGGATATAGATGTGTCTAACAAGTGCTAAAGACACAATTTTGGGTGAACAAGAAAAATACTAAAGCAACCGTTTCATCTAACCGGGGTAAAAGGTCATCCACAAAGAACTTCAAAAAGCATCAACTACTATACTATCACAAAAATGTATTTACACCGGTTATTAAAAGTGATGTTATTAAAAGTGAGACAGCAAAAAAAGAAACGGCCCATGTCTCCAAAAGGTTCCCTCCTAAGTAGGGTGGGTGGGTGAGGGCGGGAGGGAGGGACTGTAGCAGTCTTATCCCTGTGATAAAAAGAGGCCATTTTTTGAGTTGACACAAGATGAAGTGGAAAGACTATCTATTACTTCACAATAATATTAGAAGCTTAAGTAATATACGACCCCTTCCAATTTTTTCGGTTATATCTACTAGTCTTTTGATTGAAGTGTAACAACTAAAGTAAGCAAAATGCAACGTACCTTCGCCGACCAAGAACTGTTGGGTGATTGTGTTGGTGGCTTTGAATACAAACGATGCTGCTGCCGAATTTGCGTAAACTGTTGCAGCTTTGAAGAATAGTCCATTCTGGAATGAATGTTATGAGTATCTTCAGCGGCAACTCCACCCGCCGAATCTTTCAAACCACTCTCCCGGGAATTAACTCGAAGGGAAGTGTTCCCTGCTCTTGTCTGTTCAAACTGCTTACCACTAAAAGAGTAGGTTGGAACAGTCTTCAATCGTGTACGAAGAATCTTGAAGGCCGCACTTTGCTGCATAATTGATATATAAAATGAAAAGAATTAATCATCTCAAGTTCACAACAAATAGCAGTTACATAACTAGTCGGAAATGGTTTATTTTGATTTTTTCGGCACACAAGGCTGAAATTGTGCTACAGCAACATAGAAACTCTCCGACAGTAAGTAGGTATTTCTAACATAGTTTCCAGCTAAAAGCAGGTCAGTTGGTAGTTGGTACATGCAAAAATGAGATAAATGTGTCTAATTTTGCATGTCAAGGTCAACCTTTCCTACTTTCCAATCAATTTAACAAGCCCAATCTTCATCGAAAGATATAATGAATCATAATCATATCTAAGCAAAAATAATTTTTTCAAACATGAGAGGGAAGAGTCTGACTAAAACCTTCATATCATCAGGAATCTTAAGGCAATCAATCACACAGATTGTAAAATTCAGAATGCTTTACAAGAGTTTGGAACTCCTAGGTAAACGAAAAATCATGTCATAAGTTTAGTTCAAACTAGCTCAAAAATTACAATTTCGTGCTGAAAAGGTATTGGATAGTCTGGTCTAAACTTACTCTAAAAGGGAAAATACATCTCGTTGAGATAGCCACAAATGACGTGATCACAACAAAAAAAATTTAAAATAAACCAAAGTAACCTACACTAATATTAATAAATAAGCACAGCTCACACAAATTAGGAAAAGTAACTGTGAAGGCAATATACCTGGGGAAACAGCATCAGAAGACCATATAAAGCTTTCAGCAAACTGATATGTCTCCCAGGTTCAAGGAGCTGCATTCAATAATGGCATGAAGATCTGACCAGATATTTTTCTAGCGAAGTTCGTAATATGGAACTACCAAAGGATGGCTTCGAATGCTACACTACCAAAGAAAGAGGAAACTGAAAGGGGATCGGGGGGGGATCGGGGGTGATGGGAGATGAGGTTTCAGCAAAGAAGTTGAATATAAGAAAATTGATAAACTTTTAATAGGAAATTGATGTCTACCTTTTTTGAGGAATGAAAGCATTTTCACATATTATTCAACTTAATCATGAAGACAAGATATTCCTTAATCATAAGTAGCATTTCAGAAGGAATTATTTAGGGTTGAATGTTAAGAGGAACACATGAAAAGATTTAAGCTGCAAATAGATACCTGAAGCCTAAGATAAGCAAAATTAGGAGTCTCAAGAAGGTGAATCAATTTGTCTAGCTGAACCAGGAACTTAACAGTGATATCCTCTTCAACAAGAGATTGGATTACAGAGCTTGCGTGTTGGTAACTCTGGAAAGCAGTTACGACAAAATCCATTAACATCTAAAACCTGAAAACTGAAGCTTAAATTTTGAATGTCTACCTAAATCACAACACAGGTATTGATATGTCAAATAAGTGAGAACAGCTTAAGCAGTTTACTGATGTTTATTTGTATATAAAATTACACGAAAAAAGGAGAGCTACAAGTTGCGAATGACAGGGCGGTCACCTGCGCTAGCAAGCATAGACTTATAGTTGCCATAGGGGAATGACACCATGAGGCATACAAAGAAAGAAATAAGTCTTCCCCAGCAGCATCGACAAGGGATTGCTTGAGAAGGACTCTTAGTTTAGATAATTCAGAAGAAGTAAGCAAAATCAAATTCAATGCCTGAAACAGATCAATATCGAAGAGGTTAGATGTAACAAGAACAACCCATTCCATTGCAATGTGAATTATGGTTATAAATGAAGCAACCTGGACCAAGATAGATGCAAAATGTAGGTCGGATTCTCCTTCTAGTATAGTAGAAAGTTCTCGATAAACTCTTTCAGCATCCAATAATACACATAGTCGCCGTATGATCAAAGGGCCCCGCCTGTAAGCATGAGAAATGTCAAAATAGTTCAGTAGATGATCACTCCATGAATTTGTTAATGTACCCAAGAATTTTTGAACAGCATAACATTGCACGTATAGTAGAAAGGCCTTACTTCTCCAGGAGAGAGTTGTCAACCCGGAATGTCTCAACCAAGAAAACAACAAGATGGCGAAAGTGTTGAGGGTCCTTAGCTATGCATGCATGCACATCAAGCACCAGAAGCACCACCTAGATAACAACAGGACAAGAGAGGAACACAAATTTTATATGGCATAACTAGTTGTAGCTATATATCATTCCATGCACCCACATTAACATTGAGAAGATTCAGATTTATTGAAGAACGTTACCATGTTTTAAACTAACAGATACATTAACAGACAAGATACCAGAAGCACCACCTAGATAAAGACAGGACAAGAGAGGAACATAAAATTTATATGGCATAACCAGTCGTAGCTATATATCATTCCATGCACCCACATTAACATTGAGAACATTCAGATATATTGAAGAACGTTACCATATTTTAAACTAACAGATAGACTAACAGACAAGATCAGTTACATTCTAAAGAAGTATCTCATAATGCGCGTTGATCAAAATTTGAGGAAAAACAACTCTTATACACGAAATCAATCCCTCTGCAATGCATGACTAAAAATGTTATGTGGTGATGACTCTAGTATATCTATCAACCCTTCAATAGGCAGAGGAGGGAGGAAAAATAAAATGTACCTCATCGGATGGATCTGACAATGCCCTCAAAAGAGTATCAAAAGTATCACTCAGAAAGGATAAAACCTGTTTCAATAAAAGGAAATTAGGAAAAAACACTTCACAAATCAAGGTTACTAAAAAAATTCGATACAAATTTATTAGGCAAAGCCACAAAGGTCTTAATTTCCCTGGAGTAAAGAAACTAATTTGATGAGAACAAATAATCAGACTTCTTTTCCAATTATGAAGTTCAAGAAATAACTTCTATAAAAAATACAGGACAGAGTAGCTATCACATCACAATGAGTGTAATGAAGAAACCATCTTTTGTTTGTTCCAATTATGAAGTTCTTATAACAAGCTTTCGTTTCAAAAATACATGTAACTATCACACTTGACGGCCAAAATACAAGAAAATTTTTCACATCTAAGCTTCATGTAAGCTACCTTTTATAGTGAAATAAGCTACAGCCAAAATTCCACTACAGAATCCCTGGACATAACAACGCATATACAACATATAAGATGGATGAACATCAAATTTGTGATACCTCTTCTCGATGTCTATTAAGAAGGGTTGAAATCCAATGCAATGCCTCAATGCGAGAAGCCTCAAATTCACTAGACAAGTGCCTGAAACATAGAAAAACAACAAATTTGCAAAACATAAATTCCAATATCCAGTAAAACTATATATTATCCCATCTTAAATCTACATATAACATCAAGAGAACTGCGCCCATGTAATAGTTTCAGCTGGAATACGAACTTTGTAAAAGAGGACAAGACCTTCAAACTTAGAATTGCAACCATACCTCGTAGCAACAGTTAAGATAGATCCTACTTTAACTCCTTCATCATGATTAGCTTCGGCGACGCGGAGTTCTTCATTTGTTTCTCGGGTAACCTACACGAGCAGAAGCAAGAGTAAATAGTTGAATAGAAAAAAGGGCTGGCACACTGTTATGCAAAAGCTGAACCTTCTTAGTAACAACAGGATAGAAATACACATATAGTATGTCCACTTACAACTCTAATTTTTTCTTCTTTATCTGCTATACAAGGCAGAATAGCCCCCAAAACATCAGCATAATAAGGAACTAGCTGATCACCAGCAAGCTTCACAAACTCATTTATCTGCACATGATGAAGTTTAGTAAAACTGAGATAAATATTTAATAACAAGCTAAGTCATATGCAGAGGTATAAAAGCATGTCGTAAATAAGAATTTGCAAAATTCAAGTTAACTTACCCAGGTCATAGAGGTCAGTCGAGTATATTCGTCAGGAGAAGCAGCCCTCTCAACAAGGATCTCGGCCATACGACCATAATCTACTGACTGGAGAATATTTAAATGAGAACACTTATATCAGCTACATCATTTTAACTTTAGACTTGTATCCATGTTGTCTTAATAATATTAACTAATAACAAAATATAAAGGAATTAGCATATATCATTAGATTATCACAAGTACACAACTCCCAGAGAAGAGCTTGGATATAAAAATCAACAAAGTTGTTTGTACGAAGTACAAAGTAAAAGAGGCGATGCATAAAATTACCAGTTGAAAGACTATACTGGACCACATCATCAATTTAAGTTCTCGTTATAATATGGCTAATACAAATCTTGTACAGAAATCGAAGCCTAGTGGAAGACATTTCACCTTTTGAGTCTCTCTTATGTACAAGCTTATCAAACAAAATTTTATGGTATACCATAGTCAAGGTTTTGGTCAAATCTCATCATAGAAAGAGAACATAGAAGTAAGTGAGAATACATTTATATCAATTAAATTCCTTTGGGTAGTAAGATTATAATCTTACCGGGGAGTTCTGAATCTCTTGCAAGAATTCAGTGAGTGCTGAATCAGCTTGTTGCCGAATCTCATGGCTTGAATCACTAAGCATATTAAATAACCCTACAAGGAAACAGCACAAAATGTTTCTTCAAATAAATTTCAAAATATAAACAATTGCTAATCTCAAACCATGAACACTAACCATCAAGGAAATCTGGAAGAAACCCCAGCATGTCTATATCAGGAACACTGTCCAAAACAGTGATCCATCCTACCAAAAATTGGCGAACATAAGGGTTTAGGACACTCATACGTTCTCTCAATAGCGGTATAAATTCTTCAATACTGAGTCAAGGAAAAGATTAAGTAGAAAAATGTCATTAAACGAAGTGTTATATCCTGCTATAGATAACTATCCCCAACAAAGAAATGGGAGCATACCTGAACTGATCACTTTCTGTAACAATGTCCTGCATCAAGCAATAGAACATTCATCTAGTATTAACACCAACTAAGGTACTCAGGCTTTGCAAAATTAGAACTAAACATGTCAGGGAAGACATAAGTTTATCTACCTTTACAAGTCTATCCAAAAGATGAGCAGCACTCTGCACATTTGGATCCGAATCCGCAGAAAGCTTGCACAAAGCATCAAAAATCTGATTAAAGAACACAATAATATCTCCCCTGACAACCTGCAAGAAAAGAACCAGTCAGTCATAAGAACTTAATGAAACAGATGATCCATATTAGGAAATTGTACCATTCTTACCTTGGCTATGTTATACAATGCTTCACATGCATAATAACGAACCCTATTATCTTGACTAGAAAATGACTGCAGAACTGGAGGAACGATTTGCTGTAACATTATAAATCACATTAGAAAGATATAAAGATGCACATTGTAGTCCAAGTCATATCTTTCCATAATAATTATGTAAAATAGTCAAACACAAAGATATTCACATCATTGGCTTTTAAACAAAAATGAAGACTTGAAAAGTTGGTGCCATACATGTGGACCCATAACCATAAATATTTGGAAAAATGGAAACTTTGACACAGATTTCTTAACTTTGCATCAAGGTCTGTCATTGAACATAAAGCAACATAAATTCCTACATAGTATATTCCAGAAGGGGAATCTAACTGAAGGTAGCTAGGGTTAATTTTTGTTGAAAAAGCATGTACTATCTTATTATCGTTCCACCCAAGAGTAATTAAACATTGTTCACAAAAAAGTTCTTGCAAGAAGAGGGAAGGGTGTCATTAGCATAATTAAACTGACAACCACGAAGACTCAAATATCCTCGACATCAATAACCACTATCTCACTGCTGCTCTTACTTTACAAGTAATTTTCTACACATTCTGATTTTAACTTAGCAACCTATTAGCATCACTTATCTCAACATGCCATGCTTATAACATTAATACATCTAATTATTTGGTCATATATGGAATCCAATCTAAGCCAAAACACCCCTATAGTACCCAAATAGTTTTTATAATCATCCAGAACCACATGAGACAAGGCTGTCGGCTATAGGTTGAAATACACAACTTCATGTCATAGACCTGGAACGTATTAACTCTCATACTGTTCATATAGTGTGCCAACACTAAACTTATGTAGGTTCTGATGATGACCAACCCCTATCTTATTATTCTGATATTTAACCTTGATGAACATGTTGTGACTCATTAACCATTCACTCATCCTAGACACAATGATCGAGGCATATAGCTATCCTACATAAAAAATTGAAGAGTTTCACAGGACAATATTTTATCAAAATCGGCAACTCCGTTATGTGTTCTCCTGAACACTTACCCTGACAATAAATTGGTAGTGAAATGAATGAATATTAATGAAACCCATACATTGCTAGCAACATACGGTTGTTCCCCAGCAGTACAGCATAATTCAGTCAACAAGTCGATAATACATGTTACAAAAAGTTGAGCCACTGATGGTTTAATCATATTGAAATTTCTCATAGAACCAATTTCTGATGCTAAACAAACAAAATTTTACCTTAACTCAATTAACCGAAGAACCTAGAACTGTTCATCTATCACATGCTTCTCAAAGACACCAAAAGAGATTTCATTCAGACTTACATCAAGATGTTGGGCTGCTTCTGTACTCAATCCCACAGTCACTGCTGCCAGACCTATCAAACCTCCCTACGTATCAGTCAGTGAAAACTCAAGTCATTTCCACTAAACGTCAAATATACAAATTCATTCGAAAAAACACTATTTTGTATACGTCTTAATGTGGGTGTGATCAAAGCTTACTTTTTTATTATTGGAATGCGGCGACTGTGTGAATTCGTCACTCAACAGCTTGATAACGGCAGTTATCTTATCATGCTCTCCAGCCACGGTCAATTGCTTCACAATACCTTCCAACTAATTCACCAATGCAGAACAAAAGGTCATATAACAGAATCAAACTATTCAAAAAAATACCACCTTCATCCCCAAAAATCATCCAGTATGTTTTTCTATAGTCAAAATCAACAAACTTCGTAACCTTAATTGACACAATCAACTTCGATTTGAATCAAATTTACCATGGTCACTATTAACTACATTCAAACACTATCTTTTTGGTGTGTTTGACTTCGATTTGAATCTAATCAAAATTATCATGTCAACAGTTATCGACATTGAAACACTATCTTTTAACATATTTTTCAGCAAACATTATGCACCATATGCACATACATTCGCAGTCGAAACTCACCTATCAAAATTCCAAATTAAAACTTCTCTGAAGCACAGAGGACTCTAAAATCAACAAAAGAATGGATTTTGGATCAAAACTAACAAACTCGGCAACCTTAATTGACACACTTAACTTTGATTTGGATCAAACTTATCACGTTAACAGCTAACTACATTAAAATACTACTATCATATGATATGCTTTTCAGTAAATTTCATTCACCATATACAAATATTCCCCGGTCAAAATTCTAAAAGTCAAATAGCAACATTCCAAATTACACAATATCTTTATAATGTGGTACTATCGCACACACAAATAAAAAACTTTTTGAATAGTAAAGATAAAATTTCAAAATTAGACAATTTTTTAACACATTGTACTACAAAATTACAAAAAAAAAAAAGTATGTAAAACAATAAAAAATAAACAAATTAAATGTTGATTTTTTTAACAAAAATCTACCTCAAGAGCAGCATTCTTCCGCTTCTCATAAAGCTTATCAGAAAGGCTCCGAAAAACAGCTGATGTGATGATCGATAAAGCCTCCGCCATATATATATCAGTAAAGCAACACGAAAATACTGAGCACCAATCAATCAAAAACCCTAAATTGCAAAACGAATCAATTGTTTTTTTCCCTCTAAAAAATTCAATTAAAAAAAAAGTTGTGATCTTTAGGTGAAGTCTAGTAATAGAAAAACGTAATTAGTCCATGAGAGTATTTATAGTAATCGCATGTTGAAAATTTAGTATGTGAATGTGAAAGTGGTTAGGTCAAAAGATGATGGAGTGAAGAATCGGAAATCGGATTTGTTCCATTAGTCAAATGGTTAAATTTGGAAATTACATTAATTTTGGTCTATGGATTCTTTCCATTTCACGGTAAATCGAATTGTGTGATCTGTTATACACACGCTAAAACAATAGAGTTATGATGTGTAATTACCATTATCCCCCCCCCCCCCCCCCTCCCCCTCCTCCCTCCCCCTCCCCCTCCCCCTCCTCTTCTTATTTTAAAAGGGTATTGTAGATACAATTATGTTATAGCTTTTCGAAAATATTACTCCTTCAAATTGAATAGTCAAAATTAATCAATTGAGAAGATTAATATTTTTAATATTCCCTCCAATTCAAATTATATGTCTTTTTTATTTTTATGTGCCCAACTTTAACTAGCCATAACTAATTAGTTATATTAAAAAAATTATTTTTATGAAAGTACTCTTAATTATAAATTTATTGATATTAATTTTATATTTTTTGGATTAAAGAATAATAAGTAGGAGTAAATGATAGTTAAAGTTGGCATATAAAAATAAAACATGTCATAAATTTTAAATTGGAGGGAGTATATAACCAAAAGTTTAGATTAATATTTCAACATTAATAGTTGTTAAAAAATTTGTATTTAAAATTTAATATGTAAAAATTTATTAAATATTGTTGTGTTTTGTTTGTAGGTGTTATACTTATTTTCAATTTAACTTAATAATACAAATTTTTAATTAATTTTATGTTTGAAAGGATACCTAATAAAACAACCATCAACACTTATAGTCTCTGTTGATGATACTACCTTATATAGTCTAGGTTTTTTGGTAGATTGTCCCTGTACTCTCTGTTATTTTTATATGTGATTTTTGAACTATTGCATTTTTTTGGCGTGCCTCCGAACCATTTCTTTCCTAGGGTATCTCTTGTACTACTTATTTTTCTAGACTGTTCCCGTGAACCTATTTTTATACTAAAACATGGAGTACATAAATTAATTTCAAGAGAGGCCAAAAAAGAAATTACACAATTATTAAACTTGTGAAGCACATTTTAAAATAAATTTACATGTGGATATCTTTTATACTAATACTTAAAATAAAATAAAATCATTTATTGCTAAATAATTACAAAATAATCCCTCAGTCTTCCTTACATCCTACGGCCCTACCCCACCCCAACACCCCCAAACCCCTCCAAACCCCGATATACGCCACCCTAACCCCGACCTTTTATAATACATGTAACAAAATAAAAAACCCCACGTGTTGCCTCAGTGGTTAGGGTGTATGCAGATTGCTCCAATTGGCATAGGTTCGAACCGCGCTAGCGGCAGTTTGGGAGTTTTATCCCAGGCTAAGTGCGCAGGGTAGACAGGCCTCCATACACTCTGGTCCTGGGGATCGTACCATGATTTACTCCCTTTCAAGTTGTGGGTTCGGCGTGAGGGGACGCTTAATGTGAGCGAGATCACATTTTGCTCCAATGTAACAAAATAAAAGCTCTTATACAAACTTTAATGGAGATCTAGAGAGTATTAAGTTATAAAAAAAAGTAAATTGATGAAGGAACAACATATAGTCATCAGACAAACAGAGCAATTGATCTGTGTAATTGTGTTCTTTCGCTGGACATAAGCTTAAAGGTACTCATTTCTTGAAAAGTGATCATCTCTGGTGTTAAATACTGCCACAGAAATAAGGTGGTTCATCGGGATCTCAAGCTAGAAAATCTGCTTCTAGATTCCAGGTCCAACATTAAAATTGAAGATTTTCATGTTAATATATTATTAAAATCGGCAACTCTGACAGTTTATGGGTAGTGAAATGTATTATATTCAGGACAAATGGTTTCTGACATCACTCGCGTTTGAAGAAAAAAAACCAGTTAGATCAATCATGTTTCAAAAACGCCAGTTAGATCACTACTCCTTTCGTCTCTTTTTAACTTGATGTTTAGGAATAACTTACTTTATTAAGGTTATGGAAAGTATTACTATCTTGTCCTCATTTTGTAGGAATTAATAAAGTTATGAACTCAAAAGCCAACTACTTTATTGGATTAAATAAGAAAGATGGTCTAAGAAACACATTGAAAACTTAAACATCATGTTAAAAGAATACAAGAATTTTAGCCTAAACACCAAGTTAAAAGAAGACAGAGGGAGTAATGTTTAAAAAGTCACTCATTTGTGTCACTCCATCAGATTTTTGAAGGGTATTTCTGTCAAAACACATTGTTCCTCTCGTAAGCACCCAATTTAACACTTATTAACACATTGACCACAATCTTGAGATTACAATTTTTTTCGATTTCTTTTTTCAGTTTCTTTTTTTGATTACAATCTTGAGAGTTAAATTGGGTGCTTATGATAGGAAAAAATGTGTTAATAATTCAACTAGGCGATTATTTGGGGTTAATTGGATGAAGGTTGTGTGCACAACTCTCAAGGTTATTGGGTGATTATCTTTATTGCAAACAACATAGGACATTCTATAATACTACTATATGAATGGTATTAGTCACATCATATCAAATATGTCAAACTTGGTTTGAAGAACTCAAGCTGGCTTTGAAGATTAAAAATTGATGTAGCTTGTTGTACACATAGTGAAGATCCTTGTGCAATATGTTTGGATGAGTTAAAAGAAGGAGATACAATTGGGTATGATGTTAGAGGGTATCGCGCAATGTGCCTCAATTGATTAGGAGACTCGAGAAGTAAAACTATTGTGGCACTTTATACTTTAATTTTTATCAGTTGAGCTATGTCCCGGAGAAAATCGGTTTAGTTCATAATAACATGTCATCTAGAAGTGGAGTATCGAATGGTAGCTTGATGATCCCCAATGCTAACATGAAGGCGAATATCCATATCGGCAAAATCCACTTGAACACAAACAAGATAATTTTCTTCCCTACAAACAACATGATATAAATAATAATATTAAATATGCTACTATAAAAACTCTAAAATACTGAGCCAAAGAAAATTACTAAGAAGAACAAAAAAATCATTATAATTGAATAATAGGTAATTATGAATCTATTATTTTTTATAACTTTTTTAATTTTATGTACAAATGTAAACATATAATCTTTGTTAATCTTCTAATTTAATTGATAGCCTGATGATTCGAATGCTAACTTGAAAACTAAAATGAAAATTATTTCAATAGTAATGAAAAACTAAGAATGGTAAGAAAATACAATCCACTCCTTGATTCCATAATTCTTAGTATATCATTACACCACCCTAAATAAAAATTATTTACCAAATACAAAATGTATAACTAATTTTAAAATATTAAGGAGTGCTTGATTAGGATATTTGTTGTTTTTACTTTTTGTCTTTATTCTACGAATTTAATAATAAAAATTGATATCAATTTTAAACTTTGTAAAAATTATTCTAATATTTGAATTTCAAACAGTTATTTGTGTAATAAATGTTTGAACTTACCAACTATTAACTTTAAATATCATGATGAGTGCATACTTTTATTTACTAAATTAATTTCTTTTTCTATATTTTAATAAAATCATCAAATAAAATTACCATTTGACTGAGAGGTAGTCTCAGTTTTCTCAATTATCCACTCCCCTGCTTCGCGTAGCTGCTTCTCCACAGCACCTTCTTCATCCCCGAAGGAATTAGTCAACATCTTATCGAACAATGTCTTCTCCGACTCGGACTCCCTAACCGATGTAGAACCGAAAACACGAGATAATTAAAACATCATTCACCTATATTAAGTTATACTTCGAGTTAAAGAAAACGAGATGAGTCCGAGTAAATGAATGTGAACCATTTAACCTCGATTAATCTGGTTAGACCCAAAAAATAAAAACCTCCACGAGATGAACTTAGAGATTAACATATACTTACCTCGACAAGTAAAATATTGTGCAAGCAACTTAAAGCGTTCACATACTTTTCCCTCAACTAGGTTGGATTGTAAATTTTAATTTCACCTAGATCCATCGAATGTAAATAAATCATAAGAGTTAACTAATTATTACAACTTTACGAAGTCAAGAGGAGTATAAATTTGGCTGCGAGGTGGCTAAACTGATGAAGTAGATGAGGTTCGATTTTCGTTTGCTTGATATTCTATACAAAATTTTATAACTTAATAAGTCTATTAGTAGTTCCTTGCCGAACCTGTTACATGGATTTACCTAGTATAATTCTTGACTAACGTGGTTTGTAGGTTATTATATATGTCATTTTGAAACCTATATCTAAAGCACACTCACGAATAGGACAATGATTCAGGTAACAAAAAGAATGAATAACAGAATAAAAAATTAGCGATGGATGTATGATTACCTTTCGGTGTCCCGGTCTCGGAAAACGCCTGCTCCTATAAGTCTTTCAATGTCAGCAACAGATGGCTTTTGCTTCAAATTAAGCAATGGAGGTGTTTTTGATGATATTGGTTTCAGATTGCCATTTTTTATCCTTGGATTTGAATGTTTTGGAGTTTTATCAGATGAGATATTATTATTGTTGGAGAGTTCAGCTTTGATAATTGGATGAGATGTTAAACTAGCCATTGATTAGTTTCAAGAGCTCAGCTAGAAGAAAAATATTTGCATCATTCATTTCTAACTTTTATGGATAACATTCTACTTCTCATATCAGCAATTCACATACCACATCAACGGCTGTCAGCGAATCGTGAACATACACGTCTCGAAAACCTGACTTGATATCCGTTTGATAGCGATAGCGATATTGTCAGAACAATAATCATCGTCTACCAAATAAAATTTGAGCATGTAGGGATTTTAACTCTCCAAATCAACTTTTTCATTTTATCATTAATAGTAATATTTACTATTTTAAGTTTTAACATCTCCACTTTATTGAGGTGATGATATGTTGATTTCATTTTGTCATTAATAGTAACATTTACTATTTTAACATCTCCACTTTATTGAGATGATGATACTATATTTATTTTTCTTGATAATTATTAAAACTGGATATATATATATAGTTTAGCTTGTGTCAAGTACACATTTTTTATTAATATAAATATAGCAAATGTATGTAACATTATTTAATTCATCTTTAATTAAATCTAATCAAATATAAAAAGTAACCTAATTCTCATAAACTATTTTTTTAAAATCAAAATCAAAATATGGGCAATAATACTTACCAATAGGCAATAATTATGGATAGTTACTACGAGTATTTACTAAACATAAATAAATAACTTTTTTTATGTTGAGAATATATATATATAAACATTAGGCCTCACCTGGCCTCAATTCTCAATAGATGAAAACGTAAGTCGATGAAAACATAAGTCGATGACTTAATAATTTAGTAGTATACGAGCCAAATCTAATGGTATACGAATCAACTTTCATATATGAGGTCATAAATTCGAACCGACAAATTTATATTACTCCTATATTATACTCTAAATATCTAATGTTTTTATTGTTTATAATATCATTGTAGTCATAATTTATCGCTATTTACGACAAAGAGAAAATAAATGGAAATATAAAATTCTATGTCATGTAAACAGTAATCATCTCTCCAATTCAACTGGAAGTAAATATTAGACTTACTCAATCACTATCCTAAGTTCCTAACTTACAACCCAAAACCTCTAGCGAAATGGTATCGAGCAGGAACTCTTGGAAGGTCTCATGTTTTCGATTGTTGCCCAACAATATATTTTAAACATTTTTTTATGATTAACGATGATTTGAGTTTTGAACATAACCTTTATAAGTTTAAAAGGTCTTAAAAGGTCTTTTCTATCGCATGACTACTTATAAACTCGTATCATTTGAGAATTTGAGAAAAAAAAGTGTAAACTTCCTACAATCAAGTTATTTTCGCTGTAATTGTTTATTAATTGGAATATTAGTTAACTTGTTATTTAAAAGAAAGTCATGAAGATAAGAAGTCATACTATTGGATTAAAAAGTGCCCTAAAAGATGACAAATTAAGGCATAAACCACTTTCAAATCTCCTAAAACATTGCACCCCTCCTTCACTCTTGATTTTGTTTTTAACAAATCCACCCACCGCTCCTTATAATGAGAATCAAACCGAACACCTCTGAGTCACTGAGAGATCTAGGTCATTCGATATTCTCTCCTTCACTCTTGATTTTCAAGCTTATCAACTCGACTATTCAACTGCTCAAGCTTCGAAACCATCCGAGTCACCGAATAAAGCAGCCAATAAAACAGCAACGCGGCAGCGATAAGCAACGCATTTCGCTGGCTCTTGATATTCGACTTCTGGTGGCGCAAATACTCTGCAGCCGTGCACGCTTCAGGCGACGAACACTTGGGCCGAGTCTCGTACTTCCAGTAGATATCCACAAGCAAGAAGAGGCAAAAGGGCACAACTGAAAGAAAAGGCTTCAACAGATTCAGACAAACGGAAACCAAGCCTTTTCGAAGTCGGTGCAATCCAGGAAGAGGAAGAGTTAGGAGCAGGACCATCATAGCTTCAGCAGCTGTAACGTAGCTAAGCACAACCCATTCTAAGGCCATGGAGATGGAGTTTCAGCTGTGTGTTTGTGAATAATGTTGGTTATGGTTCTTGGATTAATATAGAGGGATTTTGGAGGTGGAGTTTGATGAATATATACAAGTTTGAGTAGGAGTTTGAGGTGTAGAATGGTGGAGGGGACAAATGGCAATTGGTTTATAACGTGGCAGATGTTTACTTTAGGGTAGCTTTGGGTACATCTTTATTGGCGGTTGCCTTTTTTTTTTTTTGGGTAAATTAGGTATTGGTGAGTTTCGAACTCAAAATTTTTTGGTCAACGATAAGAGTTTTTTTCACTAGACTATTCGATTAATTTATGATTGGTTATATACGTTGAAGAGGGCAATACTATAAACACCAAATAGTGTTTTTTTGGTATGAAATTGTAACTTTTGTCTCGAAATAAACTCTAGTGCGGTGAGGATAAAATGATAATTTCACACCAAAACACTATTGTTTTTGTTTTGGTGTGTGTACCAGATGAGCTTTGAAAATTACCATGTTTAATCCAGTAAATTAGTCAAAAACTACAAAATCTTTTTTATTTGATGATTACTGCTTTTTGTACGTGAAATGACTTGTTATAATTTTAATAAAAAATTGATATAGCATTAGACAAGTTTTTTTTTTAGATTGAAATAATTATTATGCATATTGAGAATGGACATTAAATAAGTTGTAATAGATTATAACAATTATAATGTATTATAATTTGTTAATATGTTCTAATGGTTTAAAATCAACCATAAACTCAAATTTGTCACGATTTCTCTTTTACATCAAATTGATGTTATAAAGTTTAATTTCAATAACAACAGATGTGTTACATAATACGTGTTAGTTAACATAAAGAATCGGACACAAATTGGATATGAACTATAGAAATTAGATGAAATAGAATTAGAACAAAGTACAAAGAAATGTTGATTTCCTTATGATGTGTACACAAATAATTTGTACTATTACATTTGAAGAGTGAACGAAACAGTGGAAAAAAAAAATAGATTTTCTATTTTTCAACAAGACTCTTTTTTTTAGCAGCCACTCGCGCTAGTTCAGAACATAACCCTATAATTCTTCAGTTTGAAATCATTAAATCAAAACTAAAATCATCTCATTTAATTAAAATGTGTTATAATTAATTATCGTCTAATATAATATATTATAATTGATTATTATAATAGTATGTATCATATTCAACTTAACACATTATATTCCAACATTAAACAAATTATATTTGTTGTAACTACACATAAAGAATATAATACTCCCTTCATCCCTAAATAATTGACACATTTTGACTTTCATGGTCAATAAAACACGATTTAAAACGTAAATATCTCTTACTTTATGTGCGAAAAAATTACGAAAAGTTGATATTTCAAAAATATATATTGAGACGAATCTAACAAGATCCCACATGACTATATTAGTTCTTGTCGTTTAATGAGAATTCTTGATCAAATTTTCTAAAATTTGAACACAAAAGTCAACATGTATCAATCATTTAGGGACGGAGGGAGTATGTACTTGATTATACCTTATTAGAGTGTTATAATCAATTATACTTGATTATACCGTGTTACATTTATCTAGAAAAGCACACCATATCAACATAATACCCCAAGATTCGAACTTTTATTGCAAAATAACATCAAATCTCAAATTACATACATGTAACACACATGAAACATAGGGTTTATACATTATTTGAACTCAAAATCATGTGTTCAACTTAAAAACATTCAAACTTTTTTTTGAAACACAACGTTAAAGTATCAAAAAAACATATTTTACACATAGGTCTATAATTTTTAGTGTGCACATTTACCCATATACCCATAAAAATCTTAGTAAATATTCAAATTGTTGTTCGGAAACCTTCAAATAACAAAAATACAATAAACATAACATCTAAATTGGAAAACATGATTTTAACTCAACTAAATTAAAAAAGATTCAAACTTTTGTGAGAAAACAACAACTTTAAAGTACCAAAAAATAAATGTTGTTCACAAGTCTATTATTTTTAATGTGCAAGTTTATTCATAATTGAAGATATTAAAGTCAAGGCTTTAGAATTTTGGTGAATTCTTGGAGATGGAAAGAGGAGAGCTTTAGGTGGGAGAAAATCATTGGAGTTACAGAAAAAAATCGAGAGAATGAAATATGAAAGGTGGATTTTGTAAGATAAGGGTGTTCAAGATATTCTAGTCATTTTTCAATAAAGAAGATTTAACCGTGATAATCTTCCGAAATTCTCTTTACAAAGTACATTATTAATAGGCATATATTTTCTAGACATGTTAATAATAAAGAGGATTTTGGCAACTTACCCGTCTTCCATTTTTTTTTTTTGTAATTTTGACCCCTTTATTTTTTTTTGGATTCTCTGTCCCTCCCCTTGAATGGACACATCTCTTCTTCTTCTTCTTTTTCTTCTTCACTATACAACCATCACCAGTGGCGAAACACAAAATCAAGATGAAAATAAGGAGGGACCAACTTAAAAACAAATATAATAAGGAAGCCAACTACTAGAACAGAGGTAACCAAAATAGATTCCAATTTTCTTGACTTCTTTGGGACAACTTAGCAATTATGTATGGAATCAAGATCATTACAGTAGGGGGGAGATGGGACTTGGGACTTGGGAGAGTATATAGTGACATTTAGTAGTTTTATAATGCCACTAATGAGAGCCCTCTTTTTATCGGTATCAATAATGTGGTAACATTTTGAAGAGAAGTTATGGTTTTTTTTTTTGTAAATTAACAATGAGGTGAGTATCGAACCCAGGACCTTCTGGTCACTGACAAAAGCCTTTTCCACTAGGCTATTCGATTTACGCGCGTTCAGAACCAGTGTAGAAGTGAATGAATTAGAAAGAACGAAGACCAAATATCCGGAGGTGTGGAAAGAGCTGCTGTGAGAAGCGGAAAACGAAGAGAAGTTATGGTTTACTCTTTTCATTCATTATTAACCATTAGTTCGGAAAACTAAAATAGTAAAAAAAAAAATATTGACTTGTGCGCTTCAATTCTACGCATTCAACATTTTAATTATCATCGCATCAAACCTCACAAAATCCGGTCTAGTCTCTCAATTGGTATATAAGCCATTGAATGGCGTTTAGGTCTTACCGGTCAAACCCCCCACCCCTTTTACCAAACCATAGGAAGCCCCGAGTAGTTTACCTAGTGTCTCAACTCGAGTTAAAACTCAGATTTACATTTACACAGACGATACATAGTTACGAAACCTATCATTCAGGAAAACAAGCCATTTAAGTATTCCCATGTGAGTTTAAAGCTTCGATTGCCACTCGAAGTTTAAAGACGATCCACCGAAGGGAATGTGAAATTATTAAACCAACGCCTTCAAGAGAAATGTAGGCGATTAGGAGCTAGGTTTGCTTGTCATTAAAGCAAACCTTCCCAACCCATTGAGCAACATAAATGAACAATGTTGTTTGCTATAAACCGCAGAAGTTGTTCTTTTCTTCACTAGATAGATATACTTCTAGCCCCGCTAGGAAACCAAGCGGAGCTGAAATCTGAGGTGGTAATAAACCGACAATGATTAATGCTTTTAGAATAAATTAAGAGACCATAGCTAAGCAAGCTATTAGTTGCATCCAATATGTCTTCGCTGACTTCTGCTAAGTCCCACTGAAAGAAACTACATATCACTTATCTGAGTGAGTGAAGGCATTGAGGTTCCAGTCAAGAAAGATTTGACGAGTGTAAGAGCCTGTTTGGGCCTATGCAAAGGTACTTCATGGCCTGCCCCTCTAACTGTGACGAATGTCAGCCCCTTGTACTCCTCTGTCCATCCTCCTACCTGATTAACATACAAGAACTTGAAACTCATTATCAAAGTATGTGGTACTAGAATGTGAGAACTACTTGAATCCAGACAGAGTATCATTGGTTATAGCAAGAAGAATTTGCTGAAGAGTGAAAGTGGATCGGAGAATGTTGAAAATCCTACCTGTCCATCATCGTACCAAGCATGCCACGGGGTAGTTGTTGTAAGGTTCAATGCATCTATACTGTACCGGGTGGATGTAACAGGTATCACAGCGTCAGTATCACCACTGTCACGGAAAACAAACAGCATCTAAGTTGAGCAATTCAAGTAATATCGAATCTGCTAAATAATGTACAAAATGTTTTAAGAGAGAAGATTATGAGAGATTCTACATGAGAACATTATAACTCTAACTCGCAAATGAGAATTCAGTGCTGTGACCATCTGCCCATAGCGTAACAAGAATATTTAAGTCTAGAAAATGACCAGCATGACATTTAAATGTTACTAATGAAAATGTCAGAAACTTATTATGTGCCGAGAAGTATAAATTGCACCTGAATACCCATATGCGAAGTCCTGAAGATATAAGCTCTTGGTAAACATCCAACATTGAAGTTGCACAGTCCTTCCAGTTCATGTTTATCTTACCACTGTAAATATGAAAAGAATTAGTAAGTACTTGAATAATGATTAATCAAAATGAAATTGAAAACCAAATCTGTATTAAAATTTCACATATTAACACTTGGTTCAGAACACTTTCATCTGCCTTAAGTGATGCCAAACCATTAAAATTTCCACCAAAACTGGTACGTAGAATAATAACGGAACATTTGACTACATCCATGATCCATTTTGTTAGACTATTGTTGATAAAAATATTCATGAAGAAACATACAAATGCAGTGGTGTACTGAACTTCCCAGTCTTACTGTGAGTGTAACTCTGCCATGGGAACACATTGCAACTTATACTTAATTTCTAATATGTATCATCTTATATCTTTGACTACTAAAGTAATCTTTACCACACTAAGAGTGGTCGGCTAATGTATCATCTTACACGTCCAGAGCCTATAAACGAGTTAAAAGAAACTTGTACAGACTACATTACCAACAATCAAAATTGTATTGGCAAATGTCATTTACATCAGAAGAAAAAATTCTTAAGCGAGGGAAACATCACACTTTTAATGTATGAAGAATCGCATCAAAATCCTCATAATTCTAGATATAGGTCCACTGAACGTTCTCTTAAAAACGGAGTATAAGAAAAAAAAAAAATGGAAAGCATATATATTACTTGCATGTATCCCATTGCAGTAGTGCTTGGCTTTTAGGAACATGAAGAGCACTTTTGACCTCAGGGAGATTAAAGTAAACAACTGAATGATCCTCTGTGCATGGGTCATAACTTCCTCTCATGGAACCAACACGCTGCAGCCATGAATATCATCAGTAATACATGGAAAATAACAAACATAGTGAGTAGTACATGGAAGATAACAAACATAGTAACATATGCTTCCAAATTGTCAACTTCACTAGTGAGTTCTAAAATTTATTAGACTAGATATTAGTGCACAGTCTAGCCTGTGCGAATTCGTTGATCGTATTCATAATATATATTTTTCGGTTAATTTTTACACGAACTCATTATGATAACACATTATTTGTAAATTACAAAAATACATGTGCATGGTGAGAATTACTAAATAAATATATTAATTTTATGTAGTATTATTTAACTCATTTTAACTAAATTTCTTGTAAATAATATAAGACGAGACATTCTTGCACAGTATTATCTGTGCGAACTAATAAATAATATAAGATATAAAGGCAAATATATTTGATGATATTTGAGGGTAGTTATTATATTAAAAATATTCATAAAAATTAAATAATTTATATTAATCATCTTCCTACTATTTAGGAGATCATGGGGCTTTATAATAACCTCTAATTCCCCCCTTCATACATTATATATAAAGTAGAAGTAGATATATAGAGATTGCTTTCTTTTTTCATTTATAACAACATCAAAATTATAGTTACATCCCAACATGATTTAAACTAGTAATCTCTCTTGGCAATCCGACATATTACTTACAGGCCTTTTCAGTAGACGGTTACGAAGACCGAAACTGGCTGTGCATGTAGGAGTGAAGATGCTGTAGGGATCAATGTTCCCCATTTCTTTATCAGCCAACTCAAGAATCTTGTTACATTTTCCAGAGGTGTGTATCCAGGACTCATGACTGCAGGTTATGTTCAGCAGCTTGTGCGTCTGATCAGAAATTAAACCAGCTGCCCAGAGAAACTCAAAAAGTCCAAAATGATCATGATAGTCATCAGTTAAAGCATTTCCCACCTGCATTAGGTTAATATGGAAAATCTTAGTGGTCATTAAGATAGAATAATTACTTCCTTTGTCAATCTTCTTTCTCACCTACTCCTTGAATTTCTTTTATATCCCATTATATAATTGCATTACAATTCCTTCGTCTCAATATAAGTTGAATGTTTAGAGTTTAAGTACTTTATTAAGGATATATGTAAATATTCTCCAACCCTTCATTAGTTAGACGTAATCATGACATTTCAGGGTGAGTGGAACTTTATAGGAACATAAGTGTAAAGATAATGAAAAAGTATCTCTTTTGTTCTAAAACGATCAAATAGTTTGAGACGGGGCTTTTATTCTAGATAATCATATATTTAGAGATGGAGGGAGTATAATTTGTAGAATAACTGAGAACACATGCTGAATGAATTTAGGAGAAAGAATTATGACCAAATTAATGCTCCAATGCTATCAAATAGATTTTACTAAATTCCAATGGTGTCAACTAAATGGAGACAAAAGGAATATTATGTGACAAGTGAGACAAGAAGGTTTACCATGAAACCCTTTAAGTTGATTGGTGACTTCTTTTCGACCTTGTTGTAATGCACAATAGCTTGGCTCAGCTGGGGGACATAATGGCCTGAAAACGAGTTCAGAAGTGAAAACATTTTCAAAAGGAGAATCAGAAGCTTAACTGTGATAAAGATTTTTTTAGTTCCCTTTATCAGTTTTTTCTTGTTCTTTATTTGTTATCAATAAATTCATTATGGCTGCAGCTGCTAAATTTACAAATTTGAAGCATCAGTCCTTTATTAGCATATATCAAATATTAATCCACACGATGATGTAATTATTTCACTCAAGTTACATTTGTTAATCAAGCATATCATTCTGTGTGTATACTCGAAAATATTAAAGCTACAGATAGTTAGAAGGTACATGTTTATTGGTTAACTTTGTATCAGCATAATACAGAATATACTAAGAACGATTGCTGCCTCTGTCAAGACAACATGATATATTTACCAGCATAGCTTTCTCCTGCAATATAAAGTTCCCTTCCTTTGTATTGTGGAAAGCGCTCAAACCACCTCAATAGAAATGCCAGGGCATCCGCGGCTGCAACAACAAAAAACTAAGGTTTTAGTTCTCAGTTACTACCAGAAAAGTCTTAAATATGAATTGCCGGAATATGTCCAATATAAATATAAGAGTATGTACAAGATCGTACCAGTACTTTTATCTCCATTGTTCAGTATATCAGAAGATGTATTTGAGTATGAATAGCCAACTCCAGCAGGAGAATCAATAAATAGCACATTCGCAACTGCACTATTAATTGTTAGGTTAGATTATCTGAGGATTGATGGAGAAAATATCAAATCCAGTCCATGTGAAAACAGATATACTCCCACAGTGTGAAAATATTTGATTGTTCACAATACAAGAGTTGTTTTTTTATTAGATGGGATTCTACTAGTTAACTTCTTTCATTATTTTTTGTCCCTACAAAATCTCCTTCTCGTCATATAGTGTAAGGTTACCTTTAATTAAAGTAGGTAAAAGAGGTAAAATTCAAATTTCCTTACCGTAATAATTTTGTTTTAAAACATCAAGTATTGTAAAACAGAGGACTTGTGATTTAGAAGCATTCCATAAGAAGTGATTTGGAAGAAGAAACAAATGCATAATGGATATTGGAAGCTTTTCAGAGCTGGAAATATATCTGGTGATAAAGAAAATTACTCTCATTGAATTCTTTGGAAATATATCATTAGATTAGGGAGATACAGACAAAAAGTATCAAGAAAAGAAGAAAATTCAATTTATCCCATTTATTAGTGCGCTAAGTGTGACTTCTATCCAACGTATGAACATTATTCACATGAATTATGCTACTTTGAGTCAGCATTTTAATTCTAATTTTATAGTGATTTTGACTGAGTTTTGCCTTTCGATTATGGAAGAAACAAGAAGCAAACATGTTACATATGTGAGCATAAGCATGTTGGAGCAACAAAAACGAATAGATTAAAGGGTGGAGGGTACAATAAACACTGCAATCACATGGTGTATAAGAAAACATTTTAAGCAACCACAAACGCTATTCTGTTGAAGAAAAAGAGCATTCTGAACTGTTTCATGTTTGGCTAATACCAATACAGAAGAAGTGCATCTTTCAGAAGTCAGGAAGTGCATT
This sequence comes from Echium plantagineum, assembly GCA_003412495.2. Classification (NCBI taxonomy): domain Eukaryota; kingdom Viridiplantae; phylum Streptophyta; class Magnoliopsida; order Boraginales; family Boraginaceae; genus Echium; species Echium plantagineum. Next base: position 31,693,977 of record CM016563.1, on the reverse strand, counting down.
TTGATTACCTTTGTTCCACGAGAAGGGATTGAGGTAAAGAGTCTTCCCATCTTTCTCAATATGAAAAGGACCCAATTCTTCAGCTAGTCCGTAAGCAATAGACGAGCATCCAGGTCCTGCAATTGCCTTTACAGAGTCAGAAACAGGAAAAACTTGACAATATACCAAAATTAATTTCAAGGTCCAGATCTCGAACCATACAAAGTATAGTAGCACCTTAAAAAAGTAACATAATCGAAATATACAAGAGGAAGGAAACATTGTGTTATCGATGTAGCATCTAGCATCATCACATTTCAGAAGCATCTAACATTCTATTTCATATTACATATTTACAAGCAATTTGCAATTCTAGCATTTCTTTGTAAAACTAGTACAAATGATAAACACTATCGAAAAACTAGTACCAATTATATAAAATTATCGAAAAAGGCACCTTATACTTTTTTGCAAAAAAATACCATTAGATCCATCTATATCATCTGTTCTATCTACGACTACTGCCAAATACTATAACTTCTGCTTTGCGCGAGCGCATCTCTATAGATATTAAACCCCGATCCCTACATTTTGTCACTGCACTTGACATCACCCTATTTTATCGAGTTCCTATCATCGTAGACCTACCGTTGGGGTATGCCCCACCTGGTAGTTTGTCCTAAAAACACTATCTTTGCTAATTTTGTGAGTTTTGATGATTCATACTACAATACAACTGCAAAACATAATGCTACAAAGTTGGCACTCTTGCAAATTTCCCCTCAATAAATATAAGCATCAAAAACACTTAATGGCACTTTCCAATTCTAATTTTCAGATTAACTAAAAGATAACTAATTATAAAATTCTACGAAAAACTCGAAAAAAATTTGATAATCAAGGAACATAGGAAGGAAAGTTACCTCCATTTTGCCAAAGAAGAATAGGTTTGGAAGAAGGATCATCTTGAGCCTCAAAGAACCAATAAAACAGAGCTCTACCAGCTTCTTCATTGACTGTTACAAAACCAGCATAGTGTGCAAAGTCAACGTTGAAGCTTTGACCAGGGAGATTAACAACTCTGTCCAACTCTTGCTCACCAAAAGGGTTGCTGGGTATTTCATTGCTGCAATGCACAAATTGAAAAATAGTTGTCCAGATTATGAATGTTCCGACAAGAGAGGTGTCCCAAAAAGATTGTCCCATTTCTTGATTGGGTTAATTTTGGCTCGTGAAAATGGAAGATGATAGGTGGTGAGTGTATTATATAGCTGAGGTGGTTTTGGAGTGCACATAATCTGCCCACTTTTTGGGGGGTGGGTAACTATATTTACGAGACACGATTTGTATAATGTATTTGATTAATTCTTTTTTTTAAGTTAATCTAAAATATACGATCTATTTTATATGTGTTTGTTAAAATTATTTAGAGTACATTTCATGTGTTCGATAACAAATTTGCACCCATACCTTGTACTGTTTGCCTTAAACATAGGTTTAAAAGCTACTCCCTCCGTCATTGTCACATTTTGACTTTTGTTAGTTAAACATTACAAAATTTGATCATGAATTTCCATTAAACGATAAGAAATAATATGTCTTGTGGGACCTTGTTAGATTCGTCTCAATATATATTTTTTAATATTAACTTTTTATAAATTTTTCGCATGTAGAATAATAGATATTTATATTCTAAATCGTGTTTTATTAACCACCAAAAGTCAAAATGTGACAATCTTTTAGGGACGGAGGGAGTATAATTGATTGTCAAAGTTTAATTTTAAAAAAGTCAAACGTCAATTATTTTGAATTGGGGGAGTATCATATTATACTATAATTGTTGCTTTAATTAGTAATTGTGTGTACGTTATTTGTAATACTCTTCAATTTACTATTTGTTAGTTGCAATTCTCATGGTTAATTTACAAGACAAAATAACATTACCTTCTTATAAAACAATTGAATTTCTCCTGTTTTTCCAAAGTTTAAAATGTTAAAGGAATTTCTTAAAGAAGTTTCTTATTCTATGAATGAAGTATTTTTATTTTTCTTCATTTTATAATATTATAAATAAAAGTGAAAATATGGACACTTTACAGTAACTTAAACACTATAATAAGTAGGATGTATTATTTTAGTGAGTCCATAATTATGGAGTTGCAGGATTACTGCAGAAAGAAGCAAGAAGGTGAAGATGCAGGCTTACTGCTAAAATAAGCAATCAACAACATGATGTTGCTGACATATCAATTATTACTCCCCATAGGCCATAAGCCCATAACTACTGTTTTTTCTTCTTATTTTTGGCATTGGTTAAGGTGCAAAAGCTAGCAATTTCTAGGACGCAGTTGGCCCATTAATCGGACTTATTTATGAGGTAAGGCCCGTGAAAGAGGAATTTGGTTAAATAGCACACGAGGATGTTTTTGGTTTGGTCGGTTTTTCACGAGTTTTTTGCGTGAAATTGATATTATCGGTTTTTTAATTACATGGATCGATTCGGTTGAAAATTGTTTTGATTTTCATTGGTTCGGTTGATGTCGGTTTTAAGGCAAAACCAAATTGGTTCGGCTGGTTTTTCAGTTTTCAAACAAACAAAAAATCAAAGTGCACAATTTCCAACTAAATATAGTCTACACGTTCAAATGAAGTCAAAAAATAAAATACAAATACATTTATAATAAGAATGCATTTTAACAAACATAACCTTGCTCCTTTGCTCCTAACTAAGCCTCCAAATGCTAGCCATTGAATCATCGTCATGTATATTACCGAATGACGGTGAACTCAAATAAGTAGCATATGAAGTAGATATGTCGATATGTAGACTTTAATAGAAGGTGAACTCAAATAAATGTTTAATTAATACTAACCAAATCAGCTTGAGTAGAGGCGTCAAACTCCTTAATAATCATTATTGGATTAATTGTGCTAAATAAGTAGCATATGAATGAAGTAGATATGTCGACTTTAGAGTGACGGAATTGGAGAATGAAGAAGACAGCAAAATAGGGGCACAAAATTGGAGTGATTAGTTTTAGGTTTGGATATACGAGACTATGAGGTATACTGAGTCCAACGAGCTCTTTCATTTTGGACAATTGTGTTTTGGATTATTGGGCTCTTTCTTAAATTAAAAATTATGTAAATAATGTAATAATTTTTTTAAAAAATCAAGATTAAATACAATTATTTAAACAATACTATTACCAATATAAATATTTTAAATACTATATATAGCCGGTTCGGTTCGGTTGGTTTCGTTTTCGTTTAGGGTAAAATCAAAAACCGAATTTTTTTTGTCGATTTGGGATGTTTTCGCAATGTCTCAGTTCGGTGTCATTTTTTTCCAACCAAGTCTGTAAAATTTCGGTTCGATTCGATCGGTTTTGTTGGTTTAAAACGAACCAAAAATATCCTTGTAACACACTTTGACTCTGATATTAATTTGGATCATCATTTAAATTTTCTTTGTCCAACTACCACATCCCTTATGCCGATGGCTCAATAGCCTAGTGGCATCCGGCCCAACCTTTCATGTAAGAGGTCATGGGTTCGAACCTTGTTGGAGACATATTTGTCTCATACTATTATACTCTAACTTTCTATTAGTTAGCAATTTCTGTATTCATGTTTGTAATATCATTGTAGTCACAATTCATCGCTAATTATCAAAAAAAAAAAAAAAAAACTACCACATCCCTTATGAAATGACAAGTTTGCCCCCTATTTCCTACTCTTCCTCCCCATTTCCCTTCTTCCCCATTTCTATTTTTCATCCACCAACCATTAACTTTCATCTCTTCATTTTTCTTCTTTAATCCACCAACCTCCATCGCCACCAACCGTAGCGGATCTTGGTATTTTAAAATGCTTGTTCGAAATCGACATAATTTGGAAGTGGTTGCTCAAAACACTTAGATATATTTAAATATAAATTTAAATGATGACCTTTTCATTAATTTTTTCTTTATACATATTTAATTTTTTGTCAGAAAAAAGTGCATATTTGAGTGAAACAGGCACGAACTAATGTAAGTCTGCTACTGACACCCACTACCAACGTTCAGACCCCATTTCTTTTCTTCTTCATCCACTAACTTACATCAACACCAACTTTCATTCCTCCAATTTACCAAATGCCAATAAAGGGTGTCAATTCCAAACAAAGGCGGGGGTGGGGGCTGCTTTTGGACTAGGGAAGGGGTAAGTGGGCCCCCCCCAATTTCGGTGGTGTAGGGGGTGTTTTGTGGTTTTTATTGATTTTATATACGAGCTGTTATACGCACACTGAAACAGTGAAAAACGGTAGCAATTGGACAAAAATGTCCCTGACGAACAACGAGTTCGTCCATAAGGCACCCGTCAATAAGGCTATGGACGTGTAAAGATTTCGGCCAAAAACAGTCATCCCTTCTGTTATGGACGAACTGGTTGTTTGTCCGTAAGCCCTACGGACAAACAATGAGTTCGTCCGTAAGCCCTATGGACGAACTATGAGTTCGTCCATAAACTTTTGAACATTTTTTTTAAAATGATATGTTGTGAATATTTGTTATTAATATTTATTAATATGATTATTATTAGGAGTATTGATTATGGTATTGTATATTTGTTATTATTATAGTTAGACACATATTTATTTATTACTTTTTAAATATGAAGAACAATCATTCTAATTGTTCTAATAATATTAATCATTCTAATTATTCTAATAATATTAATCATACTAATTGTTCTACATATATTTATAAATTCGACAATATTATTATAAAAATAAAATTGGTTAGTTTTATATTATTGTTCATATATTTCTATATAACATTGCATACTATTTAAATATTTATACATGAAATAGAATAGTGTTTGGTTGAAGATACTCAATTAGGATAGTAAGATAAATTGAAAAATATAATAAATAAAAATAATAGAAGTAATTCAAGTATATTTAAGTATTTTACTATCCAAAATATATGCATTGTGGGGTGAAAAAATAAGTAATAGTAGTACATGTATATACTACTTAAATCTTTTCTTTTAGTACGAAATATAAAATTTACAATGTTAACCCAAACTTTAGACCAAATTAAAAATTACTTTTAATATTATTAGTATGTAATAATAATAATTATATTATACATAATAATATTATTAAGTATTAGTATTACTGATATACTAAATCATAGTATTCATATTACTTGATGGACATGTTGGAAATTGATGTGTCAATTTCCTCAATTAGTGCCCGTGAACTATATCATCTATATATACGGTTCAACAACCGATAGTTATATGAACTATCAGTAGTTTCACCCGAGATAATGCCGGGGGTCATCGAATGGCAGACTAGGCTCTCACGATGATCTTCGGGATTCGTGTATACGGTCTTATACGTTGAATCCCGATGCTTTCGTTACTCGGGCTATGAGGTCACACACGTAACAATGTGGTCCCGGTTCGTATGGGTCCCCCAGCGTACATAGCAACGCAAACCTCCGATGACTACATGGATTGGTATATACCGAGGACCCATGTGAGACTGCACAACCCAGAGAGGGGAGACGTAGGCGTGACTGCGAGCACGATATATTCTGTGTCGCAACAGGTACGATTTATTTCATTCAACTTTTCATGAAGTTATGTTACCTTTTTTCTTCAACTAACCAAATATTATATTTTCTCTATTTTGATAAAAGCGACTACAACCCTTGCGGCAGACAGTCCGTAACATTGAGCAATACTTGCAGTCACAACAGCATGTAGACCCATACATGCAGCAGCAGATGGAAGATTTGCAGCGGTATGGAGGGACTGGAGGCTTGCCCTGTGTGCCGCAGGGGTCGATGGATAATTGGTGGGGCCAAACGACCGGAACTGAATGGAACCAACAAAACTTTCAGACTGGTCCTTCTCGGAGTTTCCATCAGTATCCTGGAACAAACCAGCCCGATGACGATGATGATGGGGAGGATGATGATGATGTCGATGAGGAGGAAACCGAGTATGACTCTGATGATTAGTAGCGGAACACTAAAATTGTAATCATTATATTTTCTTTAATGTATTTGGAATATTTTCTTGTTATTAATTTGAAATGGCTATATTTTCTAGAATTTGTTAACTTGGCAATACTAATACATATTTTTAATATTATTATGTATAATATAAGTATTATAACAAATTAATAATATTAAAAACAATTAATGAGAAAACACTCAAGTATCGTTCTTCATTTTAAAATTATTAATAAGTATGTGTCTAACCATAATAATAACAAATATTAACAATAATATAATAAGAAATATTAATAATAATATATATTACTAATATTAATAAGAAATATCCACAATATATGATTTTTTTGGAAAAAAAAAACTGTTTGTTCGTTTATAAGGGTTACGGACGAACAATGCACTCGTCCGTAATCATTGTTGACGACCAATGGGCTCGTCCGTAACCCTTATAGACGGATAGGTTTGGACAAACAATGCACTCGTCCGTAACCCTTCTTGACGAGCAATGTACTCGTCAGTAACCCTTGTGGCCGAACTCTCTGTTCGTCAGGGGCAAAACCGTCCATCCGCTACAGTGAGTCACTGTTTCAGTGTGTGTATAGTGGTGCCCATTTTATATCTTGTTTTTGAGAAATTTGGCTAAATAACCATAATTAATAAAATAAACAACAAAATAACCACTTTTTTTTTTCTTTGCCTAAATAACCAAACTCCATCGAAAATGACTAATTTACCCTTTGTCTTCAATCAAAAATGAAAAGGCATTATTCATTCTTATTTCCCAAGTTTCACTTTTCAACTCTTCTCCATCTCTCTCTAACATAAACCTTTTGAACTTCTCTCTAAAATCAAGTCACCATAACTTCTCCATAGCATTAAATTTAAAGCTTTTTGGATATAAACCAATATAAAGTAAGTATTTTTCATGTTTCTGTATTGTTGCGTTCTTCAGTTAATTTTCGGAATATGCGTTTTAATTATGCATTTTTAAGTTAATTTTATGTGTTATGCGTTTTTATAATACGTTGATTTTAGTTAATTTTATTTAATAATCATTTCCAGCAAGGTTTGAACATGGCAGCAAGGTTCTTGTATTATTCATTCGGAAATTTGTATGTTTCGATTGTTATACTTTTTTTCACTAACATTATTCTATTTATGTGTATACGAAGTAGTAAAATGTATTGTTGGTTGTTTATGAAGAGTAATTCTGTATTTATGTATTTTTCGAACACTTAAATACACCTGAAAACACCAGAACATACTAGTCTTATTTATAACAATTTTGACATGTGTTTTCTCCCTTTTTTGTAGTCGCCTTTTAACTACCTTATACCTGATGTTGTGGAACTTGAGAGAGATTACTACAAGAATGTGATGGAATGGTTGAAGACACATGAGAAAACTCCTCCAACATTTACAAGTGTTCGCGTGGGTAACAATATTGATGAGGATAACATGCGAATATTCCTAATAATCACAGCAACACTTCTAAAGCTAGACAGGAAAGTTGAGGACGGTTTTAAGCATATTAGGGAAATAATGGATGGGCTTGAATAAAAAGTATCAACTTTGGAGAGAAAGATACCGAAAGGTAAAAAGATGGAGATGAAGGTTGTTTATCGTTGTAGGAGCATCGTCTCTTACGAGCTTGATATGTTCAAGTATAACTTGAGAAAAGATGTAAGAGAAGAGTTGAATTTGCAACCACCTAGTGACAACCCCCTGTCGTTTATGAGTTGAAAGATGATGCTCTAGTTCCAATGGAGAATAGTAGTTAGTTATCATTTAGTCACTTTTGTTAGTGATGAACAAGTATTTTCAGCTTAATTGGTGTTTATTTTGTTAGTTACTTCTGTTTAATTTAGTAACTTCCAGCTTCTTTGGTGTTTATTTTGTTTAGTCTTTAAAAATAATGGAGTTTACATATTTTCTAAATACTCGAAGTATTTTTTGTATTTTCTGGTGTATTTGGCGTATTAATTCGGTGTATTTTGATATTTTCGGTGTATTTTGATGTATCTCGAAATTCAAGCATTTTATGTGTTAAGAAATCAAAGAAAACACTTGTGAACACTAAAAAACACCACAATACACCAGAAATAATAAGATTCGATAGTTTTAACTAATACACCACAATACACCAGAAAACATTTTGGACTTAGGAAAAGAAAAAATATTGAACAATTAAATAAGGACATTTTAGTATTTTCAAGTGAGGAGTGATATTTAGGCAAAGAGAAAAAAAAGTGGTTATTTTGTTTAATACTTAGTTAACTATGGTTATTTAGTCAAATTTCCCCTTGTTTTTCATATATTTAGTGACAGTCACGTGGTCGATGGGAGTGCCTACGACAAGGTAAGAGTGGGGATATGGGGTAAGGGTGATTTGTGGAAAATAATGGATGGGGTTTTTTAGTACTTTCACAAAGAATGGATGTTATTTATATAAAAAATTAGAAAGAGTGCCTAAAAGTCAAAAACTAAATTTCGAGATAATCAAAAGGTGTATTAGATGAGCTAAGCCCCCATAATTCATAAGGTGAAGATTTTATGTGCCAGAAGGAGTATTGAGAATTATTATAAAATTGTTAACTATAAAAAATTAAAATTCATCTAGACGATTGAATTATCCATAACATTTTAAAGAACCATCTAAATCTTTTAACATTTCAATTAGACACTTCATTGCCTATTTTAGCCTGATCTGTTATATGCACACCCAAACAGTGCTTGTCGGGAGTGAAATTACAATTATGCCCCTCCCTATTTGCAAATGTAGTAATTGAGGAAACTTGACAGAGGGGCAAAATGGTAATTTCGCTCCCGAAAGTAACACTGTTTGGGTGTGCACATAGTGTAGCCCATTTTAGCACCTAAACTTTTCGTGCAAAATTTGTCTTAATTTTAATCCAAATTTCCATCTTTACCCCCTCTGTGATCCTTGAGGAAGGCCTCCACAAATCTAGGGTCTCAAATTTTGAGATCTTTTACCTCCCAACTTCCAGTCTACTACTTGAGGTTGGTCAAATTATATCGAAAGGTAGGATTTTTAGAGGTAACTTTGATATTGATATGATATTTTTTGTTCGAATCAATCTAACTTATGTGGGTTAATCAAGGTTCCAAAGTTTGTTAATTTTGACCATTGAAAATCAAACTCAACGATCTTTTTTTCGATGAAGGGGTTAATTTTAATTGCTTGGATGGGTTGATAGTAACTTTTGGTTCTTTATACGAATTTTTCGGGTTTGCTTATATATATGTACCCTTCTTAAATTCATTTCTATATGATTAGGTTGTGTTTGATCTTATTTGAAATTATGAAAATTAATGGCCTTGTCACTATTAGTTAAATCAACCCATGAATGTATTCAGTAATACTATTTCTTGTGGCTATCAGCATTCGATCCCACTCTGTGCGGAACTCTTCAAATGCATCGAGACATGTTAATGTTAATGTTGGTTATTGGCATATGACGTTAGCTTCTATCTGTATTTAATAGTTTTTCCATTGTTTGTTTATATTTATTTGAAGTTCTTGTGCGACAAAGTTCAATTTTTTATCCGTATATGCTGCAGTGGGAATGCACTCCTCGTTTTTAGGATTCTAGTATACTTGTTGAACTTTTTAGCAAAGCAAGAATTTCGGGGCTTGGATGTTGTTTTGGGAATGTTCAGTTTGTTAACTCAAGTCATAGCCTTCTTGCACAATGAGGATCATTTTGTGTTCCCTAACGAAACTCGGATCGGCATATCATCGTCGAGGAAATAAGATATTAGTTGGATTGGTACGAAAACCTCTTTGGAATTGGATAGATGAAGGCTATAGGCTAGCGCATAATGCAGCTATCTGCAAGCATGGCCATCCCTCTTGTATGATTCACAGAGCTTCATATGCAGATGTCCCTGAAGATCAAAATGAAGGTTGTAACATAGTGGTACATGAGTTCCTGTTTCTTAAATGATGTTTATGCAAAACTCTTTTTTTATGATGGTTTTATTGTTTCCTTCTCAGGAGGGGCAAGAGCAGGGCCTCTAGTAGAGTATGAGCGCAGAATTGTTGCTGGTGAACTTTTGGATGGAGATACTTATCAGGTGCGAATGTTCATTCATTAATCTGTGAACACAAGGTTCTTATATGAAAATTTTGAACTAAGACTTCAAAGAAGCCACCATTTGGAAGTATAATAGATTTCAATTAACTTGCGACATGCCATTTACAGACTCTTCTTTTTCTTGTAGCAGCATTTTGTATCTTTAACTTTCAGCCACTATTGCGTTGATGGTTTAGCCTGAACATGCTGATATTTTAGTCTTAATATAGCTTGGCTTATTTTTCGAGAAATTAATCTTAAGCATAGGGTAACTTTATTCCTTAATATCCTTTACTTGTATTATATTATTATTATTGCACAACTGTTTTTCTTTTTAAATTCAAGAATCTTACTGAATTTTTCTTCTCACCTCCCTCCTGTTGTGCATCCTCTACTTTTTACATTAATCACCTAAGTCAAGTTAAGATGTCTATGTTGATCTGATGTTTTATTGGAATAAGTTGTTCTTTGAGGTTTTGAAGGGCAGAAAAACTATACTTATTTGCAAGAGTTACTTATCAGAAAATATTTTTCTAGTCTATCTTAAAATTTATATATAGGTTTATGCAGGTAGGCACCTTGAGAGAACTCCAGAGACTTTATGATGAACTGGTTGAAAAGGCTGATGCCTGCCGGTTGGATCGATATAGTTCATCAGAGAAAGATAGCAGGTAACTTTTGATCAAATTGTATCATGTGGAAACTTTAGAGTGGAAGGATGGTCTTTTATCCATTGGTTATCAGTAAAGAAGAAATTATGCATAGCTTTAAATTTGTTATGCTACTCACATATAAATTTTTTAATCATCTACGACAAATACTGATACATGTCATTCTTGCAGGAGTAGATGGTTGTGGAGTCGTTTCATACCTCAATCTTCTCACTCACCTGTCAAAGGACTTTATCTCTATGGAGGTGTTGGTACTGGAAAAACTATGTTAATGGACTTATTTTTCCATCAGTTGTAAGCACAGATGATCCTTTGCTTTTTAAATTATTTTCGTCGTATGTTTATTTCTACTACCTGCATATATGTCCGTGCCGCTTCACACACTTAGCATGTCCATTTGACCCGCTGTTATCCAGACCTTGCAACTGGAGGAAAAAGAGGATCCATTTTCATGATTTTATGCTTAATGTCCATAGCCGACTGCAAGTACGAATTCTTTCCACAGTTCTTTTGCTTCTACATATTAATGTCATTGCTACTAGTCTGGTAATTCCTGCTAGAGTCCTTCATAGAAACTGTTGTTACGTCATGGCTTTAAGGTTGTCCACTGTTTTATTTGAAAGACCTGGTTTGTCTCTATATAGGTCGTTTCAAATAAAAAATGGTGGAGTACTAAATTACTAAATGGTTTACACCAATTCTTTTGCAGAAACACAAGGGGGTTTCAGATCCGCTTGAGGTAGTTGCCGGAGAGATTTCGGATGAAGCAATTTTGCTTTGCCTCGACGAGTTTATGGTATGTTAACAGTCGTGAAAATATAATTTGTTGACCATGTTGGTTTCCTCTTCATAGGAATCTGGGATAAATGCTGGCTTGACCTATATTCAGTGTGGTCTTGAGTACATATAGTTCTTTGTTAGTGACTTAATCTAATGCTTTCTGGTGATCTTTATAGGTGACTGATGTTGCTGATGCACTAATACTGAATCGTTTGTTTAAGCATTTATTTAATGAAGGAGCTGTAAGTACTTATTGGACTCAGATTTTGTCTAATCTATGTACACATACTCGTCCAGACCCTTCGATGTAAAAGTATTTTTTATTTATTCTGGTGGTGAAATGCAAGTGTAGATTCTTGTTTCAACTTCAAACCGTGCTCCTGATAATCTCTATGAAGGAGGATTACAAAGAGACCTTTTCCTACCATTTATAGCTACTATTAAGGTAATTTTGTTGATATATGATAATGATAGAAATTTCTAGATTTCATGACCACAATACTGCCAGTCTGCTAAGAATTCTGAATCTTGTATAATCACTGTTGAAGTAGTGGTTCAATATCTGCTAGACTTCGACTTAGCTAACTTCATCTCCAGTTTACCTACTCACTAGTAATTTGTTACTTTGCAGGAAAGATGCGTAGTTCGTGAAATTGGTTCATCAGTTGATTATCGCAAGAAGACTTCGGTATAATTATTCTTCTCTGTTACAAATTCACTTTAACATTACTTATTTTTCAACTTATTCAACTGAAGACTTATTTACATTCACTTGAACTTCAGGCTGAGGAAGGATTCTACTTTGTTGGAAATGACTTATCAACATTTCTCAAACAGGAGTTTATGCGATTGATTGGGGACCATAAACCAATTCCACAGGATGTTGAAGTTGTTATGGGAAGAACACTGCATGTATGTCTATAAATTGAGACTAGTAGTCTTAGGTTTCTCTGATGACTTACGACATGATCTGGCCCGCTCTGTGATGTTTTAGGTTCCCATGGGTGCCAATGGATGTGCGTATTTTGAATTTGATGAGCTTTGCGACAGGCCTCTTGGCGCAGCTGATTATTTTGGATTATTCAGTACGTTTTGTTGCCCAAATCTCTTACCACTGGACACAAATATATAACCTTCTAGCCTGCTAGTAGTAATGTGTAGTCAGTAGTCACTTGTGAGTCTTCGGCTCTTTGCCAGGAAAATAGGCTCGTCCTATTTTGGATTTTATAGTCGATATGATATAACTGAGCTTGATGGAAGAAATTAACCTAACTATTGCTTATATGACAACTTTTTTGTAACCCTATAAAATTCTACTCAACAGAGAAATTCCATACGCTGGCGTTGGAAGGTGTTCCAGTTTTTGGGCTCAGTAATAGGACGGCAGCTTATCGTTTTATCACCTTGGTTGATGTTAGTCCTCTTATTCTGATTCTATACCGCAAGTCAATGATATTTGGTACTCCCTCAGAACCTTATTTCAAGGGAGTTTCAGTTATGCACAATTACTTAGCAGAATGATACATATCATGATTAGTTTTCTGTCCATTTAGTCTTCTGCTTCTCATTTTGAACTAAGACAAGAACAGATTGTGGGGTACCTTTAAGAAAGTGGGATGGATGGAGTAATTATCAGGTGCATTTGACAAGACACCCACATGATTAGTGATATTGTTGTTGTTACCTTGATTCCTGCCGACAAATTCAACTATCTAATGCAATGCTCCTAAATCTGTTTATAGGTTATGTATGAAAATAGGGCTCGTTTTTTGTGTGCGGCTGAGGCAACCCCTTATGAACTCTTTGAGAAGATCGTAACCGTTCGCGATGCAAAGAACATGTCACCCAGAACATCTTCAAGATCAAGAAGGAGTGATGACGCTGACCTTTGTGTGGACAATGAATTGGGTTTCGCTAAAGATCGCACCATTAGTAGGTATGTCACTCACTTTTTATGTTGATATCTTTTCTTGATGTGTGGATACTGAATTGGGTTCTCTAAAAACCTCACGTTTTTAGGTGAGCATCGTTACTGTGTTATTGATGTTTATGATGTCTATGTGCATACAATCAATGCAAGGAAAGTTTGCAATACACATTATAACCTGCATCTTTATTTTTTCTACAATATCAACGCGCCATGCTTAAAAGTGTATCCATATAATTTTTCCTCGTCGAGTAATATGATGGATATCCAGAATCCAAAATAGATTATTTTGTTAGTGGGCATTATCTTTATATCTCCATTTTGAAAATTGAGTTTCATCTCTATACCTTTTACTTCAACAGTTGAGGTATTAAGAAATTTGGCGTTCATTTGGCAGGTTAACGGAAATGAATAGCAGAGAATACTTGGAACAGCATGCTTCAGAGAAACAGAATCTTCATTAGTATACAATAAGTAAGCTCTCTAATATAGACTAGTAGCGCTGCTTTAGGAACTTTGGGTCAGCATCATGACTATTTTTTCAAGCAACATATCATTTGCATATCAGAAAGATTTTACATATTTGGCCGATTTGAGTACCATCATGGCTAGATACACGAGATCCGTAGAAGATAAATTTCATAGAAACCAGTCATTGTAATAAGTTTCCAATTCATCCTTGTTCTGAATAACAATACTCACGTTATTTCAGAGTGATGAATAATGCTCCAGTTACTGATATACAGCTTTACTTTTATTTCTCCATGTTGAAAACTTCTCTCGTGCCTGCAGTCTGTTTGCGGTGTATTCAGTAAAGTCATGCGATATATTAATTCTTTGCTCTTGGAACATAGTTTAACTGATAAAGAGTTAGAGTATTACATATATGATATAACCTTGCTTCTTCACATAACGTGAGTTCAACTGCCCAAAGAAACAAACCTTCTTTACACAACATGGGTTCAAGTTGTTGGTAGTACAAATAGTACTAATTAAATGTTATCAATCTTCATGAAATAATGCACTTGGCAATAGGTAAGATCAATTAATAAAGATCAACGCAAGTATGCTTTTATTATGAGATCAAACCCATCAACTTCCAAAATACAGGACAGCCTAGACAGGGATGAGAGGGATGTAAACAAAACAATTTCGAGTTGGATAATACATTTCTACAACATTTGCTGAAACTAATAACTTCAAACTATTAATCCAGAAGCTAAGTGGATGACGGGTATCGAGCAGATATTTCTGAGCTTGGACTCTACACTACATTGCTAATGTAAGTGACCACCATCTAGATATGCAATACTGTTTTGATATAGATTACTAAACTATAACATAGAAGGTAAAGGATATAACATAAAAGGCGAACGATACAAGTGTATCAACTATGAATATTGCGGAACTCTCTCAATGCCATCATCCTTTCATTGAACACCTGCATCTCTTCTGATGCTCTGTAAGCTCCTGATAATATACATAGTACACAGGTCGAGTTAAGCTTTAATTAATGATGAGAAGAAAGAGCAGATAAAGTTCTCCTTAATCAAGAGAAAGGCATTAATTTATATACTCATCATATATAAACTCAGATTTGCAATACATGACGGTCCTCCCCATGTATTTAGGTAGTATGTCGAGAAGATATACTCATCTTCAGGGTTTGATGTCTGAAAGTACCTTTACTGTTGATGAGAAACTAAAATAGTAGAACACATGAACTTGAAGCATTTAGCGTGTTACCTGAATCTGTTTTTGTAGAAACTTGACATACTCGACAGCCTCGTCCAACATGTCTGCAGTATTTGTTTGCTGCATATGTCAAGGATATTTGATCAAGCATGGCACAAAATCTGTGCAGCACTATAGAAGTATCGGCTATTGAATATTACACACTAATTTATGTCATGTAGTTGAATTCAAATTTATAAATAACATGAGTAAAACTCTAATTTGAGCTTGGCACATAAGACAACTTGTATGAAGACAATTCTCGAGGGGGGTTATAAATGGAATGTAGCAATAGCTCAAGATCAAAAGGGAATCACGTATCTGTTGATCACCCGAATTGCCAAAATCAAATGCGCCATATCAAGAACAAAGTGTTTAAGATATATTCTGTGGGTTTCCTGCCGGAGAGATACGGTTAAGAGTTGTTACAAATTTGTGGGTCTGAGAAGTATGTTCTGCGGCTTTTCTGTTGCTATAATCTGTTTTTGCTTCTCCAAACATTATGTTTTGAAGGAGGCCAGGTTTTCAATCACACAGACATGATTTAGAAGCATTAACTCCTATATTACGGTTACTATGGAAACAGAAAACTATAAATAGCCTCGATCCTGAACTGTATTAGTTTAGTTAGTCGTACAAATCTGACAAAAGCTGGAATAGCTCAGTTGGTTAGAGCGTGTGGCTGTTAACCACAAGGTCGGAGGTTCAAGCCCTCCTTCTAGCGTTTAAATCACTTTTTTAGAGAAGGTATAAAAGTCTTACAGTTGTCTCCCTTCTTGACTTTTCCACTTAAACGATACTGCTACCGCTTCACGTCTTAACAATTAAGTAGCGAACTATTTCATTTTACGCTACCATATAGAAATACTGCTGAACCACATATCGTCTATTCATCATCATGTATGGGTCATCATCTACAATCATCACAATGTACTAAAAAACGATGAACATTTCAAACAGTTCCAAGTTCATACACATTTTATAGGAGTTTTTTCTTGCACTATGTTTCATCGATTCAGATAAATCCCCTTTCGCCATAGGCTAGAAGGTTAACTAAACTAAGCTAATTCAGTGTAGCATTACAATAACTAATTTCAGTTCTCTTCATAGTTTATAAGACGAAATGCAGCATATTTGATGACAAGGATATGAAATTTAAGTCATTAAATGTAACTTCTAAGCCGGAACATATAAAGCAAGTTTATCATTTCAAATACAATAACATTATTACTCAGATATAAGTAACATAATACAAAACGGGAACGCTGACTTGAAGGTCTAGCATACCTTGTCCATATTGGGAACAAGTTCCTGAAGCTTCCTTATCCGGTCACTAATCCTCGTTCTCCTGACCTGATTTCATATGAAGAGACAAACGATGTGACACTGTATACATCAGTGAACCCATTCAAAGGAAACTAACTAGTATCAATTGAAGAAAACGAAGGCATAACGAGATTCATACCCTCTCAGCAATGCTACGAGGATGTGTTGCGCAGCCACGCTTTGCACGCACTCTGCACAATACTGCATCTTCTGTAAGCTTGTCCATTTCTGCATCCAATAATCCAACAATGTCACTCTGCGACTCCGAACTCTGCTCCACTTTCTACATTTACACAACAAAGATGATGAAAACCAAATTGCGTCAAATATTTCTATATCACTTGTAAGTCACACTGTAAGATGTTTCATGGTATATCAACATCAACTATAGCACTAATATGAAGAAACTAAACAGGACAATAAAATACGTTAGTACTTCACCATATCTAAGTACTCTAACCTACATACACATGCTTTAATAGTGAGAGATCTAACATAATTGCATCACACTCTTAGCTACAGAGGTAGTAACAGGATGAGGAACATGTAGAACGCATCTGAGAAAATCAAATGCCCCCATGATATTTAGGAGATATGTTATTGTTTGAACTCCAAAAAACAGATGTATTTGGACACTCATAATGTTATTTACCCACCAAGTTTGTGTCACATCATTATACTTCACGAGTTCTCAAGAATATAAGCTCGTTTTCCTAGAGACTCTTCATGCCTTCAAGCTTCATCTAGTTATACAGACACATCATTACAAAATTGAAAAGTAAGCATGCATATTCCTTAACATAAAATCTAAACCTTTGGCTTACTTCATCTGCATTTATTATTTCAATCTAATTAACAGCACATGGTGAGATGGATATATAACAGTACTATCTTTTGTTATATTTTTACCAAATAACATATTCAAATATATTCGAGTTCATAATTTAAAGAGCCAATCATCAAAACTACATGCTATTTTGGAAATGGAGGGAGTATGATAAATTTTAAGTAATTACAACTTTTATCGAACATTTTACTAATCAAGAAGCGGTGGGGACGATGAAACCTGGTAGCAGAGACAAAATAATATTTAGTCCTGCAACTTGTTGTACAACTTCCATAAATAGTTGACCACACTTTATACCTACCACCTAAATAAGGAAGACTCCATGAGACCATCTACTCATTCAACCTACCAAACTTAGTATAAGGGCCCATGTAATCGTTTCTCGTTTAGGTAATCATCTTACATCTTCAATTTTTCAAAAACAAACTTTTCAGCAAAAAAGTATCAGTACTTCACAAAGAAAGATCAATTTAGGATGGACAAATAAGGTACTCCACCTACTAAAAAATCCAAGAAAATGTCTAGTATCGGATCTTGATGGTTTGACTTTCTACATTTTGGTGACATACATTACATATAACAAATACGAGTATTTTCAAACATATTTCGCAATTGACATGACAATTTTGATTCAATTCAAAGTTATGCAAGTCGATTAATTCAGCCACAAAGTTCGTTAGTTTCAACGATCAAAAATCGAACCAAAAGTAGTTAACAGACACAATGCCAGGAGTGGTCCCATACATGATTACCAGTAGCTTAATAATACAACGGAAGTTATTAATCAACCAATGTGGGACTAGTTATCAACACACGATTACGAAAATCAAACAACAGAAAAATAAACATGATTACCAGTGGTGAAGAAGCCAACTTTGAAGTAGTAGTAGTAGTTTCCAAATTTAGTCCACGAGGCCTCTTATTCGACGACTGATTCAACAAGTAATCAATACTTCCAGGAACACCAAAACCAGAAAAATACCCCTCAGAGTTAATAGCAGACAAGAACTCAGCTGGAGAACTATTCTGCCTCAGAAAACCAGTAAGCCCCCCTCCTCCTCCTCCTCCCCCTACCCCACCCACTCCATCAAGAAAGCTGAGATCAGCAGAAGGGTGTCTGCTAAGGGATGAGCCTGGTGGTGTCCTGGGTGGAGGAGGATGAATGGGTGGCTTACGCGGCGGTGATGACGTGGACGGTGGAGGTACTAAGAGCGAGGAAGTTGGAGGTGGATCAAGAATCACTTCATTATCCAACTCTGTTTCCAGTAAGGCTTCCAACCAAGTCGCCGGAGCGGAGTTGAAACGCTGCAAGTTTCCTCTGCTCAGCTCATTCCCACCCCCACCCCCACCACCACCACCACCAAATTGCATATCTTCAAAATCTCAACTTTGGTACACAAAAAAATGAACTTTTTTGGCACAAAAATAGACTTTTTCGTACAAAAACTAGACTTTCTTTTTTTGTACCAAAATTTGAACTTTCTTAGTTGAATAGACTTGTTTTTGGTAAATAATCAATGGGTTTTACTTTATTTTTTTGTTCTTGAATTTTGGTACAGAAACTGGATTGTTTTGGTACTAAAGTTGACTTTTTTTAACAAAAAATGAAATATTTTAGTTGAATATGGTTGTTTTATGTAAAAGATTAATGGGGTTTGGTTTAAATTTTTTTTTGTTGATTTTATGATTTATGGTTATTTTTCCCTATTTTTCAGGTGTTTTGTATGTTGGGTTTCCTTTGTGGTAAGCAAAGGAAGAGAGGGAAGAGAACAAAGATTGCTACAGAAACAAGATGGTTTCCTTTTTGGTTTATTATTACATACACAACTGTTTTTTTATTACATTATTTGTAGTGATTAAGATATTAAAGTAATGTTATCTGTTTCGAGAAATTGGGTACTGTGTCTCACTGGATAGGCGCAACGTGTACATCTAAAAGTTGCAGTCTTTCATTGTCTGCTGCTTCCCTAGCTCTCTATTCTCTCCTATAAAAACATATGCCTAGGTATTTTATGGGTACATATATTTCCTCCCTAGAATCCTTTTACCAAAAATATCTATGATAATGTTATTCTACCGAATTTGTAAAGTCTACTTGGAAATGTATGTGTATATTAATTTTGTGATATGGGAAATGTAGATGAATATTACTTTCATGCATTTTGGAATGGATATGAGTATTCTTCCAAAAATAATCGAACATGTATATATTATAAGTACCCATAACACAATTCAACGTTACTTACATGCGTTCAGTAAGAATAATTTTGGCTGAATTTGTTCTCGAGGAAAGGTTCAATGTGGAAAAAGGTTTTTCACTATTTTATGGGTGCATATGTTTGTTGAATCGAAAGATCCTAAATTGGTTGTAGAATTCAATTAACGAACCCTAACCAACTCCTAACTAACTTCCTATCCCACTAATACTAACGGCTATATCCACGCGTCAATATTTGACTGGCTCTGTTGGCTCTATTATATTATTAATTGATCTGGGTTCGACCCCTCCAGGCTTCACCATATTTAACTCATGCAGTAGCCAGTTGTACCTTATGCTTTTACCCCCTTCCCCTCAAGATGGTGCTGGTATGAAGCCCATCTTGAACAACAATGGGTGACTCGTCGGAGCAGGTAAAGCCTTAGTCAGACCATCAGCCAACTGAAATCTGGTAGGCACAAATTGAGGTTTCAAGAAGCTCTGTTTGTATAAATCTCTAATGTAGTGACAATCTATTTCTATGTGTTTGGTTCTTTCATGGAACACAGGGTTTTTCACTATAGAAATGGTTGCTTTGTTGTCACAATTCAACTGTATTGGCAACTGTACAAACACTCTCATGTCCCTTAAAATGTAGCTCATCCATTTCAATTTACATGCCAAGACTGCTACACTTCTATACTCAGCCTCAGCTGAAGATCTGGCAACTATAACTTGTTTTTTAGACTTCCAGGACACTAAGGCACTTCCTAACATTACACAGTAACCAGTAATTGATTTCCTAGTGAGGGGCACTTTGCCCAATCACTATCACAGTAGGAATTGAGTTGTAAATTTGACTGATTAGCAGGATAAAACAAGCCATGGGAAGGAGTTCCTTTGAGATA
The DNA here is from genome assembly GCA_003412495.2 of Echium plantagineum. Classification (NCBI taxonomy): domain Eukaryota; kingdom Viridiplantae; phylum Streptophyta; class Magnoliopsida; order Boraginales; family Boraginaceae; genus Echium; species Echium plantagineum. The sequence goes on along the minus strand of CM016563.1, from coordinate 31,673,497 downwards.
TCCAACCATATGTGTTGCTGCCTTCCAATGAATGTCAGTAGGGGACTGCATGAACTGACTTAAATAATGGACACTGAAAATAATATCATGTTGAGTGAAATTTAAGTACAGTAATCTACCTACAAGTCTTCTATAAACTGATGGATCAGGCAAAGTTGTTGTGTTTGGATTGTAAGCATCCCAATCATGTAGGAAAGGAGTCAGGACTGGCTTACACTCTTTCATTTTGAGATCAGACAAAATGTCTTTCACATATTTCTATTGTGTAAGCATCAAACCTTTGCTAGATTTTACAATTTCTATGCTTACGAAAAACTGGCTCCGTTAATTTATTAGTTGATCTGGGTTCGACCCCTCCAGGCTTTACCATATTTAACTCATACAATAGCCAGTTGTACCTTCCTGCTTTACACTTGTACCTTTCCAGACAACACATATATTTGATCTACCACCTTATGCTTTTAAATATACTAGATAGACTATCTCATGTTAAATCTTTTCGTAATTTTCATATGTTAGCATTTGCTTATATGTAATTCAGTAGTAAATGAGGCCTATGCTAAAAAGTAATTTCCTATTTTAAAAATAATTTTTCTTACACTGAATTTTTCAAAATTAGTTTTTATTTTTACCAATATATTTTATTTTTCAAGATATATAAATAGAATCTAATTTTGTACTTTGCAGATACAAAAAAAAAAAAATCAATATGCACTATGCAGTGACATCGATGGAATATAGTATAAAAAAGCTATTTTCTAAATGTCTAGTTATTATGGTGTTGGCACTATTCTTTTAATTTAGGAGAAACAAAAAAATATATGATATGGTACGATAAAGAGTGTTAAAATTTGTCTAGTTGATGATAGATGATGATTGTATGAATGAAATAAATAACTATATTTATATATTTAATTAATGTTAATAATAAATTAATAAATTAAAGGTTTTGATTTTCACACTTCAAACATTGATTATTACACTCCATTTTTCCAATTTTACCCTTCACTTTACTCTATAAAAATCAACAAAAAGTGATAAAGTGGAGTGTGGTTATAAAACTTGGAGTGTAAAAGTTAAAAGGCCTAAATTAATTAAGTGGATGTTTAGTGAAAGTCACATTTTCACAAATTAAAAGTGGCTCAAAGAATAAGATAATTGATATTCAATAATAAGTATAAGAGCCATTCAATTAACTATTTGAGAAACTAATACACACAAAATACAATGACATAATAAGAGGAAATTTCAATTTTTATAGTAAAATATATGACTTTATATATTCAAAACAAAATTTAAAAAGTATAAGTACAATATTTTATAATAAAAGATATGACTTAATATGTACAATAGGAATACATTTGAAATAAGTATAAGGTTGTTGGGGTTCATGGAAGTGTATGTGCTGTTTAGGGGGGAATATGAAGGGAGGGGGAAGACGAAGGGTGAAGGGGGGAGGGATTCGTTTATTTTAAAAGAGGTCCACTATATGTTTGTATATTATAAAATAATCTCAAATACATATACTCCCTCCTTCCCATTTTGTTAGGCCAATTTTGACTTTCACGGTCGTCGAGACACAACTTGAAACGTAAATATCTCGAATTCTACACATACAAAAATTATAAAACTTTGATATTTTAAGAATATACATTGAGACGAACCTAACAACATCTCATATGACTATATTATTTCTTATGGGCTAATAGAAATTCATAGTCAAAATTTTCAAAGTTTGACTCCCAAAATAGAAAGTGGACAAACAAATTGGGATGGAGGGAGTAATATGTTGAATTTCTATTTTACCTTTCATTAAAACATAAAAACTATCAATTTTATGAAATCCCCAAACTGACCAAGTCGTCATAGTTCAGGGGACAACTTGACCGATTTAAAAGTTTAGGGGCACATTGGCAGACTCAGAAGTTCAGTGCGTTATTTGATCAGTTGACAATAGTTCAGCGGGCATTGTAAAATTTAGCCTTTATAATACACAAAGTAATAGAAAATCTGGAAAATAATATACATACAAAGTACTAAAAATTTAAAAAGTAAAAATTAAAATTAAATTATTAAAAAGAAAATAAAAATTTATAACAAAATCAAAATTAAATTATTAGAATTGAAATAATAAAAATTAAAAAAATAATAAAAATTAAAATTAAAAAACTAAAAATTAATAATCCCCCACCTACCCGAACGCCGTTCACCATTGATGAGGACGAGCAGGTCGAGCTGAAGGGGGGTGATTGAGTTGGAGGCGAGCAGGTTTAGCTGGGGTGGGGGAGATCGGGCTGGACGGTGGGTGGAGATAGAGCAGGTCGATCGAGGATGGCGAGTTAGATCGAGCAGGTCAATGGGGGGATCGAGCAAGTCGATCGATGTGAAGGATGGAGAAGAGGATCGAAAGGGGAAGGGAGATCGTTAGGTGGGGAGGGGGTTGGGGACGACGACAAAGAGAGGAGGGGGTTGGGGATGACGGTGGAGATGGGGGATTGGGGTTAGGGACGATGACCGGGGGATTTTTTTTCGTTTTTAATAATTTGTTTTTTTTTTAAAAAAAATAGCCTCCATATATTTTCAATATTCAAACTGACTCCAAAATGTCTGTTATATGTTAAATTTTTATTTTGCCCTTTATTAAAATTTAAAATCTGTCAATTTTATCCCCTGAACACTGACGAAAATTTTCAAAATAATCAGTTTGAGTATTTCATAGGATAAATTGGCTGATTAAAAAGTTCAGGGGATACACCGATCAGATAAATAAAGTTGAGGGGATCATCAAAATTTAAGCCGATTTTCAATACTCGAAGAGTTCCTATCTACCGCACAATGAAACAAAATTCATAGTTTTCATATGGAAAATGAGGTACAGTATATTGTTATGCACTCTACTACACATAATGACATAATTATTATATAAGAGCATGTACATTGGCTTTCCTAAATTTTTCTCTATAATTTACTTTCAATTATCACTTTGCTTAATTTTTGGGACTAGTTATTCTTTACCAGATCCCCTATTATTCACAATTAATTGATCCATAATAATTATAACTATAAAAATAAGGACGATACACATTTGAGAGTGACTGGATAATTTATAGGGAGTCAAACTATTTTAGGGAGCTGAAAAAGTGTCATTTTCAATATTTTAACCCCTATTATAACTTATAGGGGAGCTAATGTAGAACATTCACATCAGCTCTCTCAAAAACTAAAATAAGGGGTGAAATTTTTAAAAATGACGAAATTGTTGTTTTTTCAGCTTTCCCAAAATAAGTTAAACTCCTAAAAATTTATTCGCACACCTCCTTCACTCCTCAAACTTATACCTTCCCTATATGGAAGTTATTTTTCTTTTTTGCTCTCATTTTTTCTTTTTTATTTATATGAAAAGTTAAAAAAAAAGATAATTAAATATTTTTTATCATATATAAATCTAAATTAAAAATATGTTTAAATCAACATCCATGTAATATGTTATTTTATGATTTGAAAAAATATTTTTATCATAAATATCTAATACAATATGCAAAATATTTATTTTTTTAATTTGGAGTGAATAATAAGAAAGCTGTTAAAGTATGTATATGAAAATCAACTCCTAAATATAATAAAAGTGGCGGTTGAGAATGTATTTTAGAGAAATTTTGAGATAGTTTATGTGAATGCTCTAAGGCTTATTTTCTTTTAGCCCTCGAACTATTCAGACGCTTGACTTGGGTTGGACTTTCTTTCTTTTCAAATCAACGATTGTACTATGGCTCTTTTCAATTTGTCCCCTATCTTGTGTTTACGTCGAAAAGCTAAATTCATACAAGATTAAAATCGAAAACACATATAAAATTAGACGTTTTGGAGCAACATTTTTAATAAATAAAGATGACGCTCACCAATAAAAAACAAAATTCATTAAAAAATAAACCTCCTTATTCCAAACACCCACCCTACCCCCTTCCGCACACCCCACCACCCCACCAACCCATATCCCTAATACCCAGCGCTGGAAACAAGTCGAGTCGAGCCGGGTACTGGACTATCCCAATCTACTCTTTAAGATAACGAGCCGGGTAGTAATGAGTCGGGTAATTTAGTGATCATAACTTTAATACCCTACTCGACTCCTTATGATAACAAGTCGGGTAGCAACGAGCCGGGTAGTGTAATATCCAGCTCTACTCCTTTATTACCCGGCTCCTTAAGGCAAAATGAAAAAAAAAAATCTTATTTTTAAACAAAAAATGATACATTGGTAAATTTGGAACATTAATAAATTACATAAAACTTTTATTATTTGAAATATTGATAATATATTTAACACATATATTGAATTTATTAATTTATTTCATAATTAATTAAGGGATCGAATATTTATCAAGCGAGCCGGGTATTTCAAGCGAACACAACCTTAAACTCGTACCATATTCCTTATCTACCAACCGATCTATCGAGTCGAATACTCGATCCAGATGCTCGAATGGGTAACGAGTTACCACTACTCATACCTACCGTTTCCTCCCCAGAAGAAAAGATACATGATGTGAGATATGAAAATCATTAGATCAATAAGACTAAGAGGCCTATAGACATGAGTATATCTGAAGCTGAGGCCGAATCTTCACTTCTTTGCAACGATGTGGTTCAAGGTCCCGTTGACTATAAGGGCTCCCCAGCTCCCAGATTCACCACTGGTACTTGGAAATCCGCAGCATTTATTATTGGTAAGTTCCACCTTTATGGTCCCTTATTTTCTAGCCGAATCTAGTCGAATATAGTTTAAATTTTAAGTTCAACTCGTGTTTTAAAAAAATAAATGTACCGATATAACTAATCACTACATCAAGCCTCTCGTCCTAACTTCACTTCGATTTAACTCAACTTACATCATCTATTTTTAAGTTTTGTCATTTTTAGCTAGATTCACCCGATCCAAACAAAACTAATTTTGAAGTGGTTAATTGACTGTTTTGTGTAGCTACTCAGCTCTCTTTCGTGAACAGTCAATGTTGACACTATCATTTCTTGAATGTTGATTGTTTACCAACAACTATGTTGGCCTTATTCAGCTTCTTCATGTGATTAATATAGTAAGAGCAGAATAAAAATTGGATCGTCACATGTTGAATTTATGTACTACATCTAAAAAAGATGCTTTAGTTTTGAATTTTGATGGTTGACCTTTTACATTTTAAAAATCAAACATGTTTATATGTTAAAGTACTTTATATTTGCATGATGATGTTTTATAATTTTTATTTATGCAAAATAGAAGTAAAATTTCAATTAATGCTACAAAGTTTGTTAGTTTATACCATTGAAACTCAAAATAAACGATCTTTTTAAAATGAAGCGAGTATTTAACATGGATTTTGTGATCACCCTTTTTCTTGAATTCATATATCAGTATGGATTTGGGTTGAATTATATGAAGCTACATTGATATGTAGGTGTGGAGGTAGCAGAGAGGTTTACTTTTTATGGAATAAGTTCAAACCTTATAAGCTACTTAACGGGGTCACTGGGTCAGTCTACGGCGAAGGCAGCAGCAAATGTCAATGCTTGGTCTGGCGCAGCTTCGCTTTTACCTTTACTCGGTGCTTTTGTGGCAGACTCATTTCTGGGTCGCTACCGCACCATAATTTATGCATCCGTCGTCTACATTCTGGTTAGTAACTTTTTTTAGGTTTATTGGAATGCGCTCTTTTTATTAACTATGAAAGGTTGTTAAGATTTATTTGTAGTCAGGGGCGGACCTAGGGGGTGTACAGAAAAATCTTAAGGTGAAATACTGATCTAGTGGTAGAAGGCTTCACATTTCAGGAGATGGGCGCGGGATGCCTCCCCCCCTAGTCTCCAGCTTTAATTTTTCTTGTAACTTCAACTCTTTGTTTAGAGATTTCGTGCCTCCCTTTTACATTAATTTTAAAGTGGGCCCGCTTTTATTTTCATCCTAGTTTCGACCCTGTTTGTAGTCATGTACTCATGTTGAGATATATGATTTTTATGTGATGTCTACAGGCACTTGGTTTATTGACCCTTTCAGCAATTCTTCCTTTTACTCCAGACTGTGACAATGTGGATACTGCTGTTTGTTCCCCTCCTCGAGTTCAAATTATCTTCTTCTTCTTCTCACTGTATCTTGCAGCATTCGCGCAAGGAGGACACAGGCCTTGTGTCCAAGCTTTTGGAGCGGACCAGTTTGATGAGCAGGATCCACAGGAACTCAAAGCTAAAAGTTCGTTCTTCAACTGGTGGTTTTGTGGGTTCTGTGCTGGCCCTTTAGTTGCACTTTCGTTTTTAAGCTACATTCAAGACAACGTTAGTTGGGCTCTAGGATTTGGAATTCCCTGTATGGTTATGGCTCTTGCATTGATCGTATTCTTGTTTGGAGCTAAAACCTATCGATTTCCTAGAAACACCAATGAGCAGAACCCAATAGTGAGGATTGGTCGGGTCTATGTCAGAGCAGCTAAAAATTGGAAGACTACTTCGTCTGCCATATCTGTAGAAGAAGAAATGCATGTATTCTTGCCTCACCAGGGGTCCCAACAGTTCAGGTAAGTGCTTATTCTTATATAATCTGTAGCTATTACTTAATTTCTTTACAGCATGCTTTGTTAAGGTTGTCTAATTATTACTTAAAGATGGCTAACAGTTTTAAGAATTCGTTATAGATATTGTGAGTTCTGTTAATAGTTCATAAAGCTCTATTGTCTATTTACTGAACAACTTAAATCATGATCTTGCCACATTAGCTCTTAATAAAAAAGCACGTCACACATGCTGGGTGAAATGCATTTGAACACAGAATTTCTTGTATAGGTTTCTTAACAAAGCTCTGCTTTCACCTGATGGTACGAAAGAAGATGAAAAAGTATGTACAGCCGCTGAAGTTGAAGCGGCTAAGGCAGTTCTACGGCTGGTGCCTGTTTGGCTAACATGTTTCGTCTATGCCATTGTTTTTTCGCAGTCATCAACTTTGTTTACAAAACAAGGATCTACCATGGACAGATCTATTGTTTCCAACTTTGAAGTGCCACCTGCTGTACTGCAGTCTTTCATTAGTCTTTCCGTTGTTCTTTTCGTTCCATTTTATGATAGAGTATTTGTTCCCATAGTGAGGAAAATAACTGGTAAGCCATCTGGGATAACAATGCTTCAACGCATAGGAACTGGACTGTTTTTGTCTCTTCTTTCCATGGTGATTGCAGCTGTAGTCGAGATCATACGTCTTAAAACTGCTGCTGAGTATGGATTAATAGATAAGCCAAAAGTTGTGATCCCAATGAGTGTGTGGTGGCTGGTACCTCAATATGTGTTGTTTGGGATTTCTGATGTTTTCACCATGGTTGGTCTACAAGAATTCTTCTACGATCAGGTGCCAACTGAGTTGAGGAGCATAGGTCTTTCTTTATACCTGAGCATATTTGGGATCGGGAGCTACTTAAGCAGCTTTCTTATTGCACTTATTGAGAATATCACCGCAGGTAATGGTAAGGATAGTTGGTTTTCAGACAACTTGAATAAGGCGCATCTTGATTACTTTTACTGGTTACTTGCTGGCATGAGTTTCATTGCTCTAGCAGCCTATCTATACTTTGGAAAGACTTATATCTACAGGCGAGGAGGCGCTATCTAAGCCCAGAAACTATCACTTCCACGATAAATTCATCGGGCACCATAAATTTGTGAGCCTTGGTGTAGAGAATCCTGTGTTGTGCCTCAGCTTTGTGTTCTTTTAAATTCCGAAAGAGGCACCATGTATTGAGTAGCTATGGTCCTTGTTATATGAAGCGTAAATTCGTCATATAACATCTTGAGAGGTGCCAACTCCATTGTTCTGTGTTGAAGCAATTCTGTTGGTGTAAATTGTAAGTTCTCTTTGGCTTGGCTGAAGAGAAGGACACAACCAGTAGTCTTGCATTGATTGTATATGCTCTCCATCTTCTTTAACTGCATGTTTTCTCTGGATCCGAACTCTCATCATCGTTAGTAATATTCGTGACCATTAGATTAACCTAGTAATTATATTGATTTATGATTAACAACTTATTACTTCATAAATATATTTCTTTATTTCGTTGAAATGTGTATTATTTAATAAGAGTTTTGATAAAATTAACCTCCAAATGGAAAATGATTCTACTAATTGTTTAGAAGAACCATCAAATTGAAGTGGGTAAGTTCTGAAGATTGAACTAGTTATTATAATATATATAATCAATTTGGGTAGTTCGGTGGGCAAACTAATCGATTCTCAATTCAGGGGCAAACTGACCGAAAGGCCAAAGCTCACGGGGCCAGAAAAATGTTAGCCTATATTTTTTTTCTTCGAACTTTCTTATTTTATTGATTTATACTATAAGGTTATGACTTATTTTTATTTCGCAGCCTAAACTATCACGAAAATTTTAAAGTGCTCCCTAATATTATCATATGTCTCAAATAGCACCTTATATTATCCTAAACACTGACTATCTCCACCATAACACAACCCCACTTCATATGTAGCTCTAAGATATCTAAATGGCTGACGATATTGCCAGAACAATTTTGATTTTGCCAGAGCAAAGATTGCGTATATCCCTATTTAACCATCAAGTCAATTATTTCATTTTATCATTGATATTTACAATTTAATATTTTCTTGCAATTAGAGTTCATTATTGCTTTCTTGGTCAACTATAATTAATTAGTAATGAATGCAACAATTTGCAAAATATGTTTTATTTCAATTGAAAATAAAAGACAATAGACATTCATATATGCAAGATCTTCAATATCAATTGAAAAGAAAAGGGTGTACACAGTAATTTGTAACTTTTTTACACGGAACTTAGCAATGAAAGAAGAAATATATTTTTTCTATATACATGTTAAATAATTTTAGTAATAATGTCTAATTTAAAATATGAAATGTGTTTATTTATTGTTGATTTTTAAAATTAAAAAGAAAAATAAATTAGATCCTTAGGCTCCTCCAAACCAATCCCCATTTGTCTCAGCCAACGTGTATTACTGTATTTCTCCTCCCTCCCTCTCTATCAACTACCTCCTCTCTCTCTCATATTTTTTATATGCAAACAAATTACAATCTAAATATGCAATTGATTTTCATCAAATATTTTATCCTAAATTTCTTTAAAGTTCATGTATTCTTTTTCATTTTATTATTTTGTATCTAGATTTTTAGTCACAACTCTTTTCTTTTAATAAATTTTTAGATTCTTTTTATATAATATTTTGTCTTATTGTGGTTCGTAAATGAGAAAAATTATTTTTCTTTTTCATTTATTTAATTTGTTTGAAGATATATAGGATGAAAAATAGGAAATCTGATGTCATATGAAAGTTAAAAGTTAACTTTAAATTTAATAAAGTAATTTAAAAAATTGATTTTAGGGACAATATATAAAAAAGTGTGCTCTCACAACTTGATCTTTCCTATCTACCAAAAATAAAGTCACTCTTAGAAATGGAGTGGCTATACTTGGGAAAGAAAAAAATGAATAGTGGACAAATGACTATTCTACCCCTGGTTAAACTAACACAGACTCCAAGAACATTAGGGATATAATAGTACCTTCAAGTCACAGCCCACATGGGATAGCTCGAATGTTCACGGTTTTCACTATAAGAGTGTGTTTCTACATAAGTGTGTGGGTTCGATCCATGACATATGTATTGTGTAACTCAGCATTTATTCAAGGGAAGACTACTTGTGGGTAATTACCCAGAATCTGAGCACTCTTGAGGTGAGTACCGAACCATTAAAGATACCTCTCGAATTTATCTCCTCTATTAGACGATAAGCTAATGAATGGAGGACATTAAGATGAGCATATCATATTTATACTACTACCTTAAAATAATGAAAAAGTCCACTATGATGTGGGTCCGTGTGGATTATCCTACTCCATACCTACCATTTTCTCCCCACAAGAAAAGGAACATGTGAGATGAGAAAATCCCCACTAGACATGAGTATATCTGAAGCTGAGGCCGAAGCTTCACTTCTTTGCAACGATGTGGTTCAAGGTCCCGTTGACTATAAGGGCTCCCCAGCTCCCAGATTCACCACTGGTACTTGGAAATCCGCAGCATTTATTATTGGTAAGTTCCACTTTTTTGGTGCCTCGTTTTCGAGCTGAATCTAACCGAATATAATTTAAATTTTAAGTTCAACTCGTGTTTTAAAAAAAAAAGTATTGTAATGACTAATCACTACATCAAATCTCTCGTCCTAAATCTTCACCTCGATTTAACTCAACTTACGTAATCTTTCTTTAACTTTTAAGTTTTATACTTTTAGCTAGGTTCACCTAGATTCAAACGAAGCTAATTTTGAAATTGTTAGTTGATTATTTTGTGTAGTTACTCAGCTCTATTTCATGAACAGTCAATGTTGACACTATCATATCTTGAATATTGATTGTGTATCAACAACTATGTTGACCTTATTCAGCTTCTTCATGTGATTAAAATAGTAAGAGCAGAATAAAAATTGGATCTTTACATGTTGAATTTATGTACTACATCTAAAAAAGATCGTTTTAGTTTTGAATTTTGATGGTTGACTTCTTACATTTTAAGGTCAAACATGTTTATATCTGGAAGTAAACGATCTTTTTAAAATGAAGCGAGTATTTAACATGGATTTTGTGATTACCCTTTTTCTTGAATTCATATATCAGTATGGATTTGAGTTGAGAACCCCCCCTAAAAGAGATATATTATATGGAGCAACACTAGGAAAATAACTGGGCATTGTATAATGTAATTGATATGTAGGTGTGGAGGTAGCAGAGAGGTTTGCTTTCTATGGAATAAGTTCAAATCTTATAAGCTACTTAACGGGGTCGCTGGGTCAGTCTACGGCGAAGGCAGCAGCAAATATCAATGCTTGGTCTGGCGCAGCGTCGCTTTTACCTTTACTTGGTGCTTTTGTGGCAGACTCATTTCTGGGTCGCTACCGCACCATAATTTATGCATCCGTCCTCTACATTCTGGTTAGGAACTTATTTTAGGTTTATTCGAATGCGCTCTTTTTATTAACTGCGAAAGGTTGTTAAGATCTATTTTTAGTCATGTCGAGATATATGATTATTATGTGATGTCTACAGGCACTTGGTTTATTGACCCTTTCGGCAGTTCTTCCTTTTACTCCTGACTGTGACAATGTGGATACTGCTGTTTGTTCCCCTCCTCAAGTTCAAATTATCTTCTTTTTCTTCTCCCTGTATCTTGTAGCATTCGCGCAAGGAGGACACAAGCCTTGTGTCCAGGCTTTTGGAGCGGACCAGTTTGATGAGCAGGATCCACAGGAATGCAAAGCTAAAAGTTCATTCTTCAACTGGTGGTATTTTGGACTGTGCGCTGGCCCTTTAGTTGCACTTTCGTTTTTAAGCTACATTCAAGACAACCTTAGTTGGGCTCTAGGATTTGGAATTCCCTGTATGGTTATGGCTCTTGCATTGATCATATTCTTGTTTGGAACTAAAACCTATCGATTTCCTAAAAACACTAAAGAGCAGAACCCAATAGTGAGGATTGGTCGGGTCTATGTCAGAGCAGCTAAAAATTGGAAGACTACTTCGTCTGCCATATCAGTAGAAGAAGAAATGCATGTATTGTTGCCTCACCAGGGGTCCCAACAGTTTAGGTATGTGCTTATTCTTACATAATCTGTAGTTATTACTTAATTTCTCTACCTCATGCTTTGTTAAGCTGCTCTAATAATTACTAAAGATGGCTAACAGTTTTAAGAATTCGTTATAGATATTGAGAGTTCTGTTCATAAAGCTCTGTTGTCTATTTATTAGCTCTTAATAATAAAGCACGTCACACATGCTGGGTGAAATGCATTTGAACACAGAACTTCTTGTATAGGTTTCTTAACAAAGCTCTGCTTTCACCTGATGGTACGAAAGAAGATGGAAAAGTATGTACAGCCGCTGAAGTTGAAGCGGCTAAGGCAGTTCTACGGCTGGTGCCTGTTTGGGTAACATGTTTGGCCTATGCCGTTGTTTTTTCGCAGTCATCAACTTTGTTCACAAAACAAGGATCTACCATGGACAGATCTATTATTTCCACCTTTGAAGTGCCACCTGCTGCACTACAGTCTTTCATTAGTCTTTCCGTTGTTATTTTCATTCCAATTTATGATAGACTATTTGTTCCCATAGTGAGGAAAATAACTGGTAAGCCATCTGGGATAACATTGCTTCAACGCATAGGAACTGGACTGTTTTTGTCTCTTCTTTCCATGGTGATTGCAGCTGTAGTCGAAATCATACGTCTTAAAACTGCTGCTGAGTATGGATTAATCGATAAGCCAAAAGTTGTGATCCCAATGAGTATATGGTGGCTGGTACCTCAGTATGTGTTGTTTGGGATTTCTGATGTTTTTACCATGGTTGGTCTACAAGAATTCTTCTACGATCAGGTGCCAACTGAGTTGAGGAGCATAGGTCTTTCCTTATACCTGAGCATATTTGGGATAGGGAGCTACTTAAGCAGCTTTCTCATTGCACTTATCGAGAATATAACCGCAGGTAATGGTAAGGATAGTTGGTTTTCAGACAACTTGAATAAGGCGCATCTTGATTACTTTTACTGGTTACTTGCTGGCATGAGTTTCATTGCTCTAGCAGCCTATCTATACTTTGGAAAGACTTATGTCTACAGGCGAGGAGGCGCTATCTAAGCCCAGAAACAATCACTTCCACGATAAATTCAACGTGCACCATAAATTTGTGAGCCTCGGTGTAGAGAACCCTGTGTTGTGCCTCAGCTTTTTAAATTCCGAAAGCGGCACCATGTATTGAATAGCTATGGTCCTTCATTGTTCTCTGTGTTGAAGCAATTCTGTTGGTGTAAATTATAAGTTCTCTTTGGCTTGGCTGAAGAGAAGGATACAACTCAAGAAAGTAGTCTTGCATTGATTGTATATGCTATCCATCTTTAACTGCATGTTTTCTCTAGACCCGAACTCTCATCAGTCATCATCGTCAGTAATATTCGTGACCACTAAATTAACCTTAATAATGATCTTGATTTAGTAATTAACAACTTATTTAGAATGAGTACCGTTCAATAATAATACGTTCATTAATGTTCATTAACAAATACAATTATTTTCAATTTAAAGATGGTACCCACTACTAAAGTATATCTATCTAAGATGGTACAACGGAAAATGTTCAAAATAAATGTACCAGAATGATATTATACACCGATATAGTTTGTGTACCAAAATCTGTTAAACAAGTTGGTACAAATTATCTAAAACTAAAATATATTAGGTGATTAATATTAATGAATTTCTTTTTGACGTAATGGTACGTATTACCTAAAATGTAACAAAGAAGAAGATAATATAATTTTAATGGGTATAATATATATTTTTGTGATTAACGAATCATTAATGAACGAAAAGCTTAATGAACTGTACCTTTCCAACGACTTGTTACTTCAAAAATTATATTTCTTTGTTTCATTGAAATGTGTAACATTTAATCAAAGTTCTGATAAAATTAACTGGCAAAATGAAAAATGATTTTATTAATTGTTTAGAAGGACCTCTTAATTTGATCAAATTGAAGTGGGTAATTAATGAAGATTGAACTAGTTATTGCAATATATATAACTGCAATATTTTTTTTCTTCGAACTTTCTTATTTTATTGATATATACTATTAGGAAGTGTTCGGTTCGGTTTTCCTGAGTTTTTTTGTGTGAAACTGATTCTATCGGTGCTTTAATTACAAAAACCAGTTCGGTTGAAAATTTTTTCGGTTTGAATTGGTTCGGTTGATGTCGGTTTGAGGCAAAATCGATTCGGTTTGATCGGTTTCTCGGTTCTAACTTTGTTGTCAAATATTTTATATGACTTCCTTGGTGACTGCTTTAGACTATATAAATATTTCTGCAATTTGCATACGTAATCATTTTTTTAGGTTCTTGGAAACCATTTGACTGGATCATGTATAGCTTCTCTTTCAACTCTCCATGTAAGAAAGTCGTTTTAATATCAAGTTGTTCAAGCTCCAAACTTTGGTATGCAACCATAACAAGTAGCACTCTGATAAAAGTATATGTAATTATAAGTGAGAAAATCTCATCATAGTTTATTCCCTCCTTCTGAATGAAACCTCTAATAACCACCCTGAATTTATATTTGATACAAGGTCAACTATCTATTGTACAAGCTAATCCGATTAATTTTAACAATGATTATGTTCAGTAATCTCCTAATGTTAGAATTCTCTACGCATTTTACATATTGAGTTTACATAAAATGCATAGATCCCGGGGTTGCAAGACACAATGAAATACAATAGTTCATATGTCATACAACCCTAATTCGTTGATCGTTAGAACTTACACAATGAAACTAGCTCATAGAAGTATATGTTTAAAGGTAGTGTGAATATGCTACAAATAACATATAAAAGAGTAGTGCTACAAAGTTATACCTTTGAAGCGTGAGCGGAAGCTTTGTAAATCTTTAAGCGCTTATCCCCACACCTTGCTCCTTTGCTTTCTCCTTGAAGAAATGTCTATCACCAAGGTGATATGAAACTACTATGAAATAGTCCACACCAATACCTTAGATAGCAATAAGACACACTTGGACTAGTGTGTGTTATTGAGGAGTATGTAGTCTTTACTACTATAGCAAAAATGTAGAACTAGTTCTACACTCTACACTTAGAGTTTTGCTAGAGGGTTGAAGATGAAGTGTGTTTGTTTGTGTTCTTGTGTTCTCTAGCAAGAGATATGCAAGACTTAGATTGATGCTCTACCCATTCTATATCATCTTATGATATAGAATGGATGATGAAACACATTATACACTAAACAAACACATTAACCATCCATATGGTTAATGCCTCTTGGTCCATGGAAGATTCTCTTACAAGAGTTCTTCCCAAGACTTACAAAGCCTTCCCAAGGCATAAAGTAGCCACCAAGATGTCAACCATTCATGATGATGGAATTAATTAATCTTAATTAATTAATTAAATCATATCTTATTTAATTAATTCATTAATTAATTAAATCATTTCAATAAATGATAATATATATATATATATCTCACATATATATATATACATAAACCCCAAATGGTGTGTCCGGAACCAATTCCGGGCGCACCATCGGTTCGGTCGGGACACGATCTCGATCGAACCGAAATTCCTCAATATGGATCAAATCCCTTATTCACTTTCGGGTCACTACTCGAAAGTATCTTCGGTAATTGTTACGTGTGTGACCTCATAGCCCGAGTAACGAAGGCATCGGGATTCTACGTATAAGACCGTATACACGAATCCCGAAGATCATCGAGAGAGCCTAGTCTGCCATTCGATGACCCCCGGCATTATCTCGGGTGAGACTACTGATAGTTCAGATAACTATCGGTTGTTGAACCGTATATATAGATGATATAGTTCACGGGCACTAATTGAGGAAATTGACACATCAATTTCCAACAAGATCGTTACAAGTTCAAAATTCACATTTAATCTACGGGTTATGTGTGATATACCTCTTGGAGCGTGAGTGTGTAGCGGAAGAGCTCAAGTGCGCCCTCTCTAATTAGTCCACACCAATGTATAGCTTGATTCCTTCCTTGGAGGAACTAGACCTCAAGTGTATTAGTAAGAATCGAACAAGAAGGAGAAAGACAATTTTTCTTCCTTCTTGCTTATTAAGTTCGGCCAAAATGAGATATGAGGCACAAGAAGATCTAAATTTCTTGTCTCTTCTTCACTCATATACTTCACATCTTATATGCAAAAGTCAATCACTTTCTCTTGGCTCAAGGACCCTTTCTCTTGGCTCAAGGAGACTTTCTCTTTGACTCAAGGGTACTTTTGTATGCCTTTTTCAAAAACCATGACAAGCATGGCCTTTTCATGTGCACCTAGGGCCGATCAAAAGGGAGGGGGAGATTCCTTGAATTTCACCCCTCATTTCTTACATCTTCACACTTTTGATCCGGAAGTTTCGATCGAATCAAAAATCAAGTTGCATTGAATGTGTGTGACCTTTTAGGACCAAAATAACATTAGACATGTGTTAATAAAATATCAACCAAAGTATTTTAATAACATATTGATCACGAGCGGGCTCTAGTAAAACCATCGTGACCCCTTATGTATTTCGGGTTCATTCCTAATGTGTATATTATTGTCCAACAAAATATACACCTGAACTTTACTTTGAATGAGTAATCAATTGCACAACTATATTGTTCAATGGGCATAAATGTGACGTGTCAAACACCTCATACTTCTAACACTCCCACTTGCCCTTGGACGATAACTTGTGAAATGATTCATTCGCATCATGATCCCAACAGTCAAGCTATGGTAAGATATGTGTCACCATACTCTTGCACCTGTAATTTTCTCGGATACATAGATTTAATGTGATACCTAGTACGCTACTGGAGATGGCCATCTTAATCACCATTAAACTATCGAGATCCAGGATCAATCGACATAACCGATTGTGTGAATCCCCTCTGATGGTCGGCGAATTTTCCACCATGTTACGAGTATACCCAACATATGCCTTTATAGTCCTCCTTTTACAGAGAATGTTTGACATAGTCAAAGCACACAAGCTCCATGCCAGCGCATTCCCGCCACACAGGTCTAAGAATCACCATTCAACATAAGTTTTCTATGAGAATATTCTTAGGATACAGTTATGTTATCTTCTAAGTTTCTCATGGCGGTCGAGTCCAGTATCATAACCTGGACTAATTCTAAGTTACATACCCACATGTATGATTAGAGTACCTTACTCCCTTTCTTGTCAAAGAGACGTGACCAAGACAATCATACACATACTGATCATTTCAATGTTCGATTCCAATTATTAAACATTTGATCAGGGACAAGTTATCCCCTTGTTTCTAGGCTTAGTAGAGGGTCTCTCATTTGGGATCCTCAACACCAAAGACCTCTCCAGAAAACATGGATAACAGTGGAATCAAAGAGATATATGTATGAAAGACAGTCCAACTGAAAATACATATATCTATATTTGAATCAATTATTCAAAAATGTCTTATTAAGACAACAACTATGACAAAATACAGAAACATACAACTCCCACTAAACCTAACACCATCCAAACGTATATTTGAGTCCAACTCCTGATAAGTGTTTGTCATGTTTGCTCTGATCTGGTGGTACCTGGCTCGAGATTCTATTAGTAGATTTAGGCTTCAATAACCATTTCCGTTATTTACAACTAGTCGTTTGTACACAGTCCAGCCTGTGAGAATTTAATCTTCTTACTGAATTTCTTTTTTGTATAACTAATTAGATATTGATACAAACTTTATAACACATATATGAAATATATATATATAAAAAGATCATATATACAATTTCAAAACTGAATTTGAAGGAACATAAATACATCAGTATTACATACAAAAATAAACAATTTTAAATTACTTGATAAATAGTTAAATGGAAGTTTTTTTTTTAATATCAACACATGTCACTTCATGATTGGCCATATGAGAACATGGGGCTTCATTTTTTTATAAATGTAACTTCTAATTTCCCCCTTCCCCAATTATATATAGAGTAGATACTTTCGAGAATACATATTTATTAGTTATAATTATCATCAATAATTTCAGGGAGAAAACTATTAATATATAAACATATCAATCATTTTCAAGTTAAGGAAGTATAAAATATTGCGCAGACAATAAATGGTGCTTCCACCGAATCATTATATTTACCTTTTTTAGTATATCACTTAGTTAATTTGATCATACATAAACATTTCCTCGTATTTCAAAAAATAAAAAAAAAATATTATACATTATGGCTTCAATAAAATTAAAAAAGCTTTACATGATTACTTTGTACTCATCAGTACTCACCAAGAACATAAATATTTCCTTATTTAAAAATAAAGTAATTAATTGTTACACAACGATACTAATTAACTTACTTATTACGAAATCTAAAATAGTAAATATGAGTTGGCAATATAATAAGTGAATATGAGTTGTCAAAAGACAGTTTTTTTCACCTTAATTAAAAATATCACTCAAATTTAGAGCATTATTAATTTTACATCAGGAGTTTTCCTTTTGATGTTAACACGTCCATTTGTAACTGTAATAATCAAACTTGACTTTTTTCCATTATTAAAACCAATTTTTTTTCATATATAAATAGCGTTAGCCTAATTATTTAGTGAGGAAAAAGAAAAGGTTAATAAACAATGGGTTGTTCTTGCAGCAAAGCAAACAATAATGCTAAAGTTTTTTATGCTGCTCATCAACTTTCTGGGCCTCCTTTGATTTCATTACTCAATGAAAATGATCCTACCACCCTTACTCAGCTCTCCGATGGCGTAGCCGACGGCCTCATTATTATCAGAGATCCCGTCGAGGATCGTCGAGGGTAATGCGCGCTTTCATTTTTTATATTTTGTACGTTGTATAACAAGTTCAATCAATAAAGTATTGGTAGAGGAACTGAACTCATGATCTTGCGCACAAGCTCAATTATTCCGCCAATTTGATCACCCTTACCGGCTAACGTTGTCCTTATATATACTTGATTTGCTTGTTTGAATTAATTGTCTGTCTTGCATTGGAAAAAATTGCACATTTTTTTGTTTGACATGAACATTATAATTTAATGCCCCGGTGCACATGAGTGGTGAGGTGATCGTGATGCTTATCTCTTTTATAGTGGGTGAGTTCGAGTCTCTTTTGAGGCAAAATTTATTGTGAAGTGGTTAACGGACAACCTCAAATTCTTTGACCATCTGAGGGGTCGTTGCGGTTCTAACCTTTTTTGTTAAAGCTTTTAATCTTTCCAATTTTTCTTATTGAATACTCCCAGCAATCCAAAACAAATGTCTTTCTAGACATTTCATACAAATTAAGAAACAATCATTACATTCACACTTTCCATCTATGCCCCTATAAAACAATCATTAATAATCCAATTATCACTTAAATATATAATGCAATCATTACTTTTTTTTTGAGTTATTCTATGCAAATAGGGATATTAAAGGAAAAAGTGGTATATTGTACATTGGTTTATGTAAAAAGACATTTTTTTGGATATTGTTGAAATGTCTAGAACGACATTTGTTTTGGATTGCAGGGAGTAATACGTAAAAATTATTGTAGAGTGTCGTAAAAGTGAAAATATTAATGTGTACAGACATCGAACTTGTAATAATTTTCTTAGGTCCGTAAATTTCAGGGTAATATGGTTGCATCTATGTCGTGATCTTCAAATGATACCAGTAGGAAACATGAAGAGCTTCGTTTATGTACGAGATGGAATTGCTCAAATGGTTGAAGCTAATGCAGGAGATTTACTATTTGTAATGCCTTTTGGGACAACGCCTGATATTGTTGTCATAATACAAGGTTGTCACTTATCAATTTCCAAGATTAGAACATTGTTGGAAACGGTTAGGGAAAGAATGTCCGTCCGGAAGCTGGCACGGTGGCAGAGACGGGGGCGTCGGGGTCGGTTTTTGCCGGTCTCCGCGGCTGTCCTCCGATGGGGACCTCAGTTTGAATTGGGAGGTGAGTGTGAAGTGGAGCCTGAGTATGAAGTGGAGCCTTGAGTGTCATTCTTCATGATTCTTTATTTCATTATCATTTTGTTTCTTTCATTTGAATTTGTACCCATTTATGATCTATTTCCAATAGCATGAATACATAAGAGTTTTGGATCTTCCCTGATATATTAGATGAATTGAATGAAATTTGGTAGCTATAATATTTAGTGTTGTTGCGGAAAGGTTCAATTGCGACCTTAACTGTTCCGTCGTAAGATACGACGGACTTGAGGTTATCCGTTAACCCCTTCCACATTAAATTCTGCTTCATAAGATACTCTAACTCACGCGATATAGAAGAGGTAAGTTGTGTTCCTACTCACAACAATCTCCTTATCACTTGTAGAATATTTCGTGTTGTTGCTCGTTACTATGTGGATCGTGCTTTACCCCCCTATTTTGGATGCCTTGTTTTAAAATCATAAAATATGTTTGTCCATACGAGTGTTTGGTACACTAGGAAAGAAATTTGAAGTGATGAAAATGACTGATTAAGGAAAGGAATTGATGTAATTACTTTATTAGCTCATCACATAATAATGTATTCCCCTCCGTCGTCCCTAAATTGTGACATTTTAATTTTTGTTAGTCAAATATTAAGAAATTTGATTTAAAAAAAATTCTCATTAAACGATAAGAAATAATAAAAAGTCTTGTGGGATCTTGTTAGACTCGTCTCAATATATATTTGTAAAATATCAACTTCTATAAGCATGTAGAATAATGATATTTATGTTTCAAATTGTGTTTTGTTGACCATAAAAAGTCAAAATGTACCAATTATTTAGGAATATAGGAAATAATTGATTTTTAATCAATCAGTGTATTCCTTAATTTGGTATAATGGAGTAGCAATTATTTAAATGCAAGTAAATACAAAATGGTTATTTGAAATCCAAATAAGTCTTCAATCGAAATATACAAAAATTTGTAATAGATTTTACAAAAATTTGTTTGTGTTTATGATAAAGTAAATACAAAACGGTTATTGGATCACATTTACGTGTCGAAATTGATCGAATATAAAAATAATGTTTTTGTCTCAAATTTAAAACATCAAGCAAAGTTTTTAAGTCAGAACTTTGTCTACTTATTCAAACTTACTATGCCCGTCAAAAGCCATGAGGGGTAAAATAATTAAGTATAATGTATTATCAAATCAGATCGAGTTTATGTATCAAAATTGAGTTACTATCGTATTAACATTTGTATCATAAATTTAAATTATCAAGTCCAAGCTTGTTTAGTCGAATTTTCCATGTCCCTCAACTCATTTCGGGAAAAACCAGCTAGCTCCAGGTTCGAGTGACCTTTCACCCCTAGTCAAAAGCGAGGAAGGGTAAAATAATGATTTGAGTCCCAAAAAACGATATTTTGTGTGTGTATATAGCAAGTGAGATAAAAGGGGTTTGGAGGCCAGCATTATTCTATCCACACTCTCACATTCAGAGTCTAGCAATGGCGAAGGGGAAGAAGGAGCTGCTGGAGTCCGCCCCATGGCGAACCGGATCCGATGACGACAAATTCAACGACGCCAAAGTCAAAGTCACAAACAATCCCGGGTCAACGCCGACCATGCATGTCCCCGGCAAGAAAAAGACTCGCAAAGGCGCCGTTGACCACCACGATCACGACGATGCCGATTCTCTCCTTGAAATTGACCCTGAGTTGCGTTACAGCTTCCAGCGTAATTACCAGGTACGTTTTTCATTTCTTGTTCGAGTCTGTCACACACGACTTACCTATTTATTATGCAGGGTGTTTCAAAATATTGTAATATGTTATTTGGTTAACCTACATTACGATAATTTGGAGTTAATGTAAATAGAGCGAGTTATTTAACCTCGATTAAATCAAATTTCCTTAAATTTTTTGCAAATTGTGGTCTGTTAATTAAAAATAATTGAAAGGAGTACTTTAATTTGCACTGAATAGGGTAATTGAGATTAACTGCTCGACCCTTTCGATTTCTTCCGGAATGTTTGTGTAATTATATACTCTCTCCGTCCCTAAAAGATTGTCACATTTTGACTTTTGTTAGTCAAACATTACAAAATTTGATCATGATTTCCCATTAAACGATAAGAAATAATATAGTGTTGTGGCACCTTGTTAGATTCGTCTCAATATATATTTTTGAAATATTAACTTTTTATAATTTTTTTCGCATGTAGAATAATAGATATTTATGTTTTAAATCGTGTGTTGTTGACCACCAAAAGTCAAAATTGACAATCTTTTAGGGACGGAGGGAGTATTAATTTGCTATGCGTTCAAATGTGTATACTATTAAGATGTTCCATCAGCTGTCTTTATTTTCCAACTGAATTTGTTAGTTAGTGTTTGTTATTTAATCAATTGTGCAGTTAGCAATAAATTAGAGAAGTGTGTTTAGAAAATAACTATGAATTGATGAGTTTAGGTATAGGTTGTGGAATTTAGTGGCAAGGAAATAAATTTACCTGAAAAGTCCGTTGATTCCGTTTGACTTCTGGACTTCATAGAGTTTGCCCAGCGGTTTCGTTGGTTTCTTGCTTTATAACGTTGTTCATTGCTGGCTTGATACAAGTTTCTTGTAGTCATAAGGATTGTTATGATGGAGTTCGTAAGTGTTAAATATACATCTGATATTGTAAGTGAGTATAGGGAGTTCCAAATAAAAAGTTAAGCAGTTACTACTCTTAAGGCTAATTGTAAGATTCTCACATTCATTTCTAATAACTTAATTGAAAAGAGAAGATCTTAGGGCACAGTACGATTGATGGAAATGAAAGCTAATCTCAAAACTATCAAAGTTTGGTTATTTTTTGTAGAAGTAAATTTCACGCATTTGACTCAATGTATTTTGGTTGTTTGATGAACTTTAAAGGAATCTACATATATCAGTTAAAGTGCATTTGCGGATATGCTTTGTATACTAAATCCAACCCTGGAGCTCAAACATCTTTCAGAGCCATGATTTATGTAATTTAATAAATAGCACTAGGTTTCTAGTAGCACACTAGCACATATTCTGGTCCAATAGAAAGAAGAGATATTTTCTGTTGTTCAGAACCTAACATGATAATCCCAAAGCTGGTTTCTTAATGAACTAGCAGAAGATGTGTGATTTTGTTGTTCGATTCAAATAATGATCTAGGAAATATGGCAAAGCTCTAATCCCTCAGGGCAATATGACTGCCAGAAAAATCTCACTCTGAGATCCTGCGTTCTTTAATATTACAGTTACTTCAAGCTTTTAGTAGTTAAAGAGTCGCTGCACGTATTGTTGCAATGACCCAAAATCATTAAATACTTTTATTGATGTTATAAATATGCTTATACATATTTATAAGCATTAGCAGTGAATAGAGAGATCTAGAACATATTAACTTCACCACAAAATGGAAGGCAATTGGTGATAACAATATAAAAATTTGAGTTCATGTACCAAACTTATAATTTCAATAGGCTGAATCATGATACATCATAAAATGCATAAAGGATAAACTAGAAAATGTGGCGGACAGTCTGGCCCTTGCTTCGTGGTGGTTGTCAATATGTAGAATTAATTGGTTCGTTTATTCTTTGGTGTAGTTTCTACAACGTGTCTTCAGCATCGATACAGTTGTTAAACCGCTTCCTCCTGCAATGGCGTACAATGTCTCACGTAACTTGAGCTTCTTCACTCGAATCTTCACACAGTTTTTCGGTAAGCTTGAATTCGTTTTCTAATGCTTTAAACCTGATGCTTTAAACCGCTTCCAATGCATTTGTACTTTGTTTTGTTCATTCTTTAGATCACTCATAATTGGGATTTTTTAATATTTTTTTTTGTCATAGTCATACTGTTTTTAGTTGTTTCAGTTGTGATTTTTATTCCTGCTTCTTTGTGACCTTAAAGTTATAATTGCACTCCAGAATCTCTTTGGACGAAAGTTACACCCAGCTAGGTGATTGTTAGATTGAGAATGGTTCAGTCTTGTAACAAGTTTTTTAATGAAGTTATTACGTTTGAGTCTTTCAACGTGAAGTGACTTCCCTATATTTCTCTCCTCGCCTAAAATGTTGGACTCTTTTATACTGTCACCAAAATTTTATAAGTTCTGCTCTGTTTAGTCCATGAAGTTTATGGTTTCTTTGGGTTCCCTTTAAAGAAATGAAATTTTTTTATGTTCAGTAAAGTAAATTAGAAACGGATTTCATATACTCCCATGGTGAACTTGTGTTGTGCGTGGAGGGAGACATGATTCTATTGAGGTGAAAAGACAGATTAACAACTCATGTGGCCACAACCTGTTAGAAATATAAAATAGAGCAACAAGAGCTCTTTGGACTCTTAAATGTGGCTCGTATTTTTTCAAGTTTTGTTTCATTAAAGCTTTTGAATGAAAAACCTTCTGAACAGAATTTCTGAAACTTTTAAACCGGCATCTGTTCATTTTTTCTAGAGAGACTCAAATATCTGATGAGCTAAATAGACTTTTGATATTTACTAATTGAAAATATGACTATATAAGAGTTGCTTGTGCTATTGATTGGTTAGCGAAAGAAATAAATTTGGGATCTTTATACTATTAAAATATGAAAATCTAAATGCCAGAGAAGGACTCTTCCGGAACCCCCCATGCCACCACTCCTAAGGATTGCGTCTAATCCTCCTTTAACTTTTCCTTCTAGCCCTTCTAATAACTCCTCAATGTCACCCTCTTGTGAAGGGAGAAGGTGTTGGGATGAGGTATGAAACGTTTATGATGTTGAGTCAGGTTGAGCTAACTTCAATGCTTCTTTTTAGATATCGGATATTTGTGTCACCTGGTGATGGAAATTCTTGTGATTTGAGTGCTATGTAATATTTAGTTTTCTCTGCCTTTTGTTTTCACTTTCATTCATTTGTTTGAGCCTTTGTCTCTTAATACTTTTTTAAATGACTGGGAAGGTCGAACAAAAGAATGGACAAATATCCTTTCTTGTACTGTATCGAACCTCATTTTTTCTAATTTTGATATGAGGACGATCTTCTAGAGATGGAGAGAGTAGCATTTTGCGTGTTCATATTTCTCATTATCGTCAATATGCTATCTTTTTTTATTCTTAATGTTTATCTGCTTTGTCAGACCCTGAAGGTATAGCCAATGCACAAAAATCCCTTGGATTGGGACAAGAAGAAAGAGCCCGAAAAGTTCGTTGAGCAGTGGCCACCACATTCAGCTGTCTTTAAGAGCCTCTGGACTATATGTATGACTGGAAATTCAAGATAAACCAGTAAGTCTTGCTGTTTAGAGTTCTTCGACTATGCTTCAATTTTTTCATCATAATAATGTAATATGTTATGTTTAGCAACTGCTGGAGAACGAATTTTGTCACTGATATTGATTCTGTATCGAAAAACACCTAGAGTGGATACCATTTATTCAATTATGTGCAAAAAAAAATTAAAATGTACTCAAACTGATTGTGTCAAAAAGTTTATTTAAACACCCCGTTTAGACGTTCCACTCGACAATACAATCTACGATAGACAAGGGTTCTTAAGTTTAATTTGAACCCTGCCTAAGGTGTGTACGGACAGGTGACGTATGGTTACGAAATTGTAACAACATTAATTATATCCCTAAGCATGTTCTAATGTATTCGAATAGTTTCAGTTTAAAGAAGTATCTCGCTTACATAATGTGTCGTGCAGTAGTTACTGTGAATACTTAGTTGTTTATTGCGCGTTCAGACTCTCATTATTAGATTAGTTAGAAAATTTTATCTTTTATAACTTGTAATTTTATTACTGGGAAAAAATTGCTAGGATTTAAGTAAACATCAAGTTATATTTTTTTGGTAAGCTTCTAAGAAATAGCTTACAGCAGGAACCACCTTCCCATGCCACAAATATCACCATCAGGCTTCAAATTCAGTAACCCCCATCTAAAGGGTTGATAACTCACATTTATGACAGATTTATTCCATAAATAAATATTATTCTAACATTAATATGCATCGCTCATAATCCTCCACTAACTAATAAAGTATTGACAAATAAATCATTTTTTAAATTTTATTATAAATTTATTACAAAACTTTTTTCAATTTTATTATGAATTTCCAAAAATTAAAACCAATTAGCTTTAGAGTTGAACCCCATAGACTCTTAACATGGTAGCAAAGCCATGTCCGAGTTAATGAGGCACGTGTAATCCCGCCGATGTTGTTTTGGCAAGTAATTCCCGCGAGGAAAATTCCGCCAACGATTGGGTTATACGTGAGGGGAGTGTTAAGATGCACATGCCACATCAGAAGTCGGTGTCCTCCCGGGTCAATATATAAGATCTTGGGCTGCTCCCTCTATGAATCCGAATATTACATTCGTATTTATTTGTCACGGTCATACTCACACAGACAATTACTATAGAAAGTTCCATGGATTTGTTGATAATATCCACTTGGATGAAGTACTTGAAATATATCCAAGAATTACTGCTACCATAATTTTTTCTACTACAAAAGAACTGAATCTCCGAACATCTATTTGTGGGTACTACACGAGCCTCCTCTTCTTGATTATCGTTCAATATCATGTTCATAATACACATGTATCACCAACATAATAAATTAGTCATAGTAAAGAAAATGATATAGACTTTATATGTAGATAGCAAGTAATAACACTCCCTGACCACTTAATTAATCTATGTCGATAATGTAGTCGTTATAAATGACAAGAAAACATAAACAATACGAGATTTTTAATAACGATTTTCTTACTTGTTACCAAAACAATTAGGAAGACGCGAGTGGCTTGAGAAAGCAAACCATTTTGTGTGGAATGTTCAATTTAATAGAAAGGTTTTTTTTTCTTCAAATGAGTGATTAAATTGAGTATATCGTTTCTCTATTTAAAGGGTTGATGTGGGAACAATCAGCATCGATAGCATGATGACTCACATTTATGACCGATTTATTCAATAAATAAATATCATTCTAACATTAATAAATATCGCTCATAATCCTCCACTCATTGAAGTATTGAGAAACAAATCATTTTTTAATCACTTGTTTGAACCCTAACCCCAAAATCCCTAAAGCTTAACCCCCTTAAACCATAAACCCTAAACTTTTTCAATTTTATTAGAAATTTCCAAAACTTAAAGATACATATCAAGAAATCCTCTTACTTGAATTTGTCAAACGGAGAGATCCATGAATTAGGATAATACATTCGTGTTTGTTTGTCACAGTCATACACACACATTCAATTACTAAAGAAAGTCCCACGGATTTGTTGAAACATTACTAACAAGTACAATCACATAAAGATATTGTTACATCTTACTTACTCATCTTCACAAAGGTAGTTTTTTCGTATAGTGAATACATACACTCAATACTGTCGTTGCTTAATGGAGACGTGTGCCTGTAACTTCATCCGTTTGCTGCAACTGTGAGAAATGACTGAAAAAAGGCTACAGATACCTCGCATCTCGATTGCAGAGGTAAAATGTAGAGGCCACCCAAATATGTGGTAAGATACTCACAAAATCGTGACACTGGAAATGGCGGTATGTACAGTTGTATATACATGACCACGTCATAATAAAGCAAGGGAGTTAGGTTTTGTTCCGGTGCCCACCAAGACGTGATTTGCGAAAGGCTTCTTGAATTTGCCTTTCGTGCTCTTTCAACATTTCATCCATGTCTTCGCCAGGAGGCACTAGAGGACCAGAGAAGTGCATCATGTTTCTGTTCGGTACATACGCCTGAATTGCCAAGGTTGATCATTTAGTAAAAAGAAACACAAAAATTATTATTGAGAAAGTAAATCGTACGTAAGAAACAACAAGAAACATTTCCTAGATGATCAACCATCTCAAGTTAATTAATGCATATGCGGCATCCCCTTTTAGGTTATTTCTTCTTGCTTGAGTTGTATTGAATGGACACTCCATCGACATTCTAGTAAGATATACGTCACTAAAACTGCAGCTGCATACTCCAATATTGTATTGCCGAACACATAAGTCGAAAATGTTATGACTAAAAGTATGGTCCTAAGAATCATAAGATGTAAGTATACTGTCGCTGCCTTAACCCATAGAAAAAAGATTAAGACATTTCTTGAACTAAAGAATCTCAGAAGGACATATAGATGAATAACATATATTTGCAATTTGCACAAATGTGATGTTATATTTTTGTACTTTGCACATATTTGTTGATATATTTATTGTACTTTTAATAGTACACATAAATATTTTTGTAATAGATAGACATTACCGTAACCGAAATAAAATTGCAACATTTTTTTTCGATCTCCTTTACACAAATAATATCATAATATCTAAAAAATATTGTTAACCATGTTTATAAGTGTAACATATGATAAAGGAGAGTTTCATTCAATTTTATACATAGAATGATAATGCAGCCACTAGAGAGCTTAGTGGCCATGGGTTTTACTCGTAATGACGAGGCCCAGGTTCGAGTCTTAGCAATGACGAAGACCGAATTGAAAATTACTCATAGAACATAAACCATTGAAACTGGATTGTCAACTTTGTGATATCTAGTATTAATAGATTAAAGTGATTTGTTGAGAAAATGTACCGTGGGTTGCTGTGTAGCAATCCTTTCAACCCGGGGGGGAAGCTTTGATGATTCTCTGACCGTTGATTGTGGCCTGTGAGCTTCTTGGCCAACCAATTCTACACCATGTTTGAAAGAACCAGATGTCGTTCGAGGAACAACTGTTAGGTTTGGATCGACTTCTCCTTTTGTTGAACATGGATAGTCTCCTGCACTTGAGTGCAATACTGAACTCGAGTGGGATAATCCATTACTCAAACTTTCTTTGGGCGTTTCGACTAGGTCTTCTAGTACACTGTCCTCCGATGGGTTGTATTTGACCCGCGTGCTGTTCTTCTTACTTGGCTGTCCATGTTGGGAGGATTATAAGAAGAAGATAATAATGAAAGCTTTGTTATATTGTCTGTTCAAAAGATGGTGGAAAGCACAGGAAAAGAAAATCACACCGGCCCTTGAGGTTCAAGCCCTGGGACGGGAATCCCAGGCGACTCCCTGAAAGATGTCGTTGCTGTTGATTCTGCGTCCTTCCCTTTCATTCTGTCGACCTTCCGCCTGTATTAGTTGAGGCGGGATTATGCATTCATATTCGAAGTTATACTAATTCAACTATTCTATATAAACAAAATTGTTGCTTATTGCATAACATCTAGGAAAACATAGTACCTCATTGCAGCTTCTTCTTGTCGCAATTTGGCATCAAGTTCTTTGCTTGGAGAATATCTTGGTAAATTAGACGGATCACAAGGAAGAGGCTTCGTCTTAAAGAACTGTTGGACAATTAAACTTCAGTGAAATATATGAGTTGAGAAGGCAGAGCGAAATGAAAATATATGTAACGGCAAGATTGCAATATCATATCATTGAGTATGCTAGCTGTTGCCTCTAGCTTACTATGGCCATGCAATAAACTTTTGACATCTAATAATAGTGAAGATTCAGAAACTTAAATAAGAGAAATAAGCTCTTAGATTTCGGTGATGAGGAGCAATCGTAGCATAAATTATTCAAGTTTTGTTATCTGATTACCTCACTTTTGAGAGCTGAAGTGCTATTTCCCCGCTTTTCGGGTTCTAGTGAGAGTAGGACATCAACTAGTGCCAAGGCTGCAGAAGGGAAATCCCTAAAAGTATCAAGAATACAGCGCTTATATGGCTTCTGCGGTTTAAAGCTAGTGGAATGCGTCAATTTTGATCTTCTCCAGTAGTCCTCGGAGGGTGATCCACAAAGCTTGAATATGTTATGCATTTGCTCAACCTGAAAGTTACTATCCCACACATTAAACAGTTACCACTTAAATGTTCACTGTCCACTGAAGTATAGATAAACGAAATAGGCCACAATTCTTCTCATCGTCGGCTTTCATATATTTGAACCATGATAAACTTAAATAGCTTCGGAAATAAACTAATTTATGAATTGTGAGTTGTACCTCTGTTCTTCCGGGCATTATGGGCTTTCCATTAATCAATTCACCAAGAATGCAACCAGCACTCCACATATCGATAGGAACTCCATAGTTTGTTGCACCAAACAAAAGCTCAGGAGCCCTATACCAAAGAGTGACAACACGACTAGTCAATGGCTCCTTCTGGTTCGGCTTGAAATTGGTAGCCAAACCAAAGTCTCCAATCTTTAGAATTCCATCATTGCCTATTAAAAGATTTGAACCCTTTATATCGCGATGAAGCACTCCGTGATCATGGCAGTGCTGAAGTCCACGAAACAATTGCTGCATGTAACATTTTATCTGGAGGTATAGGAAAGTGTTTTGACAAAGTTATTGCAGGAAATATAATCTATACTATATATAAAAAGTTCGCTTATATAGAAAGTGTTCAAATGAACTATTATATGTAACGCCCCTTCCCATAACTGCTACTCATCATAACAAATAGTTGCTTGTCCTTCTAACGCGTTTTGTTCACCTACATGAGATCCCTAAGAAATGCGAGAGAAAAAACCTTGGACCGTGACAAAGAAGAGGTTTGGTTCAACTGAACTAGAAGATAAGGAAAACTTTCACATTCGAATTAGAGGCTGGCTTCTTAAAGGATCACCCATCCTAAGGTTACTTCGTGCCAGATATGCTGAACTTTTGAGATCCGAATAGTCTGGGCTCCTTACGAGGAAGGTCCACCTAATCAAATCCTATTTAAAACATACCAGAATATCTACTTCTGTTTCGGGTCAAACCTAGTCTGTAGACTCCACAAGAAAATTGCATATGGTAATATACTACAGTATCTCCTCTTTGGCGGTGAACTATAGGCTCCACATTCATAATCATGGTAGGGTGGTCAGAGATCTGAAATTATTAACAAGGTAGTAACGAGATCTTTCTGAATCGTTTATTGTGGTTATTCTAATAATAATCATAAGAATATCGGTTTGTTAAAGCTTGCAGAAGATGCTTGTTTTAATGTGAAAATTTCAATAAGAAAGTAAACAAAGTGCGTTACAAGAGTGATTTACCTGAGATTCATCGAGCTTGACTTCTGGTGATGCTAGAAGTCCAGCGAGATCATGTTCCATGTATTCAAATACAAGATATAAGGTGTCTGAGATCTTCGATGTTACCACAGCCTCAAGTTTGATAACATTTGGGTGGTCAAGCTTACGTAAAATGCTAATTTCTCTTGCCATGAATCGAACACTTTCTGGATCCATATATTCAAATTTTACCTTTTTCATGGCAACAATTTTATTATTTGTCAGGTCACGTGCTCGATAAACAGTACTATATGTTCCTTGGCCTACCTGCAAAATCGAATGCAGAACAAGAATCAAGTAAGGACTCTCAGAAGAGATTTAGTCGGCAGTATACACTTACAATTCTACGATTTAGGCACAAGGTATAAGAAAATGAACTATTGAGAGTTGGACAGACCTTGTCTATCTGTTCAAATGACTCTACGCTTCGAGGAAGCAACCCTTGAACTGCATCACCTGCGACTGTAGTTAGCCATGAAGGCCATCCTGCAGCAGAGTGCTCGCCTTTGGCACCACGGACACTTGGAATACTTTTACTCCCAAAATTAAATGTCATCGCTCGTCTATGAAGGGTGCCATTTCTAGGCCTCTCAACAATTACCGTCTTTCTTACACTTCCCTGACGTGGAACCCTACCCGCGTTAGGTTCCTCCTCATGCTTTGATCTTGAATGTCTAGAACCAGCATCATATTTATGCTCATCAACTATGACCTCTTCTCTTTTTGAGGGAACTACTGAAGACTTATTAAATTTACTACTATCTTTTGCATTAACCGAAACATCATCTTTTACTCCAGACCCCTTTGAACAGAAGCAACCCATTTTTATCAGGATATTATATGTTCTGAAAACAGATATATGCCCCAATAAGATACAAACTAACTTGAACTCGAAAACTTCCTAACATCGAACATTGAGGAAATTCAGACTAATCAGAATCAATAATAGAGCCAAACCTTGTACAACACGCCCCAATGCCTCTAAAGTTGCTCCCGCTCGAAACACATTACCCTGACAAAAATTGTTCCAAACCTGACAATGTAATGCCAGAAATACTAAAACACCAAAATACTAAAGAGGCTAATATTCACAACTGTAAACAAACATATACATAATTTAAATAATTAACTTAATTAATTAAAATTCCAAAATTGATTAATGCCTAACAACATCAAATGCCAGCATCACAATTGCCACATTGTTAGGGATCAATAAAAATATAAAAATTTGGTAAAAACCCAAAACCAGAAATAAAGATTTAGATTCACATAAAGATGTATGCTTTTTTCTTCAGAAAAAATAATGAAGGAGCTCTAGTTAAGGTGGTAAAGATGTAGGGTAACTAATTAATGACTAGCCAGAAAACAATTAATTCAGCTAAATTAATTAACAACCCAAAAAATATAAAGCATAACTAAATCATTTAAATCAGATAAATAAATATTGTGGCTAAAAATAAGGGAGATAAAGAGAAAAATCATCAAAAAGATAAGATTACTACTACTATTAGCCATTGATTTTCCCATATCAAATCTTTCCATATTAAATTTCAGATACAATCTTCTGTAAACTATTTTGGTTAAATATTTTCCTTTGTTGACGTTAATATATGTCCAAGGGCACATTTTAGAAAACCGAATTAATAAATAGAGGCAACAAACAATGTTGCAGAAAGACATTAGTATATGGGGGAATTATTAATAAAAAATGTAAACCCTATGCATTGGAAGCTTTATTTCTCCATAATATAGGCCATGTATATTTTCATACGTTTCATTTTGCATGGATAATAGACCATGTATATTTTATATATTCATTTTTTCATTGAGTATAAATTAATTTGCATTGATAATTCAATTGTTATTGTTGTGATCGAGACTCGAGAAGGGAAAGTTGCATGGCAAACTTTGAATTTTCACATTCAAATGTTACATATCATTATCCTTGAGATTCCAACTCCGTAGCCTTGTAGGTATCCAGCCGATGGCTCAATAGCATAGTGGCATCTGACCCAATGTTTCGCGAAATAGGTTATGGGTTCCAACCTTGTTGGAGACAAATTTGTCCCATATTATACTCTAACTCTCTATTAGTTAGCAAAAAAAAAAAAACTTTGTAGGTACCCAATTATTTTTGGATCTTTGGGGTTAGTGTGCATTGTGGATTTACGAAGAATCCACCTAGTTATTTTCCACCAAGGCAGAAACGTTCCCAAAGTGATCAGATCACAAATAGGGCACATGGTGAAAGTATGATTACCTTTTTCACAAAAAGTACAAGTAAATCGTGATTTTGAAACATTTGAGAAGGTAGATGAAAAATGCTCACTATCATGAGACTTAACCAATGTTACAAATTTTATGGATGAAGAAGATCGGTTAAAAATAGGAGTCCCATCATTTTCAATGCCTAAACCTATTTAGCAACTTTTTAAATTGGGACTTAAGTATTTCGTCTAATTTATCAATTCTCATATCAAATTTGACAAGATTGCATTTAAGCTCATCAACTTGAGCATTTGCTTTAGCCAATTTTCGCTTAAGCTCATTCTTCTCGAGGTCAACCGTACCATGAATTTCAAGAGAGGTAACGGCTGCTCGTAAGTCTCAGTACGCACTTTACGTGAAGCAGCCGCGGACACCCCATTTTAAAAAAAGGAAAGTGATTAACAAGCCCGTAAGATGACCAAATTGGTGGAATAAGTGAGCTTGTCATTGCAAGGTCTTAAGTTCAATTCTACCTACCAACACTTTCGTGGTCGAGTCTGTCACACAGGGGTTGCCTTGGGTCCCAACATTTACCCAGTACGACTCTCCAAGTAGCGGTTGCAGGTCCCCGTTACAAAACAATGTAATGTGATTAACAATGGCTTCAAGGAGTTACATTCCAAATCAAAGGTAACAATATGCATTGTAGCCTAAACAAGTCAAAACTCCTCCAATTCGAAACATAACAGTAAAGTAGCATAAAACAACCCAAGAACTGAATCAAAACATGTATTTCACAAGCCTTTCCATTGATTTGTAAGAGAAATAAATGAAATAGAGGCAACAAAAACAAGAACAAGACAGAAAAAACGCAGCGAATCCGCCCAATACGGTCTAGAACGAGATGATCATCTCGTCGAGATTCGTGTTTGAGAAGATGATTATTGGTGGAGAAAATCAATGGAAAGGTGCGTCAGACACGTGCTTAGTTTGAACCTTAGGGAGAGAATTCTCTCTAATTGAATCAGTTTCACGCAGACTACATGGCTGCTTATGCATATGTAACCTCATGAACATGTGACTGTCTACATATCAGCTGATCCTTAACAAAATAAAGGATTTGGCATCTATACGTTCCCTACAAAGAATAGTAGGTATTCGATTATTGGAGAGCAGGACCAATTCTATGTTATCAGTTACGCCGCACCATCTGACTGAGGATGACTTGCTACTAGCATGTCGAGAATAAAAAGTGAATCATATAAGAAAAGCAAACAATAGTCAATAGGATACTGGAGATCAAATAACAGCAAGTATCAATGTTAACCCAATGGCAAATTAACCTGGAAAATGGCATTAATCAAGTTCAGGAGCTCAAGCAAAACACAGTGAGCATGTATCTTGTTCTGTGTCGCACCATCCCTGCCATCAAATATACTGAATATAAGTTCATACAAGATCACAAACAAGAACGTGAAGTAAAAATTGATACTTCTACTGCTTAAGACCGGGAGCCTTCTCATGTTTCTTTCTATGCATCCAACACTACAACATGTTAATGATTTTGTGGTTACAATGTCAAACATCTGCATCTTTTTATCACTTCCCAATTGTGTATATATCGATGCAATATATTCCAACTGTACGAGGTACATGGAAACGATTACCCAATACGGGAACTTTCACCGACATTTGGTTATAGTATGTCAAAAGTGAATCTTAAATCTTAGTATCATAGATCAGAATTGCCTCCGGTAAAGAGTACAAGGGCCAACAAGGATAGAATAGATTTATATACTATGTACAGTATATTGGAAAAAAATATGAAAAAGCCTTCCGGAGGGCAGCAATATACTATCTTGGATATTAATAGCAGCCTACCACCTAAATGGGTCTTCGACTCCATCAACTTCCAATAACATACAATACATAGCCAGAGGTTCACAAATGGCAGTTAAGATCAATACTAAGCTTTAAGTTCTATTCATAAATTGGCAATAGATATTAGTGCACTCTAAGAGCTTAACGTCAATTCCCATCATTACAATACCTATGCTTCTGTTTCGCAATTCACTCTTGGCGCAAATTGGAAACAACATCTCTGTTGTTATAATGGTTAAGGCTGCTAATGTTCAAACACCCTTACCTCACTTAAGCGGCAATGCTGGAGCCTCAACAAAGGCACTAGAACATGAGGTACCAACATATATACTACAAATCCGCAATTAGTTACACACACTACGAACAGGCCACAAAACTCAGTAAATACCCAGATTAGTTAAGTAAAAAATAAGTATATCAGTAATAACCAAGATCAAATATAAATATATTATTCAGAATCCAATTGACAATATACCTCGATGACAACCAAAACGGTTTCACATTATAGGTAAAAGACAACAAACGAAATTCAACTTCTAACAAAACATTAAAGAACCTCGAAATCAAACCTACTAATACCAATTACCAAAGATCATCTTCCATTTTCAACTAACAACAATGGCAAATATGGAGTGGAAGTCCCCTTAATACTATTTCGCCATTGAATTGATCAAAACATGAATTCGAAACCTTCAAATTAAATCTACTAATACCAATTACCAAATCTTCCATCCTCAACTAACAACGGGCCGATGCAGACGAAGTTCACCCGGCCCCTCAACGCTATTCTTCCATCGAACCAATCAATCAATTAGTCTTGGGATCAGGCATAGGGAACAATCCGGGTCCAGCAGCTGCACCACGAGGCGGTGCAAAGCCCAAAAACTTCTGCAAATTAGTCCGAATACTAATCGAACACAGAAAATACAAAAACGCCATCGAACAATCCGTCATATCCTCACCAATCAACCCTCGATGCGACATCTTCTGCACCAATCGAAACGGGACAAATGGTAGCTTCGCAACCGCCCTTCCTTCAAAAAGACTATTCAAAAACCCAAACACAATAAAAAGCACGAACGCCACAACTGCTCCGGATTTGAACTTGAACATGGATAAATCTCGGCTAGCGTCTTTCAAGGAGGTCTCGACCCGGTCGATTTTTTTCTGGGCTTTGGGTTTCTTGGATTCGGTTGTTTTCATGGTTTCGAGCTTTTTGGAGGCTTTATCGATGGAGGATTTGAGGGAGTTGTAGGAGGATGTGCGGTAGATTAGGATCCACGAGATGCCTTCGCAGAGGAGAGCTGTGAACATTGAGATTCCGACAACTGTTAGGCTGTCGGAATATCTGAGGTTCGGGAAAATTGAGGATGCCATTGTTGAGTTTGTCGGAAAGAGGTGTAGGGATCTGGACCTGGTGTGTGGATGTGGCTTCTTTTAAACACTTGTTGCTCCCAAGACTTCGATTTTGAGTGGAATTTGGAGATGTACATCACCCCAAACTCCTACCAACGATACGTGAAATTACTATTATGTCCTTGGATGAAACTTCCGTGAATACCAACCATGTCGTTATTTTACCCGAGTTGTATAATGGGTCCATATAGAACTAGCTAGCTTGACTCAATATGTAATGGGTCGACTGTGAGCTAGCTTTATGTTTGACGACTTCGCTTCCCAGTTTGATTATATAGAGTATTATGAATATGTATATTGAAATTTTATCACTTTATGAAGTTTTTATATACAGTTTTTTAAAAGGAACATATTTTCAAAATTCTTCTTGTTCTATTTTATATATTTTGTAATTTAATTCCTTTTTTGAAGATTGTAAAGTCTGAATATCATATTGTAAAGTCTGAATATCATATGCGCATTAATATTTTAAATTGTTGAATACAAACAAAACAACTTACTAAAACATAAGTCCCATAAGTAATGGTAAATTTAAATCTTTTTTTTATATATAATTAACGATGTATTATATAAATGCGAAAGAAATGAATAAACAAATACAAACAAAACGTTTTATGAGTGAGGCTCAACATTGTAATAAGTCTAATCTTGAAAATCAGTTATGGAGTAAGGGGAGGAATTGAATCATTGATTCTCAGTTTTTTTCTTTAAGTGTAATGTCCAAATTGCCCCTCTTTTAATATAGCCGTCGGATGACATATGCACCTATTATGGAGTTTGTAAGTCCATGAGAGGAATCCTTAAGCACCTAAGTTTGAGCTTGAGACAAACATATAATTAGATTTTCAAAAATTAAGGGTAAAATTACCAAAAAAAAATATATGGACATGTCTCAAAAGATAATTATGAAAGTGCAGACATTTCTCCCAGAGGAACAACATTCTTTAAATTGTGTGTTATATAAATCCTTTAAATTGCGTACATTCTATTAAGTTCAGTTTCTATTACTTCTGTGTCTAAAAACACTGAATACTGAAAGGACTTTTCTATGCTTGCCCGAGAGTCCTTACGGATGCTTCGTTTTTTACTTGTTTCTATCCGATGCACGATCACCCAATAACACATTGTACCCAACGTTGTAGCCAATATAGTTGTTCCAATAATGGTCACACCAATTGCCAACCACATCTCGTCCTTGCCAACGACCACAAATGCCAAAGCCAAGAATGATACCGACACCATCACACAAGCCAGCCACATAAGTTTGTTGATAATTGCCATCATCTGCTTCTTTGCCTTGCTTTCAATCACCACAACTGAGGTCTGGACAACCACGACCGCTAAGGAAATGAAAAGAGATATTGAATCAAACACGAAGAATATCAAAAAGGCCGGTTGTGCAGCAATATTTGCTTCCCCAAGTGAATGGCCAGGTGGGACATTCATAGGATCATCGGTATATTGCCCTGGAACTGTGAAAATGGCTGCAAATGCAACGGTAGCTATAAGTACAGCCACAACTGTTGTGGAATTGATAGCATTGTTGAGGCCTTCATCATGCATTTTGTTGAGGCGTTTTACAATGCCTTGAACACGCATTCTAGTTTGACGAGTGTGTTGTAATTGGTCGTGTACTTCATGTTTTATGTCGCTCACTGCTTTCTTCAGCTCTCTTGCTGGATTGTTTGTTTGAGGCTTAAGTGTCCTTGCACTCTGAACACCATACTCCTGTAGAATTGTTGCGATTGCAGATTGCCCCATTTTCTCCGCTGTGTCGAGGGCAGTTTCATTGGACCTATTTACAACTTTTGTATCAGTTTCATTCTGAGCCAGCAACAACTTCACTATCTGCAGAAAAATCATGGTGAACTGATGATATTATTTGCTAGACACAATGAGCACACTGTTTTCAATTATATCAGTTGTTCGGATTGCCTATATCAAGAAACATATAACAACTTGCTGCAAGATAAGTCTGACAATTGAGAACTGAAGTAAAAAGACAATTACCTGAGATCTCCCCTTTCGAGTAGCAATATGCAGTGCGGTGTTGCCTTTAGTGTCGACTATATTTATTGATGTTGGATCATCCTTAATCAGCACCTCCACAACCTCAATATTTTGTCCCTTAACAGCCATGTGAAGCGTGGTCTGTCCCTTTTTGTCTACACGCGTTGCAATCCCCGGATCTTTACTCAAAAGCGATCTCAGAACCTCCACATGACCATTCCTTGCAGCAGAATGTAATGCTGTTTTCCCATTACTCTTCGCTATAGCAGTAAGACTAGTCTCTGCCTTTAGTAAAAAATTAACAACTTCTATGTGTCCTTGATTGGCTGCTGTATGCAAAGCTGTCGTGTTTGCAGTATCAACAGTCATTGCAAGTTCCGGATGAGCATCCATTAGTATTGTCACGATAGCTGCCATGTCAAATACAACACAAAATCCATAACAAATCACGATTAACACCTAAAGTGACTCTCATTAACGAAAAAAAACACAAGGCTAATAGTTCTTACAATCCCGCGAGTGATAATAACTAAGACACTAGACGACAAATAACAAAGGAGTAGGGTATCATAATCAAGAAATCGAGTGCAGATATCATTAGCCCAAAATAACACCTACCCAAATCTCCTTGTTTAGCAGCAATATGCAGTGCATCAAATCCATTTCTCGCCTTGATTCCAGCACTCACAAGGTCATAATACTTAATCATTTCCATAACCAACTCAAAATAGCCATATTCTGCAGCAACATATAAGGGAGTTTCCCCAGCCGAATTCTGCTTCGCTAACATCTCAACCAGGTTTTCGTCTTCTGTATTATTCAAGACCTCCCTTATAGCTTTTATATTCCCAGCTCTCGCCCATGTATGCAACTCGGTGTCATCCCTTTTCCCCGTCAGCTGCTTCGTCATCTTCTTCCGGGGTGTTGGCGGAGGCAATGCCGCCACCTCCATCATACAACAACAAAATTCTAATCCTTCTAATCTCCCCCTCCCCTCTGTCCTACACCCCTAATCTCTGCTATGAAAACATTTTCTTCCTTCCCTCTAATACCCAATCAACAATATTAGCAAAAACAACAAATTCTTGAAATTTTATCTCCTGCTAGTCTCATATCCCAACTCCAATCCAATCACCTGATCTAGAAAACAAAAAAGAACATGAATAAAACAAACCCCACTTCAAATTATTGGTCATGCATGAACAAGAATATATTCTACCTTTTAAAAATGGTTTCTTTTCAATGTGCTCTGTATTCTATTTTCTATAGTTTACTATATAGTACATAATGCAATGATCGCATCTCAAAACAGAACAAAAACAAAAACAAAAGAAAAAGAAGATTACCTCAGTATGAAGAAAGCTCCAGCTCCAGGTTTAACAAATTGAGCATAAAATATAGTGCTATTGAGCCTAAAGAGGGGATTTAATCAAAAGTGAGTAAAGATTTGATACAAATAGTATATTGAGATGAAAAAAGGAGAAATAGAAAAAGATGAAATGCTAGAGGTTGATGGAAAAGACATCAACTGGGGCACATGTATGCAACATACATCAAAAAGACATAAAACTAAAGAAAAATAATAGACATTATCTTTTTTCACAAAAGTTGGTAATGATGGTATTATTACTACAAAAAATCGAGGAAGTCGACCTTATAATTGTTCACTAATATTTTATTTACTCAAAATCATCGAGACATTCTAATGTAACTTATACAATAATTTTTTGTTTATTCATAAACATCGAAACATATTAACGTAATTACGTAAGTTACGATTTTTATATTTCTCGTTGCATCAACCGGTGGTTCACCACTACAAAACGATCCGCCATTGGACATCCAATAGTTTATGTCGATAAATAGACAAGCGAATAAGAGGAGGTAGAGGCAGGGGCGGACCTCACATTCTTCAAGCTTGTTCATTTGAACCACCATCACTTTTGTAAACAAAAAAACAAAAAAAAATATTTTATAGTATGTCTTATACTCGGAGAAGCTTTAACAGGGAATATTTGATCTGTGAAGGCAGGAAGGTGTAGCGTGGTGGCTGGGGAAGAAAGGGAGATTGGATGTGAAGTGGGGGCTTTTGGTTGGTTGGGGAAGAAGGGGGGGTTTTTTACTCTGATTTTGGCTATTATGCAGGGAAGAAGACTAGAAACAAGAGAATAGATTAGTTTTGTTTTCTCTTTCCCTCTTTTACCCCTAAAAACTTTTTCCTCTTCTTTTAAAAGACCCAAACTTATACTAATGCACCCCAAAAGCTTAAAAGTACTCTATTTTATAGACCATTTTAGTCTTAATATATTACTTATTAGAAAACAATACATGGGAAATTACTTTTTGTATGAAACTATCAATTTATATTCATTAATAATTTATCAATATAACTTGTAATTTTAATTTACATTTTAATATATTAATCAACAAACAAGTTAGTATATCAATTTAAATTTTGGTAGTTTATTATAATGAAATTAATAGTTTACTAAGCTCTTGAAGGACAAAATTTAAATTAATATTTATTTACTTAAAAAAAAAATTCTTGTCCTATAATGGATAATTTGTTGTAAATATTATGTTAATAATACAAAATCCGCAAAAAAAAAATTAATGTATATTTTGAACCACCATATTAAAGATGCTAGATCCGCCCCTGGGTAGAGGTGGTAATGGAATGACAAGAATTCTCCAACTGTAGTAACGGAAACAGAATATGACCCACCATACACAAGTGTTGCCTGATTTGAGTATATACTATAATCATTCTTTTTGGTTTGTGATTTTCCCTATTAGTTCTAGACTTCCTAGTGTAATCTACATCAGATGAAACAGATAAATGTCGTTTTCGTTATTGCTAATTAAAGTTAAAAATTAAAAAATATGTAATTTTGAATTAGAGGGAGTAGATGTTATATAAATTTATTGGCTTAATTTCATCTGGGCACCTGAACTATTTTTTAATTCCCAAATAAGCACCTGATGACCTTTTTGTAACAAGTAGGCACCTGGATCCCAAATAGGCACCTGAACTATTTTTTAATTCCCAAATAAGCACCTGATGACCTTTTTGTAACAAGTAGGCACCTGGATCCCAAATAGGCACCTGAACTATTTTTTAATTCCCAAATAGGCGCCTAAACTTTCATTTTTCTCAAATTTTTTAATTTCTCATATTTTAAAATTTTCGATGAAGGGCAAATTAGTCATATTACACATAAAAACTAACTCAACTACTTTTAATCTAACCCAACCCCACCGCATTAAATATTTAACACAACCCATTAAAAACATCATCTTCAACCTTACAACCCATTATTTGGATAGCCCATGTCTATGTGCATTACATTTACATGTTCCAATTCTGCTCCTTGAAAGTTCTGACGAGCACTTCGAATACACCATGTCCAACCTCAAGAACTATATGCAAACAAAAGACCAAATCATTAAAAGTGGCTTAGATTTTTCAGAGTAATGGACAAAGCATCTTAATTAGCATTCCTAATCTCTCAGATCTGTACCTTGGCTGGAAGAAAATGAAGTATTAAATAACTATGGGGGGGGGGGGGTTGGGGGTTGCTGCTGCTGTCGCAGGTGGGGGGTTGGGGGGTTGTACTGTTCGCAGGGTGGGGTGGGGGTGCGGGTAGGTTGTGACTTTTAATTTTTGGTTTTTAGGGTGTGATTTTTTATTTTTGGCGTCTAAAATCTTATTTAACAATGACACCTAAACTATTCTGAAAAATTTTGCCTCTAAAAAGTCATATTTTCAATATGACTAACTTGCCCCTGGGTTAAGGAATTTTTAAAATTTTAAAATCTGAGAAATTAAAAAAATTGAGAAAAATGAAAGTTCAGGTGCCTATTTGGGAATTAAAAAATAGTTTAGGTGCCTATTTGGGATCCAGGTGCCTACTTGTTACAAAAAGGTCATCAGGTGCCTATTTGGGAATTAAAAAATAGTTCAGGTGCCCAAATGAAATTAAGCCAAATTTATTTTGGGCTCACATATAGTTTAGGGCAAATGGCACCGGACATCATTAACGTCTGATTTATTTACCACATCTATCATTGCTGTTCACTTTCGTGCCAAAGACATCACTCATGTTCCAATACTACTCAATCCATCTACTTTTCTCCAATTTTGCTGAAATCGCAATTTTAAGCACAAAAATTAGAAGGGCAATTTAGTCACGACAAATAAAAACATTTGAAATTATATCCGAAGACTTTTCCTAAGCCTCAATTTGTACCCTATACTTCATTTTGCCGCCTAAAAACATTTTTTCAACCATAAAAATGCCGAACATAAATGTAAGGGTAGGGGTAGGGGTGGGTGGGGTTTGATGAAGAAGATGAAGGGTGAGGTTGATTTTTAATTTACAAGTTTAATTTTTTTAAAAGTGCCCCAAAAGTTGAATATATGTGATATTTCAAGTTTTGCCTTCGTTTAAAACAAAATTTCATCTATGTTTGGCATTTTTATGGTTGAATAAACTTTTTTAGGGAGCAAAATGATATAAAAAAAAATTAAGTATAGGGAGAAAATTGATTTTTAGCAAAGTATTAGGATGCATTTTGAAATTTGGGCAATAATATGGTACAACAAAAAAATAAGCCATAGGTCAAAGATAAAGATATCAATAGATTGGACCTGAAGGAGCGAAAGTTCAAAACTTCACCGTTACAAATTCGCAATATAAGATTTTTATTTTAAGTGTGCTCCTCGTAGATATCACACATTCTCGTGATAACTAAACTCAAAATTACATTGATTGAGATGTTATCACAAATAATTGGATTGAGATGTATGTTAGCTCACTAATTTGTAGGCACACCACGAGGGATTGTGATGGGGCAATTGAATTAGAATCTAAATTGTCCCATATTTGGACGGTGGTGGCGCACCATGCCACTTTGTTAAAACAACAAATAATTTTGAGTGACCAACTTGTTTGAATAAACTAGCAACTAGTATTCGACTAAATCAGGGTTTGAATCATTGAAGGCAAAATGAGAATCAATAAATTCATTCACTTTAAACGAGAGGAAAATACGAGTTTTGAGTAGAAAGGCAAAAGAAGTGTGATTGAGATTAAGTATAATTTAGATTAAGTATATATATATATATATATTGAGTCTGCAAAAATGAGTCAAATTCTTTTGTACCGTATCAGGTTGGCATTATTTTAACAAATGTTTTTTTAGAATTCAAGTTGAAAGTCAATTAGAAAAAATAATTGATAATTAATTTGCATTTCGAATACGATATGGTAAAACATTTTAAAGATGTTACCTTGTTTGTGTATGTTGAATTTTATTTTCATATTTAATGTATAACATGTATTCTAATGGTGTAATTGGATCAGGGTGAATCAATGGAAGTGGAACTTTTTAAAATTATCCTAGGGGAAGTGAATTAGAGGGAATTAGGGAGAATATATATTATTATTGTTTAGGTACCATAATTGTATACTAGGAGAATGAGGGGGAATGAGAGAAAATATAATTAAATATTTGATTCTCCTTCATTCTATTCGGATATGGAGGGAAGAAAATTTGAGAGAAATGAAGAGTAATGGGGGTGTTCTAATTATAATAAATCCCCCTATGTAAAAATCAATTTAGTTGCCAAGCACAACAAAATATTAAATTTCCCCTCATTACCTCGAAAACAAAGACACCATAAGGAACATTCTAGATAAAAAACCTTTTTTCGACTCAAAATTAAAACAAAAATCATAATGATATGCAGGATATTGAGGCAAATTATGGAACAAAAGAAACCAAATGGGGATGTAGCTCAAATGGTAGAGCGCTCGCTTTGCATGCGAGAGGCACGGGGTTCGATCCCCCGCATCTCCATAGTTTTGTAAATATACATTTTTACATATTTAGCATAGAGCCATAAGCCATGCAATGTAAGGTTGGATTTGAATTTTTCTTTTTTGCATGCTTGCATGTCCCCTTTATTTTATCCATTGTAGTTTATATATGTAATATTGTGATTTGTGATGAGTATTGCAATAATAACTAATTTATCAATTATATAGTACACGATTTATCACAACATCAACATGACACAAAGATGATTGAGTGTAACTTTTATCATAGGGTTATGTTGGTTCAATTATTACTACAAGCAAAAGTTAAT
The DNA here is from genome assembly GCA_003412495.2 of Echium plantagineum. Taxonomy (NCBI): domain Eukaryota; kingdom Viridiplantae; phylum Streptophyta; class Magnoliopsida; order Boraginales; family Boraginaceae; genus Echium; species Echium plantagineum. The sequence continues at coordinate 31,629,147 of CM016563.1, read as the reverse complement.
TTTTGGTATTATCAACTAGACGTGTTGAACGAACCGAGCCCAACCGGGCAGGGGCCGAGCCATCGGGGCCGAATACGGGCCTATGGGTTAGGCCCCTGGGCCCGGCCCGGTTCGACCCCCTCCAAATCCCCCGAATGCCCGGTGCCCGGTAGGCCCGGTTTACACGGTATACCGTGTAGAACACACTTATAAATAAACCTTGGTTGCCAAAGAGGAGATACATGTGTTCACCATTGTGCCAATATGATTACTTGTTCACCATTCTGTTTTAATTAATATTATTATCTACAATCTAAATAAAATCATAAGATTAACATATTATTCTTTAAAATAATATATGTAGGTTAGTGTTACATTATATATTATTTAATATTATAACACATTAGCTTTTAAAATGTTTATAAAAACTATTTAATGTTAAACATAAAAATACAAGATGTATTACTATATACTAATGCATTTTATATACACTTATATAATACTAAGTAATACTTATGATTGAAATCGAATTAAACTATGTACTACTTTTTGAACACATTATAAATTAAACTATGTATATTAATGCATACTTATTGTTTTTTGTATTATAATTAACATTAAAGAATATCTTATAAAGAAAATTTTAACATTGAACAAATTTTATAATATAACTAAAAAAAAAAATTGTCTAACTAATTTGTAATATAATGATAAATATAGTTATTAATACCAAAACTTAATATTATAATTCAAGTGGTAGTATAATGATAGATATTGAATAGTATAATGATTTATTAATACCAATACACAAACGACACAAATGTTGTCATAACTCAATGGTTAAGTTGTATCCTATATATGCAAGAGGGCTAAAGGTCAAATCCACAAATAACTTATAACTTTTGTTGGTAGTATTCAAACAAAATATAAATAATTTGACTATTGACCCAAACGGTATACCATGTGGGCAGATACGGTATACCGTGTGAGGCCCGTCAGACCTCCTTCCTTAAGGGGCGGGGGCCGGATGCGGGCCTGAAAATCCTTAAGGGCCCGGCCTGGTAACCATCGATGGGCTTATGCGGGTTTCGTGCCAGGCCCAGTCGTCTGGCCCAGTTCGTTTAACACGTCTATTATCAACTATCAAGTAGCAAAAGGCTTAAACGGGCACCGTAAGGCCCATTAGACCCTTATAAATGGAGGCATCGAACCGGACATCGACCCGGACATCGACCTAGTATCACCATAGTGGGTTGGTAATGCCCGGTTAGATGATACAGGGTCGTGGACTTTGGAACTTGAGACGGGCTCTTGTTTAGTTCGACCCTTAGAGGGCTTGGGTTTGACACGTCTATGCATGAGCTTGTCTATGACTTGGGCTTTAGGGTATGGGTTTGTGTGGCTTGCGGTTTCGGTCCCTCCTCTTTTTGGTGCTCTAGGTGGCCCTATTAGGCTAGTGTCTTTTGGACTTTTGGTATTTAATGAGTTTTTAGACAATTAGCAATGAGTTGTGTTTTGAACCTAAGACTTTTTGGTCACTGGTAAAAATCTTTTCTAATAGTTTATTTAGTTAACTCTTGCTATTTACTGTTAGTGTGGTTTGGTTCGATTTTTTATTTCAATTAGGTTACGCCCTATTAATTATTTAAACTATATTTTTATGTGTAATGCGAACTTTCATATGTGTAATTTTACCAGGTGAAATTTATTTTACTTTTATTTTAAAAAAAAAGATTGAATATTATATGCATTAAGAGCATGTACATCAGCTTCCCTAAATTTTCCTCTATAATTCACTCTTAATTGTCACTTTTCTATTTTTGGGACTAGTTACTCTTTCGCAAATCCCCTATTATTCACAACTAATTGAACCATAGTAATTATAACTAGAGAATAGGGAGAGTACAAATTTGAGGGTGAGTGAATAATTTATAGGGAGCCAAGCTGTTTTAGGGGAGCTGAAAAAGTGTCTGTTTTAGTAGGTTGAACCCCTATTATAACTTATAGGGGAGCTGATGTACATGCTCTAAGATACTTATTACATTTTTGTGGGTTCATATTGGATATATATTGTATTTTTTAGTAAAAAAAGATCCCCTTCTTAAGTAAGGCTTAATTTTTATATATTTGATTAGTAGACTAGAGTAGTTTATTTTTTATTTATGAAAATTGAATCTCGAGTTTATGCTCAAACTGATCAAGTAAGTTAGTCTGAAATTCGTCTCACTATCATTTCACGATGGCTAAAATTAAGTAATCTATTGCCTCAACGCAAATTGTTAAGATGCACATCCCGTATCAGAAGTCGATATTCTCCCAGGTCAATATATAAAATCTTAAGTTACTTTTTCTTTTATCAGATAGTTTTAGAATGAAACCCGTAAACTCTTAACACAAATAATGGTCAAGCCGAACTATATTTTTCAATTCGAGCTTGACTAGAGCTCATGTACAACTCTTAGATTTACACCATTACATTTCACCAACTGTATCTTCTTATGTCTCACAAAGTGGTGTCACATATATTGTACCTTTACATTACGATAAGTCTACACAAAGTGTAATTTCAAAGCTTATGTTTGACATCTTTCACCAATTTTGCTTGTGAACTTGACAACTACCGACTCTACGTTGACGAATATCATTTTTTTACTCCAAACTTATATCAATGTCTACTTTGTTTATAAATAATTGAACTCAAATGAAAAACCAACTAAAGATTCTATTACAACTTCCCTCTAAGTGGACAATCTTATTTATGTAGAAAAAGTAGTACTCTCTCGTACCTAAATGATTGATACATTTTAAATTTTGTGGTCAAATTTTAAAAAATTTGATCAAGAATTCTCATTAACGATAAGAAATAATATAGCCATGTGGGATCTTGTTAGATTCGTCTCAATATATATTTTTGAAATATCAAGTTTTTATAATTTTTTCGCATGTAGAATAAGAGATATTTACGTTTTAAATCGTGGTTTTGTTGACCATAAAGTTAAAATGTACCAATCATTTAGGGATTGAGGGAGTATTATATAAATACGAGAGTATATATTACTTACATCGTCCTATTTTCTCATCAAGATATATACTTTTTAAGGAAGTTTAATTTCCTTTGACACATCCGCCTTGACCTGTATCAGAGGGTCCATGGACAATTCTAAACCGAAGGATGTGCTCTAGTATCAGTCATGCGAGGGAGAGAGAGAGAGAGAGGACCAACAAGTATATGAAACCAACAATCCGTATTTGCCTCCACACATATTTGAACATGCAATGTGGAAATGTCTTCATTCTAATTACCTTGTCACTTATCACTAGACTATACATTATAACTGTTTCCTTATCAATATACTTTTACTCGTACCTTTATAGTTCTCTCCCAAGTTAGTGTAACACACAAAATTGATTTGAAATTTCCAAAAATATATAACAAATTTAGAAAAATGAATAACAACTGCCGGAAATAAAAAGTGCCAAAAGTGTGAAATGTCGAAATGTGAACAAGTTTACATTCACATTTGTCTTGTAGCATTTGTCTGCCGCATCACTAATTTGAATATTTGTTTCCCTCTATTAATATAATATCACCTCATTTGTAGCAACGATTTAATTTTAACGGTCAACATAAATATATTGGTCAACTTGCTTGGGTCCTCATTAGCAAAAAAGTCGGTGTTCATTTTATTCAATCATCTCCACCATCAATTTCATTATGTACTATAAATTAAATTTTCACAATTAATGCTTGATTTTCATGCATAAGGAAATCCGCACATTGATTGATCACAATTTACTTATTTAATGGCTAGAACGAAATATGAGATATTTGTTTTTAACGAGACTTGAATTCTAGACCTTTTATATAAAAGTTAGGTCAGATATCGCTAGACTATTGGATCATTGACTATTTAATTGCATAAGTGAACATATAGATTATCTACGCTACTCTTATATAATTGAAACATACTAGTAGTTTAGTAGAATTATAACTATTTAAATTTTGTCAATATTACATAGATAATTAAGTTAATAATTAAATGATTTAAAAGATACCCCTTTTGTCTCATTAAGTGTAACAAGTTTAAAGGAGGAACTACAATTTATTTCTCAAGCCCTTGTTCCTATTAAATTAATAAATTTTATCTTATAAATATTTGGTCCAATAACTATCAACAAATATTATCTATTGAAAACGAGTTTGCAAAGATCTTAGTATTATTTTTCATAAACCATAAGCAACATTTCACTGATTAACTTACGCTATAAAACCTCATATCCGAGACTATATCAACAATTAATTTTGCTTAGTTACAATTATTATAGACTCATTTTGAAAAACCAAAAGTTAACTATTGACTCAAACCTCATGAAAAGCAAGACTCAAAAGTCTCCTCAAAATATTATATATATTGTCCCAATTATTTTGATCTCCCAAGTCATGAGGTAATTTATTTTTAATGTAGAATTGTCATAATCATACTACTATTACAATTAACTTAGAAAGTAAACTATGAATTAAGTGGTGGACCTTGGTAGTTGTTCGTGGTACTATTTATCGAGGTCGATTTGTTCTTGAAACATAAGTCAAAGGCACAATTACACAAGTAGGTGGACTAAATGTGACCACCAAGATTTACTCAGACTCTATCTTACAAATGGGAACATAAATAAATATGCCATAAAAATAAATAAATAAAATGCCGAATTTCCAATACTTAATATATTAATGTTTTCCCTATTTTATTTATTTTTATCATTCAATTTCAACAAGATCTTGACAACACGACTCATGAATATATCCAAACTGATGAGTTAAAAATTATTTGGATTACATGGAAGATCATGATGTTTGTAAAATCAACTCATAACACAGTAAATTCACATGATATTTAAGTGATTTTTTTATTTTATTTTTTACTCATGTAGTTTATCAAAATATATGGATCGTACCATATCAATAATCTATTGGATTATAACCTAAAATCAATTAATATGAAATAATTACGCCATTAGTTAAAATATATCATATTATCAATTTTGCGTAACATTTACTTGAAATAGAAATAATATATTACGAAGTGTCATCTTTAATTCTCTTTTCGTTCGTTTTTACTTGTTTATTTAGTTTTTATATTTTATTTCCAAAATATTGTAATCATATGTTTTTAATGTTTTTATATGAGGATTTAATGGTCCCAACATCATAAAATATCATGTCTCATCCATTTTCCAATAAGAGTTTCTTCAAGATGCCTCTTCTATAATTACCATTACAAGTCCAAGGTTCCCACCTTCTTCTCTACTCTTCTCACCCACTCCTCATTCTCCCTACACACATATACAACACTTGATATTCATCGAACAGTTCAGTCCCACATTGTTAAATTAAGATTTTTCGAGTGAATACATAACAACGACGCTCGAATAACTTGTCATCGCAATGTCGACTTCATCAAAGCCGGGAATGTTGTCTCGTACCACATCGGACCTCCACAGAAGGAAACACAGAGACATAAGTCCCGACCTTACAGTTGTTTGGACCGAGCCTCTTCATCATCGTCACAAACCTTGCAAAATGGTCCCTGTTGTTTACTATCTTTCACGAAATGGCCACCTCCAGCATCCTCATTTCATCCAAGTGCCCCTCTCCTCCTCTCATGGCCTCTATCTTCACGGTAAACTCTCCTTTTTATCCTTTTTATCCACAATCACGAGGCTCCTGGTTTGATCCTCGTCATTGGCAGGATTCGAACCAGGAGCCTCGTCATTGCGAATAACATCCACTACACTAAATGTAGTGGTTAATGAATTCATCAGTTTGTTACTTATATGAGTTATATTGTGATTTCAGCCTAATTTAAGCTAATTTGATTCAATATTTTTGGATTTGGTCTGTTAGATGTGATCAACCGTTTGAATTCGTTTCGAGGAAAAGGCATGGCTTCCATGTATTCGTGGTCAAGCAAAAGGTACCTACAGAAAAGAAACTGGACAAACATTTTGGGATGAAGAGAATATTTACATTAAATAAATCTAAAAAATGTGATGGTGTTTATTTTTTAATTTTGAAACAGGAGCTACAAAAGTGGATATGTTTGGCAAGATTTGGCCGAAAATGATTATATACATCCCACAAATGGAAATGAGTATGTGCTCAAAGGATCGGAGCTTCTTGAAGACAGAATGCATTCAAATTCAGATGATTTAGTGGATCAATCTTTTATTTCAAAGAAATCGCAGCCGGAAATAGTGGAAAACGGCGGCGGAGAGGCGGAAGAGGTTGTTCCGGCTGAAGTGCGGCGACGGAGACACCAGTCATGGAGCTCGTTCGATCTTAACGAGTACAAAGTGTACCAAACAGATAATACAGGGGAGTCGTCCCTGCAACGCGCGGCTTCTAATGCGTCGACGCAGACAGAGGACAAACGACGTCGTCGCAGGGAAAACAATGTAATTATCGAGGACCAAGACGAAGGAGAAACTACAACGGAACTGAAGAAACACGAGATTTCGCCCCCGCCCTCGGATTCGAGCCCCGAGACGTTGGAGACGCTGATGAAGGCGGATATCAGACACCACCCGAATCAATACCCGGCGGTCAACGTGGAGTCCACGCCACCCGTTGTTCAAACAACCGGGAAGTCGAAGGCCACGTCGGTATTGATGCAATTATTGTCGTGTGGAGCGATGTCGTTTAAAGACTGTGGGGTTGGTAAGGGGGAGAAGTTTAGTTTGATTTCGCATTATAATAGAAGGTTGCCGCGTGGCGTGGAAGGGGGGTCGAGTCGAGTCGAGAAGGGACCGGAGAATGTGAAGAATGGGGGGAGGAGGAGGAAGGGGGTGGTGGTAGAAGATAAGGAGTACTTTAGTGGAAGTATAGTAGAGACAAAGAAGAGTGAATTATTTCCTAATTTAAGAAGGTCTTCTTCTTATAATGCAGACAGGTTAGTTGTTTAAGTTCACTCAAATTGTTGAGCTATAGCTAGTTTCTGTGTTTTTTTCTTGTTTCATTCTGTTTTGTAATGTATAGTAAAGGTAGTAATATAAATTTCTTGCTTTTGTTTAGTTGTAACTTTTGTTGTTTGGGTTCACATTCCACTATTGGCATATTGAGTAATTTGGTAGAAAAAATCGAATTCACGATCTTACGATCACATGTACCTATACTTTTGTTTTAGGGTGGGCCGCCCTTCCTCCTGCTAATCTGGCCAGAGCTTCCGCCTCATACGGCTCCTCTAAGGATGAAGGTAGGCCCAGCCCAGGCAACTCCAGGGCACCGACTCACTTTCGACCTGCAAAGGATCTCTCCCGCCGCTCGCTATAATAGCATTTGGCCTATCTATTCCACCAACTCTACCACATTTAAGGTTTATGTTATGAATGCCTGAATGTTCAACTACGAGGATACTTCAAATGCAAAATACTAAAGAAATATCGTATTAGCTCGGTTGGTTAATGATAAATCTGTTATATACTTAAAAGTGCAAAATATTGGAGAAATATCGTATTAGCTCGATTGGTTAATAATAAATTTGTGATAAATAAGAGGTAGGAAATGAAAGATCAGACAACACCTCAATTTCATCATGGCTCATGAGTAGTAAAGCGTAACTCCAAAAGTTTTAGTGCCCATAACTTGTAGTGTATTAATGAATGCTGAGCCTTCACCTACTTCTATGACCATTCCAACATATCTAACGGTGACAAATAGTTCTGTTGAATTATATGGGAAAATGCATTAAACTACCATGTCGTTCAGTAGTTGTCAACTCTATCTACACTAATACGAAAAAAGGTCTTAGACAACGTTAAAAAAAGGCTTTAAACATTATAAAAAATGTTACCATAAAAAATGCATTAAACTACCATGTCGTTCTAAACGATAATACCTCATGCACCCTGTCATGCGTCATGATGAAGAGTTAACCGCGATAGGAGACTTGAATTTATTTATTTATTACTTTAATACGAAATTCTGCTTTTTGCAGTATTTGAATTCATCATATCTTGCAAAGAGCTAAACAGATAACAGTTTAACATTCAAGCTCTTTATCATTTAATCGGTGGGATTGAAATGGATTTAATACCCTAAAGTAGCAAGTAGTAACATCATGGAATTGGCAACTAGCAAAAATATAAATGGTGTGAAAGCAAAATGTCTAGGAATACAGCGGAGACCCCCATTCTACTGAAAAGGACAAATGCAATGCCTAATTCTTAGAAGAAGTCAAAACAGTACATAAGTAGCGGGCTAAGAACGCCGATAATTTTGGAATGTCCAACCCTGTGGGATTAGTCAAAGGTTATTGATTAACTACACCATAATTTTGGACGTGGAGGAAAATCGGAACTGAGTCGAATCGAACCGGAATCGAGCCGTACAAAAAATAATTAATTTTTTTGGAATTATTAGAACCGAGTCGATTTAGGTTCCGCTTTTGAGACTAATGTCGGTTTGACTTATGGAAGAACGGATAGAGATTGAACCGAACCGATGACAGATTTTATGCAGAAAAAGTTAAGCTTAGTGGAAGATAATTGACAATAGGATTTAATATTGTTTATTATTGGTATCATGGTAAGATATAAGTAAATATGTTTTAAACTAATAATATATAGATACATATATATATATTGAAAAAGTGGGGTACCTTGTGAATAATGTGTATTCGAATTTCGAAATTAGTTTTAAAAGGAGCACGTTAAACTTATATAGAGTACATATATATATATTTTAAAACTTAATTATGAGTTACACTAATATTTCTATATTTGTTTTTTTTGAGTAAAAAAATAATGTAATTAGCTGGAAACGAAGAGACCCAAAATTTCAAGACTAAAAACGGACTCAAATTTAGGTCCAAAACATAAGGCCTAGAACCGAAACCAAACTGTAACCGAACAATTTTGATTTCGTCTGCATGGAACTGGTTAGGTCGGTTTGATTCTTTTTTGTTCAATATCAAACCTAACCATGCACAGGCCTAAGTTCAACTGATGCAATTTCATTCAAATATTGTTTGACAAACTTTTATATAATTGATATAATGTAACTATATCTTCAAATATAACATGATAATATAATAAAAATTAAATTGTATATCTAAACCTATTTATTTGAATACTTTTCACTATAAATTATTTGACATAAATATATGATTGTTGCTTGAGTTACTATATAGAAATTAACTTACAAATAATATATATAATGCATCAGTTCTATAAAAGATAGAAAAAATCAAAATATATATAAGTACAAAGTTAAACTATGAAAGTAAAACACATTAGTAAATAGTAACTAATAATAAGACGTTAAAAATATTGTGCCTCAACTCTATAAAGGGTGGGTTTTTTTTTTGAATTGATTATCAAAATTGGATAAGTGTGTGACAAATAATTTGTACTTCCTTAATCTCTATTTGATAGAGCAATTTATTTTTACACATATTTTGAAGAAATTTTGAATTTCTCTCATAAAACTCATTTTTCTTCCAAATTTTTTTACTAAATTTGGTCAAAATGGAATCAATAATGAGATTTCTATTTTGGGAATGTTTCCCTATCAATTAGGGATGGAGGAGTACTATATATAATGTGGGAAGTCTAGAATTGTTTGGTGAAGCCTATGAGGTAATCTAGGCTATCCACATGGCATTATATTTTGTTGACACATGTCCACTATTTAATAATCACATTTAAAAAATAACCACTTATTTTTTGACATATGTCGATTTTTTAATCTATACTATATATAATGTGGGAAGCCTAGAATTTTTTTGTGAAGTTTAGGAGGTAATCTAGGCTATTCACATGGTATTATATTTTGCCGACACATTTCCACTATTTAATAATCAACTTTAAAAATAACCACTTTTTTTTAACACATGTCCACTTTTTAATAACCAACTTAATCATAATCACTCATTGTATAATAACTACATAATTATCTGGTTATATATAATACTTTTTACTTATGATGCATAAGTGTGATTGTGACAAAAATAGCACAGTAGTAAATAAAATGAAACATGCATAGCCTATAAGACCTCCTAGCCTTCACCAATGGGTTTTAATTTGTTTCCACTCCAACGATTCATACGGCACAAATTTGTGCCCATCTAATCATTAACGAATGCATGAAACATGCTTTGGATTTGTAGATAAAATGTGTGTTTCATACGTTCTTTTGTTTTGTGTTTCAATGACATTTATACCGAAGATTCTCATATGTTGGAACTAATTATCTTGAGGGTGAATGACATTTAGATCCCCTAGTTTTTACTTATATATCATATAGGTCCCTAAGTTTTCGAATTATCATTTTAGGTTCCTTGAGTTTTAATTTAATTGTCAAATAGGTCCTCAGCATAAAATCAAATATCTTAGTGAATATAATGCCCGTATATTTACACCTCAACAAGTTCAAATATTTTTAGCTCATTAAAATAATTGATTTTCGTTTCAAAAATATCTAAATTTGTAAATAATATAATATCTATAAAATAAATAATTTTAGTTTGGAAAAATGAAATAACATTTTGTTTTGGTTCATTTGGATATAAAATTTGGAGTTTGTTACTTGTCATTCTAACGATTTTTATGTCAATTAAGAATTAATTAAGAGTGAATATACCTTACGTTTTTATCTATAATCAATGAATCAATAAATAATAATCTAATAAATGTATTTATATTAAATAAACTTGTTATGATATATTACTTCATTAAGCAAGGCTTTGAAAAGAAAAATCATTTTAACATTGCATGAATAAGTTAAAACAATTATTTTTTGTAGGATGAAAACTTGAAAAATGAAAGGGAGTACTTCATTACATTTTATGTGAAAACTATATTTATATATATATTTTCTAAGTCCTGAGATGAGTTTGACATTGTTTTCTAAACAATAACTATTTATCGGGAACAATAATTTTTTCTTTAATAATACTATATAATTGGGATTGTAGTGTAGAATTTTCATTAATCGGACCTAGGCTACACCCACATGAGGAGAGAGATCACACTTTATAACCTAAGAAGGTACCATCTTAAAACCAATTAGTGATAAGTGGAGTTGCTCCATAGTTTATTAAGTGATGATTTCTCTCATTTATTTCCAATGTGGGACTTTCACATGTGACATTTTGGGCTCATTTGGAGCAATCTTAACAGGAGTGCTCAGTTATAAAAATAATATCGATTTCGATCTTATAAACGAACGTAAATCGTATATATTTTGTACGTCAAAATTAAATACTGTAATTATCAGGAAGATTATTGTAGTAGTAGTTAATTTACGATCCTATTGACTTTAACATATGAGCAAAAAGTGGAGATATAAAGTAGTAGTAGTACTATGTACTAGTTGAAAAGTAGATGTGATATCCTAAAAGGAAAAAAGACATAAGATTTGACTTGTAAGTCACGGCAAGGACATTGAGGTTGTGCATCGTACTCGATTCATTTTGCCTGACAAATCAAGTACTGTGCACTACCAAATTCATTGTCATTTATCAATTAAGATTTTCGAATGAATGAATTAATCGAATAGTTTAATGAAAAGAATTTTAATTAGTGATCAGAAAATTCTAGATCGAATCTCACCTCATTGCTAATCGCTAATATATATATATATATATATATATAAAAAGAAAAAGGAAAATCCGAAGGCTCTCTTGATGAGTATTTTTCAATCTTTTTCATAATCAAATTTTGTTTTTGAAAACATTTAATGAAATTATATTATACGTAGTATTACATTGTCTAAGATTTTGTATCCCTAGAAAACGGTAATAACCTCGGCGTTGGATCTCACCGTATCTTACATGGATCATCATGTAGGGGCAAGTCGTGGGATGTGCTTTAGAGGGTTAGAGGATTTAGGTTTGCCTTTTCGGAACTTCAATACAAGATTTTGCCTCTTGCAAGACTCGAAGTCATATCGTACGAAGATACTAGGCTGCCATTACTTTAACACCAAATTCTTTACCAACTAAGTTATGTCTCGAGACAGATTTTATATCCTTAAGTTAAATAAACTAGACCTTCCCCTTTAAGTAGGATATATTATATGATTATGATGTCTTCATTCTAACATATTGTTACTGAATAATTTCATTAATTATAATACATAAAGTAATAAAATATCGACGTGACAAAATGGTTATTAGCTTGCATATTTTTCCCACAAGAGTCAAAGCTCTCACCACAAGTATATCGAATATGTGGTCCTACCAACCATAATATGTTGGCTCAGAGTGACACATCGCCCCGCCTACACTTAACAACGCCTTGTTTATAAAGGGCATGAAGGGACCTGGAACCAGGACAAGATTGAATATCCACTGAAAATTGAGTTGGCTCGAACCTAGCAGGGTCTGGTAGGCTTGCAAGAGAATCTCATGGTTCGATTCACTTTGAAGAGTTTTGGTTTGATAAATTTGATTGAAGATTTGGTTTGATGTAGTTCGAATCGAACTTGAACCTTCAAAAATTTCGAGCTCGAACCGATCCTTCGAATCTCTACTTCAGACGGAATCAAACCCTATCACAGTTCGATAGGGAGCGGTTCGTTTACAGGCATACGGCCTGGGTCAGTGGGTTGCAAGCAATTCCTGGTCCATTATTTGATCCACTAACAAACAGACCAAGCGAAACCTATGGCTATGGACTATAGTCCTGATTGTCGTGGTGGACCGAACTGGTCCATTATTAATGATGCACTTTAAAATTATTACTAGGTTATTTGTTTGTCACTCATTCACAAATGTTTTTACCCTTCTAGTTTATTGTTCTGAATATTTTTTGGGTAAGTACCTTATTAAGTTATTATGTTGTTTAATGATGCATTTCAACAAAGATAAATATTATGTAAACATAAAAATAGCATAGTTTTAGTCACTTGTGGGCTGTGAGTACCATTTTATGGAGTAATTTATAGTTTTTGAATAAATATTCTGACCACCTCAACTTTATAAATTAGGTCAAATTCATTTGAATTTTCATTATTAAAGTTCCTTCAAATTTTCTTTATTAAAATTAGAGTCAATCGAATAGCCTAGTGGAAAAGGCTCTTGCTAGTGACTAGAAGGTCCTGGTTCGAAACTCACTTCATCGCTAATTTATAAATAAATAAATAAAACAAAATTCTTTATTAAAATTATGACATGCAAATATTCAATATTGGGTTTGGAGATACATTATTTAATCATTGTTAAAAGTCAATCTGGGTCAAATTTAAAATTCTAAGTTGATGACATGATGAGATAAGTTAAAGATGAAAAATACTTCCTCCGTCTCTAAATGATTGGTACATTTTGATTTTACATGGTCAAATTTTAAAAAAATTTGATCAACAATTCTCATTAAACAATAGGAAATAATGTAGTCATATGGTATCTTGTTGGATTCCTCTAAATATATATTTTTGAAATATCAACTTTTTATAACTTTTTCATATGTAGAATATGAAAAATTTATGTTTGAAATCGTGTTTTGTTGATCATGAAAAGTCAAAATGTATCAATTATTTAAAGATGGAGGGAGTAATTTGAGGAAGTAAGTTGATTTGTTCAAAAAAGTAAGTCCCTTAATGGACTTATTGTTTGAAAAAAAAAAAGAATTGATTGGTTCTTGTCAAATTTAGACCATAAAACATGATAATGGACAAATTTTAACTTTTACCATAAAATATGATTAAGGACACATTTAGCTATATCACTCTCCAATTACATAATATGATTTCAATGCAAAAATATCAAAATTACTAAAAAAAAAATAATTATAAATTAGCGATGAAAGTAGGGCTGCGATTGGATACGGTTTTTTATCCGAACTGATCGGATCGGAACCGGCGGTTTTTTGTCGTTTTTAACCGATCTGTTCGTTTTCGGTTTTTTTTTTTTAAAACCCATCGGATCGGTTTCGGTTTTCGCTAACCAAAAATTGGTTAAAAACCGAACCGATCTGATAATAGTTATTTTTTTTAAAATTATGATACTCCTTATATTATACTCCCTCCGTTCCTATTTACTTGATCATTTGGAGAAAAATCACTTTATTAAGGAATGAAGAGAGTTTACTAATATATCCTCAAAAAGTGAAAAATATGTTGAAGTACTATTACTTTATTGAAGGGTAAAAAGAAGAAAATAACATTAAAGTTGCATTGGAAATACAAATGATCAAGTATTTTGAAAAAGTAAAAATTTTTCAAATGATCAAGTAAAAAGGAACGGAGGGAGTATTAAATAAGAGCAGTTAGAGATGAAGCTTTTTGGGGTTGATCCTATGACTCTCAAACAACATTTTGGCAAATGTGTGCTTTCCGTCCTGTAATCTCATGAGTTTTAGGTTTATTTTATAGCAATTTTGCAATTCATGTTTCCGGAGGAGAGATTAACAAATGAAGAAAAGATTATCATTTTCTTGTATTTTGGTGATTTGATATTCGTATTTCTTTTCTTGTACTTTGGACATTTTACATTTGGATTCTAATTATTATGTATTTGAATTACTTAAAGTTACCAAGTTTAATCCAAAATTCACCTTAATTTCTAATTCATTAATCTATTAAAAATTAATAAACAAATTCGATTAAAAAATGGACACAAGAAAAAGGAAAAAAAAAAGTTGGCCTAGAAATCGGCCCAAAACCGACTCGTAAACCGAACCGGTCCCCAGCGGTTTAACCGAAAGCGGTTTTTTTCGGTTTCGGACCGATTTCGGTTTTTGTTTTAAAAAAACCGATATTTTTTCCCAAGAAAAACTGGTAAAACCGATCCGATCGCACCCCTAGATGAAAGTATGAATACAATAGTATCACAAATAAATAACAAATACACAAAAGTACTAACTAATAAACCGCTAGACTAACTAATAGGCCGTTAGAATAAAATACAAATTGTCTCCAACAAAAAGTTGTTTATTTGTTCGTGAATAAGATCTTTCAAGAAACTTTTCACACTTTTAGAACTTCTTTACCCTTATCTAAGGCTCTTTTACTTTTTTACAAAGTTTTAAAAAAATTAAATGTCTTACAAACATAACTTTTCTTTAATATTTTATTAGTGAATTTGGTAAATGTGGAATAAAAAAGAAATTATATATATTTTTAAAGTTTTGAAAATTAAGGGATGCAAAACTGAAGGTGGTATAACTTTGTACCCACAAGCACAACTTACATAATATACACTTGAGGATCTGGGCAAAATCAAAACAAAAATAATTAAACATCTAATTTCAATAAAGTAAAATAAAGGGGGCTATTCGAAAAAAAGAAACACTTGAGCTAAATGCCCAAGTATGAAATTGCAAAGCCAAAATGAGGCTTACCAAGTTAAAAGATCAAGGTTTCAACCAATTGACCGTTCAACTTCACTTTCATATTCCCTCCTTGAGGATCTCCAATCTATAAGACCACCGTCAATAAGAAATAATTTATTTTCCGTAAATTAGCAATGAGGCGAGTTTCGAATTCATGATCTTTTGGTCACTAGCAAGAGCTTTTTCTACTATGCTATTCGATTAACTCAAAGTAATTATAAGCGATGAGGTGATATTCGAATCCAAAACTTTCTGGTCACTAAAGAGATATTTGTATATACAATATAACATAATTGATTACGGAACCTTTTTTTTTTTCTTATTGTTGAAGAATATTTCAATTACTCCCTAATTATTATGACAAAAAGGTGGTATTGTCATCTAATTTTTACGTAGTGGATAACCCAATCCTATATTTGACATTTTTGATATATAATTTATCATCTTTAATTTTTGTTCATCAACACTTTTAGTTTTCAAGATGTATAAGTACAGGATTCTTCATCTCTTTCTATACAAAATTTTTGAAATATGAACAACTTTTTGTAATAACTTTTCAATTTTCACCTTAGATATGAAAAATTAAAAAACTTTTTGAAATATCATATATCGTGAGCGTGGATATATTTAAAAGATAAATAGAAATATTTAATGATATGGAAGAAAAAAATGTGATTAGAAGATCAATCATCTTATAGCAGAAATGGTCTTAAGTAGTAAGCCCTACTTCTTCTTCTTCTTTTTATGTAAACTAGCAATGATGAAAACAATGATATTACAAGCGATGATTACATAAATCCCTATTAATAGACAGTTGAGTGAAATATAAAATAAATTGTCTCCAACAAAATTTCAACTCAAAAACTTCTGATTAAAAATTTGAATTAGATATTATCAGGTAGTTGAGCCATTAACAACATGTTTTACTATCTTCAAGTAGGTTTATATCTATGGGGTTACGAAATCATATTATGATAAGAGTGGGTTCCACTCTAAAACCAATTGGTTCATTTGTTCATAATCCCTATCTCCCTCCCTCAAACTCATGGTAATTTGTCTAAGTTCATATGAGTTTGCAACAATATTAATAGTAGTAAATTTCAAGAATTATTAAGCAAATAAAATTGAAAAAGATTAAATCCCGCCGGTGAGTATCACATAGTAGAAAACTCACCAACAGGGCAGCATAATACGTATTTAAGCCTCAAGAATCGATAGGCTCGATACCATGTAAAAAAATAGAAGGAGATATATTATTGTTAATAATTATTTTTTTAATCGATAGGCTCGATACCATGTAGATAGGGATTATGAACAAATGAACCAATTGACTCGTTTGTTCATAATCCCTATCTTATTATATACAATCTTACTTATGTGATAACAATAATATTTTTTGTATGGACTCAAGAAAAATTATAAAAATACATCGCCATGTAAAACATGTCGTCTATTGATCCATTTTACTTTATTTCATTATACATCAAAAACTAAATAACATAAATCGAGATAATATGATATCAAAATAACGTTACAAACAGAATCCTTCCCAAATCCCACTAGATAAAACTCTTGAGCCAATTCATTTGTCGAATGTTTAGTCTAAATTTATTCCACACAACTTTCTTCCAAGGTTAACTCTCTCATCTCTGTGAAAATCTATACAACCTTCGACCACTGTCCATATCTGTCACATCTCTTACCACATTGTCCTAAACAACACAAAATACACAAACAATATTTGATAGCTTCAACTCTTTTTCATATTTGGTAACATATATAATTATATTTGCATGTCACATAACACAAAACCAACAATTATAAAATAGTTAACTATACAAATTTTACTATTATATGGTTATTACATATTCTTAGTTAAAGATAGCTTTGCATGTTATTTTATTTCACAAGCTTTTCTTGGTATCTCTCTGTTTTTCCATTACTTTTCTCAATTGGTGAATCTTGGTATATTTGAAATAGTTAAAAGGTTGTTTTTTTATAATTATTATTGTATTTGAAGTAAAGGGATTTGTTGATTTTGTTTCAATTAGGTATTTCTTTATGGCTCCTATAAGAGGAGGAAACAAAAAGAAAAGAAAGATAGATGAGAAAGATGAAGAGACTACTCTGCTTTCTGGGTCTTCTAAGGAAACCTCTGCTGATTGGTTTTTGATGGTTTCTAAGAAAATTGCTGGTATTTTTTTTTCAATTCTTGATTGTGTTTATGTTTTGTTTAATCATTTTAGTTTTTGTTACTATAATTAGGTTTATTGTTTTCGGTTTTAATTATATTTATATGTTGCTCATTTTTACTAAGTTGTAGTAACAATTTGATGAATGTAAAAGCTGTAATATATGTTGTGTGGTATGTGAAGCTGCCGAGGTTCATTTGTTGGAGTGTTAGATAATCATTTCATTAATTAAGTTCTTCGGCATAATTGAATTTGTTATCTGTACCTAGCTGCATTGAAGTTCAGTGTTATGTGAGACAATTGAAGTTTAAAGTTCTGTTATGTAAGTATTTAACTCGTGATATTTGTCATAAAAATTTGTCACTGGGGGCAGTAAACTCGATGAATTTAAGCTTTTTGGCGTGTGTAATGAGTAATAACTCTTCACTCCTTAACAGCATAATGATCGAGTCAACTAGATATTGCTTCAGTGATTAAGATAAGGATTCAGGACAAGACTAGCCGTTTTTTGCATCATTGTTTGTTGTCGATTATTTTATGGCATTACTGACTTGCGTGAGGAAGTTCATCCGAGGCTTACCAACATATGTTGTGTGGTATGGCACTCTTGTGAGTAGAAGCTTCCGTTGTTTAGAGAATTGAACTTGTTACTAATATTCGGACTTTTTCTTATGAATCATATGAAGTTATACAACCAAGAATTATAAATGTATATGCAGAGATGATATAAATTATCTTTAGTTATCGGCTTTGCTGCATCTTTTTCCAACATATAAATCAGCAAAAGATGTGTATTGATTTTTTTAGTTTGTCCAAGCTATATATGAGCACTAGAGAGTTTCTGGACTTCTCCCATTGGCACAAGCTATATTAGAAATAGTTTGTCCAAGGAATAAGGTACAATAACCCACCTTGGATTTGGATGTACCTTTTGTTTCAGTAAAATCATGTGAGTATGCGCTGTAACAAAGACCCAACCTTTTCTTTCCTGATACCCTTCTGAAAACAAGTTTCTTTCCTTTCGCTACTCAAAATTTGGTAGAAGTTTAGAACTGTCTATATGCAGAAGCTAAAGTCAGGTTATACTGAAAGAATGATAAGATCTTCAACAGATAAACAATACTTAGTGTAGATATTAAGTTAAGTGCATCACAAAATACTGCTAGTTGATACATTTCCTTCTTCTCTTATATTGGGCACTTCATGTTCATGCGAAAGTTTTGTTAACTCGGACTTGAGCATATATATATATATAATATATATATATATATATATATCTGTGTTGTGTTCTTTTTATCTGTATTCCCTCACGCAATAGAGTATTTCACCATCTTGTTAATTATCTAGTCATGTATCCCAATTCTCGTATGCTGTTATAATTGTTAGGAACTGCGACTTGGAACAAACTGAGTTCATAGGTGAGAACCAAATTAGTATTTACCTCATCAATCAGCAAGCTATTAGAAGCAGATTTAAGCTCTTCGCAGCCATTAGTTTTACATTCCATCAGCTTGACTGTGAGGAACATAAATAAATCAATGACAGAACATGTAAACTCCCATTTTCTTTTGTGTGTATATATTTTGTTCTATACATACTCATAATTCTGCTGAATTAACGGAATATGCAAATTCTTATATAGTTTCACCAGAATATGATGAAATATTTTTTTTCAGCCTAGGCAACGAATACTAGTGAAGCACACCCTCTATGCTCACAAAGTACCATCACAGTATATTAAAAAAATGGCAATGTACTAGTTCACAGTTATATAAAAGTTATAAAATTCCAGAACTTGGAGGGCGTCAGCGTGCCAACTTATCTATGAACAAGTTTCCTACATTGATCACATAAGTCAGTATCCTTGTTCAGGGAAACAGATTCTTTGGTTCTGTAGCCACTGAATCAATAGCAATCTAAAGATCTGAGCCTATGGCTTATGGCCAACTCCACATGCAGTAGTTGCATGTTACATATTACGAATACAGGATTAATAACTTAATTTCCTGTAGATGATTATGATCTTAATAATTAATTGTTTTATCTTTTCTATAGTTGGGTTAAATAGCGAATTTCCTCTAAAATATCTGGATTCGAGTCTTAATAACTGATTAACTTATGACCATATGGCACTTAGAGATCATGTAGTTGTACTCAACTAGAAGTTGCAACATTGCAGGTTTCAGAATAAATAGTTTTGTTTCATACTACCTTCATCCCGAGATGTTGTCTAGAATTGAATATTGATGATTCATTTTTGAATTTTAAACTCAATTATATATACACACATATATATATTGTATTATATCTGGTGCAAGTGTGCAACATATATTAAATTATAGCGTTTAATGTACTATGCTATTACAGTGATCATTATGATTTAAATCTAAGTTATATGTATCTGATAAGTAGTAAAAGTTTGTTAATTTTGCCCATTGAACATCAAACTGGACAATATTTTCTTGAGTGTTGTATGCAGTAACACTTCAAAAATTTATGGCTTAAAAATTGGCATTTTTGTGGCTTATTGACAGTAGCTAATTAGGTATATAAAGGATTGTGGAACTACAATTAAACAATAAAGATTAGGAATATTTTGTTACGACAATTATTCACTCGTACTGTTATATATGTTGTATGGAACATCCAAGCTATGAAAATAAGATTGGCTCTCCTAACTTTGTCATCGTTGCACCAATGTTCTTGTGATGTAGTTTTAAACTTGTTCTCCCATCTGAGATGTTGTCTTTTACTTATGATTCAGACAGACAATGTGTATCACATGACTTTGGTATTTTCTGTTGGTTGTTCAGTCTGCATTTGATAGCACATCTTAGAAAAGCTGTATCACTGGTCGTTACTGCACCAGTTGCAGAATATGAACATTTAATGTAAAGTCTTGAAGTGGATTCTGCTCATTTTCTGTTACCTCCCTGCAGGCCATTCACTCGCTGAGCGTTTAAGTACTTTTGAATATATCTTTGGGATGTCCAGGAAAACATTTAAGTACATCTGCTCTCTTGTAGAGAAACACATGACAGGGAACTTCACATTTTCGAGTGGAATGCTGATGGCAGTGGATGATCAAGTAGCTGTAGCTCTGAGGAGACTAGGCTCAGGCCAGTCACTAATTTCAATTGGTGAATCATTGGGGGCTCACCACTCTACGATCTCTCAAGTCACTTGGCGTTTTGTGGAGGCCATCGAAGAAACTGGTCTCCACCATATAAGGTGGCCTTCCAACGAACAAGAAATGGCGCCCATTAAATCGAAATTTGAGAAGATTCACGGTCTACCCAATTGTTGTGGTGTCATTGATATGAGCCACATCACAATGACATTACCCTCTTCACAGCAACGAGCTGATGTGTGGCGTGATCATATGAACAATCATAGCATGCTGTTGCAGGCTGTTGTAGACCCCAACTTCAGATTCATTGATATATTCGCTGGAATGCCTGGAAAGATGAATGAGATGGAAGTGCTGCAGAACTCAAACTTCTATGCACTCTGCGAGAAAGGTAAGAGATTAAATGGGACGACATTAAACATATCCGAGGATACAGACCTAGGAGAATATATAATTGGTAAAGAAGCGTATCCTCTGCTTCCCTGGCTCATTAGACCATATCATGAGATTACTCCTACAGCCCCAGAACAAGAAGCCAAGTTCAATGATAAGATCAGTAAGGCTCGTGTTATTGCTAATATAGCGTTAAGAAATCTGAAGGAGCGCTGGAAGTTGATTCAAGGACCAATGTGGAGACCAGACAAGAACAAGCTACCAAGGGCGATACTAGTCTGCTGCATTCTCCATAATATTCTGATTGATACCGAAGGAGATACGTTCATGAATAGTATGAATTTCTCAGGTGAGCATGATCCAGGCTACGACTTGACAGTATGCGACTCCATCGACCATTCTGCTTCCGTTTTACGGAACAAACTCAGCAAATACTTGCATGGTGAACTGCACTATTGATTGCAGTTCTCAGAGTTTAAAGTGTATCTGATTATGTAACTTATAAAAAATTATGAGCATGTCCAAGAAACTCACTTTATGTAGTCTTCTACAAGAATTTGCTTTCATTTTTTAATTTATTCAACCTTGGCCAAAGATCATCCATGATGACATCAAGAACTTTTGCAACGTCTTTTGGGTTCCGACTAGTGTTGGCTATTTTCTGAACTTAAAATGAAGATTTGAGTTCAAATCCACGTAATGTTTGAACTTCGCTTTCTGGATGTGAGTTTGATCCCCGAAGTTATCTTGAAACGCCTGGTAATACCACATAGAACTCGAGACCTCCTAGAAAGAGGCTCGAGCATGGTACCACTAGACTAGAAGCCTTGGATAAAATCATAAATTACTTTACACTCTAAAATTGATGGTATTTTAGACATATTTTATTTTTCTCTTACCTCCCCAATACCTAATATGCAAACATTAAATAACCGAAATATAGTTAAATTACTATTTTACCTCTGATCCTGAGCCAATGAGTTGCTATATAAACACCCAAATAGTCCTTTTAGTATGAAATTATTATTTTACCCCTGATGCTGTCTCGTGTCTGCAAATGTAGGCTGTTTTCAGGAACTTTCAATCAGGGGTAAAGTAGTCATTTACTTCCCCTTATCTACTCTTGAATCATCACCAAACCGTTTCTCACAGAAAAACATTTAGTCAAAATCAACGTGCTCCTCCGTTGACTACGCCGGAAACTTCCATCATTCAGTATACTTCCGGTAACGAATTTCTGAGCTTTCAATTTTCATTCTATAAATCAAAGTACGTATATATATTGATATGTATTGTACAAAATATTAGGTTAGGGTTTTGAGAATATATATGATAAACTCAAATATATTTTTGCATATGTTGGAACTTAAAATATAATATTTGGTGAAAATACATATAGCATTTTTAACCTACATTACTAATAACACGGAAACTTTTTATTCAAATTAAAGTTACTTGTCATAATTAACTCATTAAGTTCCCGGAGTTTGTTAATTTTGATCGTTGAAAGTCAAACTAGACTATCGGTATGGAGGGATATGTTTATGGGATTTCTAGTAGAATGTATTGAAATGATGTGATTTTCTGAAAGTTGTTTGTTGAATCGAATGTTAGGTAGGTGTAATTGGAGACGTTGTATTCATATAGCCGACCAAACCTAGTGAGATAAGGGTTGGTTTGGTTCTCAAAGGGAAGCAAGACTACAATTGCACACTGCAACTTTTCATTGAATCTTTTGGAAGTGGAGAGTGAGGATGGTAATTGTTTCTGTTTATATTTTGCCTTGAACAGTTACGCTTTCGGGTACATTTATGCTCTAGTCACTGTGATCGGGTTAATTCCTTCAATGGAAGTCGTTTAGGTCTTGTTGAGCATCTTCTATGATGAGATGTTTGTTCAAAATAAATATGGTTGGCGTTGGCTTGATCAACATAAATTGGAAAGCTGTATTCTTGTTTTTAGTCGTTTCTGTCTGATGGTCTTTTGATATTATGAGTATCTACAACATCAAAATATGATTTTTATGCCTTCTTCTTACCTGTGTGATGAATGAGCTATGTGTTTATAAGATCATTCCATTTGCTTTACTTGTTGTTGATTCCCTCCAACCTTAACATGTTGCTTATTGTCTCCAACTGATGTTATGATTTATCCTTTAGTTTCATACCTTTATATATGTTGTGCAAACACATCTTCTTGCTCTGTATGTATGTCTGCATCTCTTGGTGGTGGAACGTTTGAGATGAGTGTTACTATCTTTTCAGTCGTTCCCTGACAAGGGGTTCTGGATGCCAAAGAGTGGAGATAATTTAATGGATGGGGACACTGTTTTTGAAAGCTCATCTACAATCGATAATAAGCGTGTACATCAGTGGTTCACTGATACTGCTGAACCGGAAATATTTCCGAACAAAAGGCAGGCAGTCCATACTTCAGGTGGCACTTGGGAAAGTGTTTCTGGGTTTCAATCTGTGCCTAATCAATTCATGGATCGATTGTTTGGACCAGAACTAACTATAAATGGTAGTTTAGCTGACAGTAATGTTTCACACGTGGTAACCATGACCTCAAGTGCGACTAAAAGGGGAACAATTGAAGACTTTGGAACTTCTTCTGTTGGTTTGTCAATGTCATATAATGTTGAAGATGCAGAATGCCTTAGCTACGGGAGCGTTAGAAAAATCAAAGTTGATCAGGTTAAGGACTCTGAAAGGGACTTAAATGCATCTGCACATCAAAATGTTAATACGTCCTTACCTCAGGCATATAACAGCGGAGAAGAATCTACTTATTTAACCATGAGTCAGATCTATGGGAATGGGAAAGAAGTTGAAAATGATGCATTGATGAACCATCAAGCATGTAGCAGGGAAGATGGAAATATTGGACCCATAATATCCTCCTTTGAAAAAGCTAATGATAACATTTCTCTGTCGCATGCCTACAGCAAGGTTAATATTAAGGCCATATCTTTTGGTGGCTATCAACACGAGCCAGACATTGATGCTCTGGATGGTCGAATCAGCAGGTATGATTTGTTGTACAACAATCAAGCTTCAACGCCAAGATCAGGAACCCATGCAAAAAAAGACTCAGATTTATCTAATAGCAATGCTGTCCCAAATACATCTCAGACAATGCTATCAAACCCTGATTCTGTGTCGAAGATGATATCCGAGTCAAAACCAGCAAGAAAAGATGCTCCAAACAGTTTCCCCTCTAATGTGAGAAGTCTGATAACAACTGGTATCCTTGATGGTGTTCCTGTTAGATATGTTTCCGTGGCCCGGGAGGTAAATCGTGATATTATTGATGCTTTAATGCTAATGCTAATGTTGCAGAAAAGTTTAATTTAATAAAGATAT
Source organism: Echium plantagineum (assembly GCA_003412495.2). NCBI lineage: Eukaryota > Viridiplantae > Streptophyta > Magnoliopsida > Boraginales > Boraginaceae > Echium > Echium plantagineum. The sequence goes on along the minus strand of CM016563.1, from coordinate 31,604,761 downwards.
TGTTGACGTGTGTGTACTAACTTTGAAGACATTTTTATACGTAATAGGAGCTCCGTGGCATTATACAAGGTTCAGGCTACCTTTGTGGATGCAAAACATGTAACTACTCTAAAGTAAGTCTCCAACTTTCTTAGGCGTTTACCTACACATATTATGGCAATACATTGTATTTACCACTGTATTCTGAAGGCTCTTAACGCTTATGAATTTGAGCGTCATGCTGGTTGCAAGACGAAGCACCCAAATAATCACATATACTTCGAAAATGGGAAGACCATATATCAGATCGTCCAGGAATTGAGGAGCACCCCTGAGAGTCAATTATTTGATGCAATTCTCACTGTGACTGGTTCCTCTATCAACCAAAAAGCATTCCGCATTTGGAAAGGTAATTTATCTCAATATTGATTTGGTCTCTTTTTCAATAATGCTGTTGTTTTTATCAAAAGATTTCTTGTTCGTCAGAATCATTTCGAGCTGCAACGCGGGAGCTTCAGCGTATATATGGGAAGGACGCACTTAATCTATGATGACAACTCCCATAAACACGTTACATTACGGCAAAGTAAATATGTGATGCTGCCAGTTGAATTTCTTCTGGTCATATTGTATAATGGTTTTGCTTTCATCTTGCGTTTCTTATTATTTATAATCCAATATCGTCATTCTTTTGGTCAGCTCTATACATTATGCAAATTATGCTACCATGTGCGGACCTAGAGGGGGGGTAGGGGGGGGGGATGCTGTTCTAGACTTCAAACGGTTTTCTTTAACCATGTTAAAGGTCCCACACTATTGGTTGATAGGCAGGGTCTTTCGATATCCATATGAAATATAAGATTTTTCGAATTTTTGTGATATATATAATAAAAAATATAAGTAAAACAAGTGAAAGTGTAGCTTAGTTGGTTAGATCCTTCCTCTAAAGGGTAGAGGTCATGGGTTCAAGTCCTCCTAACTACATTTTTAACATATATTTTGATACTTTAACTATTTTTTATTTATTTTGGCCCCCCCTTTTTTATTTTTCTCAAAGTTGGCCCCCTCTAATTTCATCCTGGTTTCGCCCCTGATGTGTAGTGTAGTAATATGTTTGAGCGCATTTGGAATATGTTCGTGTAGTGTTGTTAATGAGCCGAGATCAAGCGGATAACGTGTTATCGGCACGAATTTTAATTTTACCGAGTTGGATAATTACATTCTAACGAGCCAAGTACTAAATAGTCTACTCAAGACCGGTTAGTATAATTTGGGCTTAAAAGTTTTTATTTAAAATATTAAATAATAAATATACTATGCATAATAACATTCCCTCCATCCCTTTTTAATGGAGCTATATTTCTAAAATGGAAATTCCTTAATTGATTCTTATTTAATTAAAAAAATTGGAGGGAACATTTGATTTGTGAGACAAATTCAAATTATTCTAAAAGTTTGTGTAAATGGAGGGAGTAATATATAAAAATTAGAGCAAATGGCTTCATCTATCACTCGCGTTTGTTAAAAACACTAGTCGATCATCCTAGTATGACTTTGTATACTTTCGATCACTCATGTTAGGTATTATGTATACTTTTGGTCACTCACACGTTTTTTTGGTACAACTCTTAATTTTTTAACATTTTGGTAAGGATATTTTAGCCATTATCTCATAATTTGGCCATGGAAATGTATAGTGCAATGGAAGTTGATGAAAGTTAGTTGATGTAAGTTAAAAAATTATGGGAAAATGACTAAAACCCCCTTACAAAAATGTTAAAATTTTTGAAAAATTAAAAATGGTACCCAAAAAATGTGAGAGTGACCAAAAGTACACATAATACCCAACATGAGTGATCGAAAGTATACAAAGTCATACTAGGATGATCGACTAGTGTTTTTTAACAAACGTGAGTGATCGATGAAGCCATTTGCTTTAAAAATTAAGGGCAAATGGCATTGGACATCACTAACGCTTGATTTATTTAGGCTTTTTAGCCGTTTGCCCCCTATACTATCGGCTAATTTCCTATGTGGTCCTTAAACTATCAGTTCTTTTCAGGGCTGCCCCCTGTACAATCGGTTCTTTTCAGGTTGCCCCCTGACCGCGCTTTTTTCAATTTTAAATGACAAAATCACTATTATACCCTAGCATCAATCTAAAATATAGGGGGCATATTTCACGTAATTAAAATTAAATCCCACACCCACCCTTACCCCCCCCCCCCCCTAACCCGATCTGCCGTGCCCACCCCAAATGCCAACGATTATTTGTTCTCTGCAACTCAACAGCAACATACGGAAAACTTTATAAACACCACTTGAAATAATCATCCAATAATCAATGAATATGATCAATCAGGTGGTTTCATTTTTCGTGAATTGATCGGAAAAACTTGGCTCCAAAGACCAAATTATGCAGAGACCAACATGAAGATGAATAATAGTCTTTGTTCAAGCTGGATCACTTCAAAAACTCCTTCTCTAAATCAAGCTGGATCACTTTAAGAAATCAACAACTCTGGCCAGAATTTTAGATCGATTACAGATTATGGAACCTATTGTAATGAGAATTGCTCTGTTTCAAAGCAAGGTGGTAGTGGTGAAATTGGGTCCAAAACCAAAACATAATCGAATTCAAGAAAAAGGAAAGCAGTTTCAACGGCGAAATTCAAGGAAGACTTCAAACATCACGCTTCCATCGTCTACATCAAAAACCCAAACACCAACTCAAGAACCATAAAAATCCGATCTTTATCTATTTCTCACAATCACACCTCATAAAAATCCAATCTTTTCCATCACCATCTTCATCAAGAACATCAACAACCTCTATATCTTGCTGCACCATCATCCTCCAACGATGTGATCGGGAAGCAATCAATCGAGGAAGCGAATAATGAGAAGGAGAAGTTGGTGACTGAATTGCACGAATAAAAAATATGAGATTAAAACGGTGAGATCAGTGGTGGAGCGTGCTGCTCAGCTTGAAAATATGAATTTGGCTGTTGATGGGTTTAAGAAGAGAGAAAGCGACAAAGGCAGGGAGCTCGAGGGTTTTGGGGTGTCGTAGCCCGTAGAGGTCGGGGTAGGTGTATTAAAAAAGGAAGGGGAGGGGTTTAATTTTAATTATGCAAAATATGATTATATACTTTAGATTGATGCTAGGGTATGATAGTCAATTTGCCCTTTAAAATTGGCAAAAACGCGGTTAGGGGCAACCTGAAAAGAACCGATTGTATAGGGGGCATGCCTGAAAAGAACTGATAGTTTAAGGACCACATAGGAAATTAGCCTATAGTATAGGGGGCAAACGGCTAAAAAGCCATTTATTTATCACTGACGTTTACTTTCGTATCAAATACATCACTCATGTTCCAATACTCAACCTGTTTATTTTTCGCTAATTTTGCTGAAATTGCAATTTTAAGCACAAAAATTAGAAGGGCAATTTAGTCACAACACTTAAAATTATTAGTAACTACTTCTAGATATATTACATTTCCCCCCTAATCGGTCATCAATTGAAGCTTTCGAGAAACAACACATGTTCAATTTTTGAAAAGCCCCAAAATTTAACAAGCACAATCTTGAAAATTTCAAGATACAATTTTGAAAACGAAACAGGTATAATTTTAAGTGTCGTGACTAAATTGCGCTTCTAAGTTTTGTGTTTCAAATTGCATTTTTAGCAAATTTGCAAAAAGTGAACGGGTTAAGTAGTATTGGACTATGAGTGATGTCTTTGACACGAAAGTGAACGTCAATAATAAAAGTGATAAGTAAATCAAATGTTAGTGATGCCCAATATCATTTGCCCAAAAATTAACAATGGTAACTAAGTAAACTTGGATTTACCTAATAAGTTTTTCGAGTAAAAGAATTACTCGAGTACTGCTCAATAAGGACAAGTGGGTAACAGAACCAGTTTCCTGAGTCGGGTAACTGACAGGTTCCATATTACCCAGTCCTCCTTTAACAGCCTATGTTCGTGTATTAGAAATGGTCAACTTAAACTAGTTTTTCTAATCGCTTTAGCCATTTTTTTGTCATATTTTATGTTTTTTGCAATAAGATTTTATCCGTGGGAGCTCTAGTAGCTATAAATCAGCAATCACCATAAGTTCCTAACCCATGAAATCGCCTATACCAAGCTTAATATATAGATTGGTATAGATTGAGGGAGAATTAGAAGAAACTGGACAAATAAATTGAAACAGACAATTAAACAAACAGGTAGAAGCCATTAAAAAACCTCCATTTTATATGATGAAATTCAAAACAACCTAACACAATCTGATTAACTAAAACCCAAATTCTGCATACAAAGCTAATAAACCCTAACCACCAAAACCATAAAGAGTCCTTCCTTGTCTCTTGAGAGCATACACAACATCCATGGCTGTTACAGTCTTCCTCCTTGCGTGCTCAGTGTAGGTGACCGCATCACGAATCACATTTTCGAGAAATATCTTCAACACACCACGGGTCTCCTCGTAAATCAACCCGGATATTCGCTTCACGCCACCTCTCCGAGCCAGACGCCTGATTGCCGGCTTCGTTATGCCCTGGATGTTGTCTCTCAACACCTTCCTGTGCCTCTTTGCTCCTCCCTTCCCCAAACCCTTTCCTCCCTTTCCTCGTCCTGACATTTTCAACAAATTGGACTCCTTTTTGGGACAAAAGAGAAAGTTTTAATCTTTTTTATGGAAACTGGACTTCTTTTTGGGACAATTGGATTGGTTTTGTTTTTGGGATGTGGGAGGGGAGAAATTGGGGGTAATTTATAGGGGATTTTGATTTGGGATTCGGGATTTGAAATGGGGGATGGGATGATCTGGAGCGTAGGTTGGGTTGGAATAATGGACGGTTGTGGATGTTGATCCTGGTCGATGAGGTGAATGGATTTGGAGCCGTTGATTAGGAAAAGATCGACGGTTGGGAGATGTGTTAGAAGGGGGGACGAGGATTGTGCTTTTTCCTATTTTGGGATGCGAGGGAAGTTTTCAGGTTTCAGTAGTCGTGTGTTTCTTCCCACGCAAAATTTTAATGGTCAATCTGCCCGACAAAAAGCGGCTAGCTCGATTAGATTGGTTAGCCGATGGATTAATAATTTCGTGACATCTGACTCAAGCTTTTAAAGAAGAAGTCTTAGTTACTCTTACTATTACATAGAGTGATAAAAGCATCAATAGAAATATTTTAGCAAGTAAGAGATAGTTTAAATTAAATATAAGATAAATTGTTTTCAACAAGAATTGAACCAAAAAAGTAATTGTTCGGGTTTTATTTATCAAATTTGATCTTTTTTCCTCTTTGTAGCATAATTTCATCCAAATTGATCTAGTTTTTCAAATCAGCAAATTCAATGAAATCATAATATTTTTCAGGAATTAGCCACAAGTCATGTTAAACCAAGACCAATATCCGAACAAAACGTACTCGAGAGAGTAGTATGAGGAAAAATGATTTTTTATTTTCTCTTATCTTTTAGGAGTCCAGTTTAGCGTCACAAACTTCTTCTTCTTTTTTCACAATGGGGGACCTTAATTGTACTCACACCAAAACTTTCATACAATCACCAACCTCCTCCTCCAGACCTCCACCACCACCACCACTACCAATCGCAAAAAAACGAACAAACAAACCACCACCAGTCAATGGCCCTGGATTTTGATATCACCAAAAACAAAACCAACTATTGCATATGCACTCAGAATCATAAACATCTCATTAACAAATGATAAAATGAAATTGAGCCGAGTAAAGCTAGATGAGCTATGAGCATGCATGAATGCATGCCTACCATTTGAATTATATTAAGAACTTGATGAAGTTAATAAGTGATGCTCACAACACGGAGTGGGACGCAATATACGCCAAAGTAGCCACTGCATCATGCTTGATAAATTTCATTCACCATATAAACAGAACTACAACCTAGGGTAATAGCTAAACAGGAGTAATTAAAGCTGCTACCATGAACCAGTCGATCACGGTGAGAAACAAGTATACTACTTCACCATTCATAGCTAGGGTGTTGTGTGATGCAGTCGATTCCTTGAGAGACTTTTGGACATGGCACACTCGTGTTCTCTAGACATAAACTTGACTGCCGCCAAGAAAATTGTCACATTTTTTACCGTGAATAGTATACATTGGATTGAGTATATGCTGTTCAAGAAATGCTACAAAATCTGTATGTACACAGCATCATACTGTACGCTTCCTCTTTGACCGCTTACTCTTCCTTGGCCCTGAGATGTCTGGCAATTGTTTGCTATTGCTAGATGCAAATGCCTCTTCCAGGACTTCCTCCTGCTATGTATACTAAGTTATTAATGGTTCAGCCTCAACAATGATGATAAAATCATCTCAAATGGTAGTTCTTTGCGGGCAATTACACACACCCTTTCTCCTCAGGCAAGCTATTATAGCAAGTACAAACGTCAAGCATAATAATAGTCACTAGTAATATACTGATGACAGAATAGATATGCGAAGTGCTCCTCATTATAGGAGTCCCTGTTCGACTCCTTAATATGTCACCTTTTCGTCAACTATTGTGACTGTCCATAATAAACATGCAGGTGCTGTTGAAATGGGGTCTACAATTTACAAAACTGACCATTAACTTGCGCAGAACCTTAACATAAGACCAAGGTTCTTCTTGGAAAGTCCTTTTTTCTAGACTTAATGGCGAGTGCGAATCCACATCTCTACCCTTACAAGCGCGTGCCTAGCCACTACACCAAACCCCATCCCCATGTTCAAAGAGTTCTTAACTCTTAAGTACCAATTATGAGATTATTGATTTCAGAATTAGTATGCAAAATATAAACACAAAAATAAGAGTGATTGGAGAGAAGGCATTCCATAAACACTTATATTATTCTGACAATCATCAACGCAGAGAATTTAATGTAGAATATAATCTTAAGAAGATATGGCACCACAGGACAGTATGTCACATGTGATAAAGTGCTATGCACGGTTAGGAATAAGGAAAATAACACGAGTTCAAAAATTATGGTATAAAGTATAAGGTGGTGATAAAAGAGCTCGTCTGAAGAATACCTTCGATGTGGATTCATTCACCCCGTCCTCAGAATCAGTTGCTGAATTTGAACCTTCAACCTGTTCCTCTGGAAGTGCTTTTGTTAATTTCGTTTTCTTCTCATCTTGTTTCAACTGCTTGAACCTATTTTAGTTTCTAATTTAAATGTATATCCTCAAAGCATCAATCAACTAACTAAAACTTTTCCGAACAGCAGACTTACCTATCACCCGTTCTTTCTTGCTGAGAAGTTACTCTTTTTGCCTGGCCAGCACTTATTATGCCACTTGCATTCTGACTCACAACAGGCTTTGCACCTCCTAATTTGCGTAACCATACTTGTTGTGCAGTGCTCAGCACATTATTTGTAAACCTAAGTCATGGGGAAAAATAACGCAAACAGTAAGAGACCTTTTTTCTTAAATTCCCCACTCTGGAAACACCGAAAGACAATAATAACAAAAACTGCACTTAATAGAAATAGTGTTACTTCAAGAAACTAGATCCAGTTTTACTGTAAGAAAGCTGCTCATAAATGCTTACCAATAAATTGATAAGCCTGATGGAACAGACAAAGAAAAGTAACCTATCATGAGCGGAAGAAACTTCAATACAAGAAGGGTGTTCTTCTGTGATGGATCATCAGTCTATCAAAAACAAACAAAAAAAACCTTCAGGAAAGGAACATAGTAGAGAGCTAATTGGCTGTGAAATAAACACGGGCACACTTACTTGGGGAGGTTTCATGATTTCCATAGATACATATTGTGAAGCAACCAGAAGGACAGGTAAGACTAGGTATGCTAGTGTATCATGCCAACCCAATGGGGGGTGACCATCCTGCATGATGGATTATCAAGTCTTTCTCTTGGTCATGTTAAATGACATATTAAAAAGCCAAAATGATTCATGATAGACATATTGCTGAGATCAGGAGTTTACAAGTATCGAAGAAATTATGATTAAAAAAAACTCAACTAACCACAAAAGGGAACAACCACGATATTCCAGAACCACTTTGACGGGCAGCAATTGTGGTTGGGCCTCCCAGAGAAGGAATCCAAAAGAAACCTTCTGTCAGCACTCCCTTCGTAAGAATTTGCACCAATGGTAATAAGCATTCAAACATCTTTCATGAATTGATTTCGCATAATAGTCATCGGAGATGAATTATGAAATATACTCAATAGATACCTCATTGGCTACGTTCGAAAGTGCCTGGTATAATCCTATAAAGACTGGAATTGTGGCCAAAGTCGGAAAACAACCTGTAGATATGAAAGAGAAGAACATTTGAGTTGGCTCATGCATATAATAAAATCTACTACTCAGGATTGTGAAGAACCAACAATCTTGATCAGAGAGAAATGCAAGTTGAAATTGGTTCCAAGGAAATAGTGACATTGCATGGTCAGCTGTGTGCTTTCTTTTTCCTAATGTGGGACTCTCATTGTAAAACCAATTACCACTATTATTGTTGTGAGTTTGTATGAAGTAGATGAATGTGAACACAGTTTTATGTCAGAGATTTAAACTGGAAAAGAGGATGGGCCACTTGGTCAATTGTAAATTTTAGCCAGTCTTTCTTCAATATCTGATCGACTGTAACTAAAACGTCATTTTTGAGAGCCAATGCTATTTTAATTAAAAGTCTGGCTAGGTTTGATCACAAGATTTGACACTAAGGCCTGAGCGTCACAAATTGATTTTTTGGTTTTATTTCCGTCTTATGAGAATCATACACAGTTCAGTGTTTTTAGGCAGTTTAGGGTGAGTTGGGTAAGCAGTAGTACCAAAGCACATAATCTGTTGTCTCAAACTGAAGACGGGCCTGTTTTACCACAGAGATCTAGACCCTCATGATAAGGTCCCGGTAGTATCTTAGACTGGAAAAATTAAATGGAAAATACAGCGTTGGCACTGAAATTTTATATCAGAGGTCATGCCAGTATGACTGCATCACTCTACCACGCATTGTCAAAACGGTGGTGCTTACTCAATTACTTGTATGAGAAAGTAATACAGATGCACCTGACTATACTCCATCAGGGGGTTTAAATGGGAAAAGGACACTCATACTTGTCACTTTCAACGACAATAAGAAAAGAAGTAATCAGAGAAACCTCAGAGAGTGAAGTTTAGAAATTGAGGAGCAAATAGCCAAATACTCATGAAGATATACCTGCCAAGGGATTCACCCCAGCTTGTTTGTAGAGTCGCGAAGTCTCAAGTTGTATTCTTTCCTACGGAGAGATAAAAACGGTTAGATATTTTACAGCCAGTATCTTCTAAGAAGATAGAGTCTGGCTCAAATTTAAGTTTTTCTAGAGCATGTGATCATGTATGTGTAGTGAATAAAAAGATAAATACAATAAGACACATTTGGAATTTAAAACTACGCAAATCTTCCTACTAAAAGGTGGCATCACTAAGTGCGTTCAAACAGATACATACCAAAATCTACCTTATGACCAATTTTCAAATAAATGCAACAGACGTATCCTCAATTTTGTGAATCAATGCTGAAGATTAATCTCACATGCAACTTTTATAACTTAAATACTGTTACAGATCCAACATTATATATCCAAAAACCACAGACTTATCAAATAACCCAAGCAGGTAATTGTGGCTTGCATAACTGAAATTTCTATATGTTCCAGAAGCTGCTTCATGTACAAGGTTCATTTACACATAAATGTTCTTCTGTGGAATAATCATTACAATTTTTTAATACGATCTTGAATTTCACGATAAACTGAAGGGACATCAAGTTATAACCATGTATGCTTGCTATGTGCTGGAAAAGCACAACTGCATCATTTTGCACAATTGTTAATGTACTACAACCTAAAGCATCCATGGCCTTTTCACAATAATTCTGTAATAATCAATTTAAGATCTGTTCTTAGCTAGACTTTATTCAACATTCTACAATGCGAAAACCTTATCCTAGTGGTCACCCAACATTGTTATGGTCCAAGTCATTAGCCTTAATTCCTTTCATATGAATAGTATCTCACACAATAATCCCACAACCTATCTGCAATGTGAACTTTGTTGACGATGGCCCACATCACAAACAAAAACAGATGTAACTTACTTGATTTCCAGCATATCTTTGTTGAATGGCTTTTATTTTAGGTTGAAGATTTTGCATGGCTAGTGTAGATTCAACCTTCAATAAAAAATCGTCATTATCACCACACTGTTTAATTAGCAATAGCCAATAGGAAATACGACTACATGTTCAAATGAAAAAATAATAATATGTTTTCAGTAGTCATTACATATGAATGGGATCCATTCTCCTATACAAAATCGGAAGCTTTGACGAAAAAGGATCAAAACAATTACTCTTACCACACATTTTGATAAACATAAACTCGGATAATCGTATAGAAAGGCTTAGCACCCATCCTCACTTGATGATCAGACAAGAGCAAGTATACTCACCTGTTGCTTTGTTAAAGGAAGCGTGGCAACTTTAACGAGAACAGTGAGCAATATAATGGCAAATCCATAAGAGTAAGGAACATGCACAGCTGAGAGTCCATCTTTCAGAACCTGAGATTAAAGAAAGAATATATCTATTATGTTTCTATCATCAAGGGATGTTTTGGAATATAATTTGACAAAGAGCCAGTCTAAATAAAATCCGAAGAAATTAAGAGGCATACCTTAAGAACAACCTCCATGGCATCAGAAATGAAGCCAAACCAGCCATTATTCTTCTGCTGCGCCACGTCAGCAGCAGCCGGATCAACTGCCACGGCGGCATCAGCCAGCGTGTACAATAAACCTTCCGCTCGACTAACGACACCTTGAAAATCGACCGAATTGGCCAAGGAAGCAATTTGAGGAAGCTGGTTGAAGCTCATGTTGACTTTAGTACTGATTAATCGCCCACGGTGGTTGTGGTGGTGGTGGGAGGTGGAGGAAGGAAGCGGCGTCCCGAGGAATGATGGCGAGGAGATTAGTGTTCCCGCCATCGAAGGAATTTGAGGGGGGGTGGGGGGAGGGGGTAGGGGGAGGAGTGTTGGGATAGAGAATTGAGATGGATAGAAGAGGGGAAGGGAGGGGGGGGGAGTTGTGGAGGAGGTTGGGTGTTTTTCTGCTGACGTGGATTATCTGGATCTGCTTAACTAAAATTTCTTTCTACTTGTCTACGTATACCATCGGACTACCATAACAATAATTTGTGTTTCAATTCAGTTTTCGCGTGTGACAGCTTGCGAGTTCACAACTTGGTCTCGAATTGTTTGGATTCTGATTCGGCTCGTCTCGTCTGGGTGCATCCGTCCTTGGATGGAGGTTTGAAAGTTTCGATCTTTGTATTTGTTGCTTTTGGTCGTACCATGAGTCCATTATACCTAAAAGTGAGCGTATAGATGTTAGAGAGTAAAATACTTATTACATTGCCTGGTGAATAAGGCTAGGTATTTATAAGAGGTCATGGGTTCGAACCTTGTTGGAGACATATTTGTCTCATATTATACTCTAACTTTCTATTAGTTAGCAATTTCTGTATTCATGTTTGTAATATCATTGCTCGTGCATGGGGTCTAAGCTCACTCGTGTCTACGCTCGTGTACTAATAATAAATAGGATCCACATTAATTTGTTTAATAAATTAAATCATGAATATTACTTGAAATTATATCACAAACATATGCTTCAATTAATTATTTATTATGATTTCATAATTTTTGTTGATATATACCACTTTTTCATATTCAATGCTAAAATATAATTTCTACAGTAATGAGTACAATCACAACATATGTCGATTATCGCATCTGTATTTTATCGAGGTTTCACAAAGTCCGACTAAAAACTTCGACTTATTAATTTAAACTGATACCCGAAAAATATTATGTACGATTATTAAATTAATAATCATATACCACACTAAATTGGACTTTTATCAATTAAGGGTTTGATACGAGTTCATAATTAAGTTACTTATTAAAAAGTTCACCTCAATACAAACCACACTAAATTGGACTTTTAGGATTAATGTTCATTAATCCTAAAATTTATATACTCGATACAATTTTACTATCTAGATGATGTGTACATATGTTGAACAAGTCATTACAATATACACCACCCAACAATAAACTTGAGAATACACTTCTACCCATCGTATTAATTGAACATAAAAATCAAGTAATCATAAGTAAAATTGTGATGACGATTTCATTTTTTTCGATATTACGACGAAAAAGGTCCGATAACAAACAGCTACATGCACGGCTTACCAATGGAATACAACAACAGACTAGCGTTACAGCGGACTTTACGTTACATCATATTCCTCCTATTTCTACCTTCCCTTTGCTTCACATTTTAATTTCAAACTTCAATTATCTTCAAAAAATTACATTGCATACACTACAAGGTAAAAAAATAATATCAATTTTTAGATGATTTTGGTTTATATTTCTTCCAAATTTTGGAGTATACTAATTACAAGTTGTTTATAGAAAATGGCAGACGGTGAAGATATTCAGCCCCTTGTTTGTGATAATGGAACTGGAATGGTCAAGGTATACAAATAAATATTGTATCGTTTAATATTCGATCAAATTTAATCCGTATTATCTTAACAACAATTACGATGAAAGATTTTTATCGAAAGAATATTATACAATATATACGAAAATATTTGAGTTCAAAAAAAAAAAAAATCAAAAGTCGTAAATATATGTTACTATTAAGATTTAATTATTTGAGTATCAAAAGTCGAACCTCTGGTATCATTTTGATGAGATAAAGGAGAGTATAGTGTCTTAGATTGGATTGGGTGATTTGATCATTTTTAGGCTGGCTTTGCTGGAGATGATGCTCCAAGGGCTGTGTTTCCTAGTATCGTTGGGCGCCCTCGACACACGGGAGTGATGGTTGGAATGGGTCAAAAGGATGCATATGTTGGTGATGAAGCTCAATCCAAGAGGGGTATTTTGAGTTTGAAGTATCCCATTGAGCATGGTATTGTGAGCAACTGGGACGATATGGAGAAAATTTGGCATCACACTTTCTACAACGAGCTTCGTGTGGCTCCAGAGGAGCACCCGGTTTTGTTAACTGAGGCTCCCCTGAATCCGAAAGCTAATCGTGAGAAGATGACTCAAATTATGTTTGAGACCTTCAGTGCACCAGCAATGTATGTTGCTATTCAGGCTGTCCTATCGTTGTATGCTAGTGGTCGTACAACTGGTAAGTAGTTTCATTACGCATTCTGATATCTTGTTTCATGGTATCGGAGTTCATGACTGGTATGAATGTAAAGAAGAAATATGTGGAGTTTATGTTATGTTAACTTGTTATACTCTAAGTAGGTGTTAGTTTTTTGTTTTAGGTATTGTTATGGATTCTGGAGATGGTGTGAGCCACACTGTTCCCATCTACGAGGGTTATGCTTTGCCACATGCTATTCTTCGTCTTGACTTAGCTGGTCGTGATCTCACTGAGTACATGATGAATATCCTTAGGGAGCGTGGTTACTCGTTCACCACCTCAGCTGAGCGAGAAATTGTGAGGGATGTGAAGGAGAAGCTCTCATACATTGCTCTTGACTTTGAGCAGGAACTCGAGACTGCCAAGACCAGCTCTGCTGTTGAGAAAAGCTACGAATTACCTGATGGACAGGTGATCACTATTGGCTCTGAACGTTTCCGTTGCCCAGAAGTCCTTTACCAGCCTTCGTTGATTGGAATGGAAGCTGCTGGAATTCATGAAACCACATACAACTCCATCATGAAGTGCGATGTGGACATCAGGAAGGATCTGTATGGAAACATCGTTCTCAGTGGAGGTACTACCATGTTCGCTGGCATTGCTGACAGGATGAGCAAGGAAATCACAGCATTAGCACCGAGTAGCATGAAGATCAAGGTCGTAGCTCCACCTGAGAGGAAATACAGTGTCTGGATTGGAGGCTCTATCTTGGCATCCCTCAGCACTTTCCAGCAGATGTGGATTGCAAAGTCCGAATACGATGAATCTGGTCCATCCATTGTGCACAGGAAATGCTTCTAATTCTTCTTCATCAGAAGTGAATAATAAGCAACATATTTTTCTTTTTGTTTTGAATATTTTTGCTGGTTTCAAGTTAATTGTAGAATGATTTAATTTTGTTTAGGTTGTTACGAATGTGATCGAAACGATGTTTAGCTGTAATTTTCATGCTCTGAGACTAAGGGTGAAAGCTGCATTATTATTTTTCTAATAGTGCTTACCAGACTTTCAGAGTTGATTCAATAGATTGATATTGAATATAACTATTTTCATTTTTATATATTTTCACTTCAACATTTTCTTGCTCTCATATACATCTAACATTTTCAATATATTGATATTGAATTACTTAGCTGTCCTAAAATAGTTGTTGATATAACAACAACATGTCACACACTAAAAAGACAACGATGCAAAGTTGTAAACTCAGCCATATCACATTGAAGAAAAGAGTCGGCATTCGTGAAAATTCAGTAATTGTTCAGGAGCACACTGCAAGGTTCTATCTGTCATCAGCCGAGAGAAGGGAGGTCGCTGTTAGGCTGTTTTCCTCCTCCGCCTCAGTGAATGGGTGGTTCTCTCTCGAGGAAGTGTTTCTGTTAATACTCGTAACAATTCGTCCCTCCTCTGATCTAATCAGGGGATTATTCTCATTTATGACGATGCACATTTGCTCATCTTCCGGATCCATGTTTTCTTTAGAACGCGACAACCCTGAAATAGTACTAGTCGTAGTAGCTTCTTTCGACACCTGGTAATTCCGAAACGTAAACAAGGAGTTTAACTTCCCTTGTTTCCTACTCGAAAATGTATCATCTTTAATGGAGGAGCTGATATCTGATCCATCACTATTTCTCTCATTGAAGCTACCAAATCCCTCAATTCCTCTCGTAATCTTCCTAGCTTTAGTTCTCTCTTCTTTGAGTAAATTTCGATTCTCCAACAACTTCAATACGTTCTCAGATTTCCTCCGAACGTTTAGTCCCCAATCGAATCTGCACCAATGCCGTGGACAAAAATGGGAATGCTAGTTAGTCAGCATATCCTCAGAACCATATTACCACACAAATGTTTGAGTTAAGAGTTCATCGACTCGTTTACCCGTTTTCGTCTATGTATTGAAGATTTCCCATGTCTTTTATAATATCTTTGTCACTCTGAAATTCCTCTACGATACTCTTAGGTCCTTGAGTCAACAGGTGTTCTAGCACAATAAGGGCCTTGTATGAAACTCTCCAATTCCTTCTATTAAATTGAGCCAATCTAAAACAGAATATAACATAAAATAATTGTTAGAAAGCTCAATTAATGATTAAGTTTCCAACTCATCTTCATATTTGTACAAAATTGAAAATAAATCGATCAATTTTTTTGAAACAAACTATAGCTATTCGTTAGCTAATCCCACTTATCAGGATAGGAATTGGTTTGGTTTGGTTAATCCATCTATTTGTGGTAAAAATGACAAAAACGATACATGATCATCTCTCTTGAAAACGAATTAATGGATCGTCCAGTTGAAAATGATAACATAATGTATAAGTTGTTAGGAGTTCTAAAATACGTACTTATGACTTCCAACATAGCAAGTGACATTCTACCAGTGAGTTATATCCCTTCCCTCCCCCATCAAGAAACAAAAAAAATGACTAATCCTGAGTCGAAGGGTCGAGAAACTCAACGCCATAGCCCATAAGATCCATACATTTAGCAACACCTTACAATGACATACATAGGGGGTGAGGTTCGAACGAGGAAAGGCTTACCGTGAATACCTAGGCACCCAAAAACGAAGAAGGACATCGAAAAACGCACCTTTTATGCAAGATCTCCACAATTCTCCAGTAGTCATCAACTTCAAAAGCAGCTTTTGATATCATCTTCATGACACGTGCATCAGGTCCCCCTGGATTCTCACTTGTAGCTTCTTCAGCCAATCTTTAAATCACAAAAGTACATACTTTCATCGATCATTTTTTAATTTAATAAACATATAGATAGTGTCTTGACTCTCGAGCAGTGGCGGATCTAGAAGTTTCAAAATTATATGTTGGAAATCGACATAATTTTTAAAGTGACTGTTCAAAACACTTAGATATGTTCAACTATAAATTTAAATGTTTACATTAATTTTTTCTTTAAATATATAATTTTCCTTTTAAAAAAAGTGCCTATTCGACGCGAACATAAGAACAAGTCCGCCACTGCTCTCGAGCATATTAACAGGGAAACATCGATCATGGGTTCGATTCTCATCATATACATACACGTAAACAAAAAAGAAAAACGGGAGCCGGGAACGAACTTATAATCATGGAATCAACTCGATGATCATATAGTACTCACAGTTGAGCTGGCGTGACGTCGGTCAAGGCCAGCCTTGCAGAGTTGAGCTTCTCCTTGAGGAAGAAAGAAGCCTGTTTCTTGAATTCTTTCAATATTGGTGCAGACATGGTACCTCAACTAGTGTTGAAAGTTGAAACTGCTTAAGATTTGACAATAATTTATGTTCTTGTTGTTTGGGAACAAGAAGAAAAAATGGAGGTCTTAGATAAGCTGTCTTTGTTGACATTGATTTGAGAGTAAACCATTTAATTTTGTTGAAAACACCGTGAAGACTTTCTTGAAGTTTTGTAATGGAGTAGGTAGTGATTTGGCATTATGAAAATAACCACACAATTTTTAAAAAGGAGATGTTATGGGACGGCACAAACTTTGGGACATGAGCATGACACATAAGGATGGACTAATTCAAATCGAATTAGGAGGGAAAACATATTTCAACGACTTATTTTTATAGTATCATAAAGTCTTTTCTTGATAAATCGTTTCAGGTATTTGGTGTCATAAACAAACGCACGGTGTGGAAATAAATGGAGTGAGAATAGTTTTTTTCCATCAAACAAACATTAGGTGCAAACCAAATCCTCATTCCGTAATCAAACGAACACCCCTTAAATAATTCACCATTTTGATTTTGTTAGCATTCATGTTGGAATGTAATCTGATCATTATACACACACCCACACAGTAGCAAATAGTGTTTTTTTATAAGTGAAATGACTATTTTGCCCTCTATTTGCAAGGGTAGTGTTTTATGAAGTTTCATCCAAGATCGAAATAGTCATTTCGGTTTTTGAAAACACTATTTGAGTGTGTATAGTGGTTCCTGAATGTAATGTAGGTGAATGATGTTTTTAGTTATGTTTTACCACATTTCATCTAGATTCACCTCAATATATTTGCCCAAATCCACTTCACTTATGCTAACATAAGTTAATTTTTAAGTTTTACCTTTATCTAAATTCATACGGATCAGGCTTATGATAGTTTATTTCATTATTGATTTACTTTTCTACTTTTCTCATATGTGTTCACTTGGTATCATTTGACTATTTGAGCATTATACACACATTAGAATAGTGTTTATTTTGGAATGACATTACCATTTTGTCCCGACTGAATTTCTTTACCTACTACACTTCGAAATAGTTGGCATAATGGTCATTTCACTTCTAAAACGTTACTGTTTTGGTATACATAACACTCGCCTCTATCTGTAAATCGTGCAAGTAACCAACCTTTCTGGACTCGAATATTGGTGCATTCAGTTACCAAACATAAATTCAAATGTGATCAAAATGCACTGATTACAAAGGAAATTACGACAAACTTATTGTATATCATGTCCTGTCATCACACGACGAAAAACATATATCTTCGATTTCAAAACGAAAAAAGAAACTTGCAAAAAGACCTGAGAATGGAGTCTGCAATGCTTCATATAGCGAGACTTCCCCGTTTCAGACAAGATATTAGTGATTAGCAACCTCAAGCTTTACTTAGCCAGTTATCATTGTACCAGCACCTTGATCAGTCAAAATCTCAAGAAGTAACGAGTGCTCCAGTCTCCCGTCAATAATACTTGCAGTTCGCACACCTTGAGCAAGAGATCGAACGCAGCAATTCACTTTCGGAATCATCCCGCCAGCAATGATTCCATCTTCAGTCATTTTCTTAACCCCCTTTATATCGATCTCCTTCACCAGACTTGTTGGGTCATCTCTATCAACTAGGATCCCCGCTACATCTGTCAGCAAAATCAATTTTTCTGCTCCCAAAGCTGCAGCAAGTTCCCCTGCCGCAGTGTCAGCATTGATATTATAAGATTGACCAGTTGGGTCGGCAGCAACAGAGGCTATCACTGGGATGTGATAGTTGTCAATGAGTGGACGAAGCACTGCTGGATCAACACTAGCAATATCCCCAACAAATCCCAATTGTGTAGAGTTAGGAGATGGTCGGGCAGTTAGAAGGCGTCCATCGACCCCTGATAAACCAACCGCAGTAGCTCCTGCCTTATTAATTAATGCCACAAGATGTTTATTGACTTTTCCCACTAGGACCATCGAGACTATTTCCATTGTGGAGGCATCGGTTACACGCAAACCATTCAAAAAGTTAGGCTTTAAACCAAGCCGACCAAGCCAACTATTGATCTCAGGGCCACCACCATGGACAAAAACAATGCGTAAGCCCATACAAGAAAGCAAAACAAGGTCAGCAATGACAGATGCTTGAAGGGCCTCAGATTTCATGGCTGCTCCTCCATACTTCACCACTATCGTCTTACCCCGAAACTTTTGAATAAAAGGCAGTGCTTCCGAAAGTATCTTCACTCGGGTTTGGGCAGGGGTGGAAAGTATCTCAGGTTCAACAATAGACTGTAATGATGATCGAACACCCGAGGACAGTACTGACTTGCTGTTAATTAAGCAATTCGACTTTGAGGTCGATTGTAACGGTAGAAATCGAACAATGGAATCAGGGCATTTCGATGCTTTGATAATCGAAGACATAGGGACAATATTAGCAGCCAACATGTTTGCCATGTTTCTGCCTAAAAATCCCTTCAACTAGTAACAACAAGAATATACACTTCTTGACAAAACCAAACTGCAATATCAAATAAAATAATCTCAAGATTTGAATCACAACAATAACTCAATACTTCAACAATAATTGAAATAGTAACGGTATCTTTAGAAACATAAACAATTTAGCTGAATAAAATCACATATGTTGATATTCAAAATGGAATTAACAAAATGTTGAAATTAAAACATTATTACAGGAAAATTAATACACATTAACAAAGAAGACATAGATTACCTTAATAAGAAGAGAGGCTGCCTGAGAGAAACAGAGTCAAAATAATAGGTGTAGGGCTTTGGGGTGTGTAATAATGGGGGGAAGAAAGTGGTGGTTGTTGAGATTTCTTTCATATTCTTCTGTTAAAAAAAAAAAATTAATTTTGGAGGTGAGATTATTATGGTACCATAAAAAAAATGCCACATGACTATTGACTTATAGTATGTGCTTTGCGGGGATATGTTGTGCACGGGCAACACTATACATATACTCGTAGCAAAATACTCCCTCCGTCCCTAAAAGATTGTCACATTTTGACTTTTGATGGTCAACAAAACACGATTTAAAATATAAATATCTATTTTTCAACATGCAAAAAAATTATAAAAAGTTAATATTTTAAAAATATATATTGAGACGAATCTAACAAGGTCCCATAAGACTATATTATTTCTTATCGTTCAATGGGAATTCATGATCAAATTTTGTAATGTTTGACTAACAAAAGTCAAAATGTGACAATCTTTTAGGGACGGAGAGAGTAGCTTTTTTACTAGATATGAAATGACTATTTTGTCTTAACATAACTATCTATTACTCCCTCCGTCCCTAAAAGATTGTCACATTTTGACTTTTGGTGGTCAACAAAACGCAATTTAAAACATAAATATCTATTATTCTACATGCAAAAAAAATTATAAGAAGTTAATATTTCAAAAATATATATTGAGACGAATCTAACAAGGTCCCACAAGACTATATTATTTCTTATCGTTTAATGAAAATTCATGATCAAATTTTGTAATGTTTGACTAAGAAAAGTCAAAATGTGACAATTTTTTAGGGACGGAGGAAGTACTAAACTTTTAAATAGGGAGCAAAATAGTCATTTGATACCAAAATCTTAACGGTGTGTATAATAGATAGGGGTGCACAGTACACATACCGGAATAGTAACGTTTTGGGTATAAAATGATTATTATGCTCCTCCTTATTTGGAAGTGTAGTAAGCATAAAACTTCAGTTGATCACTTATGTTTGGGTAGGGCTCCCGGTTGATCACATATGTTTTAAAAGTTCCTGGTTGATCACTTATGTTATCTAAATCGATTAGTTGATATTTTAGACCTCAAATTTGTTAATTATCACCTAATCGCGTCACGTCACCTGCACATGTTATTTTCTCGAGGTAATTTAGTCATTTTCAAGTCTTTTTTTTCGATTTTTTTCCAAAAAAAAAAATCGCAAATAGAAGTGAGACCGATTTAGAAATATTAGTCAACAACAAGGATATTTTGAAACATAAGTGATCAACCGAGACCCAACCCAAACATAAGTTTCCCTTTGAATGTAAAAAATAACAATAGATTTGGTTAAAATTAAATAAAGAACTTGCACAAACAACGTTTAAATTAAACCCTAAAAATTATTCACATTCATTATGCATTATTTCACAATAATTAGTTTATAGATTTTGTTTTTAAGTTCAAACTTACTAATGCATATTTATTTAGTATATAATTTTATTTTTTACTATATTTGAATGTATCTCAATGTAATTATGTATCTTTAATAATAAATATATGTGTTAAATTATTATCAAAATCTAATTATCCCAATTGGAAGGTATCCCAATCGAATTACTCCTTCCATACCTAATTGATGGGGGATATTTTGATTTTTTTGGTCAAAATTGGTAAACTTTGACCATTAATTTTCATTAGCCGATACGAATATATATTATTTTTAAAAAAAGTTTGTGGGTAGAATAAAATATATTTATGTTTTAAGCTGTGTCCCAGAGACCGTGAAAAAACAAATGACTCTATCATTTAAGGATGGAGGGGGTATTATCTTTAACAATCAATGCACATTTTATTCTTTATTAAATCTGTCGTGGTCTCTTACATTTTAAGGGGAACTTATGTCTGAGTTAGGGTCCGGTTGATCACCTATATTTCAAAGGGTCTTTGTTGACCACTTATATTTCTAAATTGATCTCACTTATATTTTTTATTTTTTGTTGCAAAAGAAAATCAAAAAAAGATTTGAAATAACTAATTTGTCCCTGAAAATAACATGTGCAAGTTATTTGAGGTAATTAGGTGAGAATTAACATATTTTAGGTCTAAAATATCAACTGAGATCGATTTAGAAATATAAAGTGATCAACCAGGATCATTTGAAACATAGGTGATCAACCGAGACCCCTACCTAAATATAAGTGATCAACCCAGTCATTTGCCCATATATATATAAATGTTCGAACTCGAATTCGAATATACATATTTTTATATAAATGTATATATACATATTTGGTCTTGCGCGTTAAAATTTTTTGTTGCATGTGTGTTGGGATGAGTTATTTCAGATTCAAAACTAGGTGTGGGTTACTTCAGGTTTTTCTTTTAATTTTCTTACCCCAAAAATATATGACCGAAATAACCTTACGAACAAGTCACATGCCATTTACATGATATTATTAACGACGGTCGATATAATAGGGGATGAACTAGAACGTGTTTAAAATTGGTAATTGACAAGGACATTTTGAAGCATAGGTGATGGACTAGAAACATTTTGCAAACATAAGTAATTTACATGACCGTTTGCCCATTATATTTTAGGAATTTTAGTATATAGCAGTACCACTATATGCACACCCGAATAGTATTTTCGGAGTTGAATTGCCAAAATTGCCCCCCAACGCCCTCGGGAGCCGTTTGTTGCCTTATCAACGTCCTCTCCAGACGTTGATAAGGCAACAAATGTCTCCGGAGCACGTTGTGCGAAACGCCTTCGGTAGTCGTTCCATGCCTTATCAACGTCCTAGTACGAACGTCCGCATAGGACGTTGGTAAGGCAACCAACGTCCTCTATTTTTTTTTTAATTATTCATATAGTTATTTTTTATGATGAATTTTGTCAAATTCATGATTTATTATTTATTATATAATAGTAATAACATTAATAAAAATATCACTATATAATTTCGAGAATATTATTATTAAAACTACTCTTATTAGTAATAATAACAACTAATTGTAATAATAATAATTAATAACAATAATATTAACAATTATAATCACAATAACATACTATTATTCAATGCACTCAACGTTGTACCTTATGCATTGCATGTTGTACCTTATGCATTGCACGTTGTACCTTATGCATTGAACGTTGTACATAAGCATTGAATGTTGTACCTTATGAATTGAATGTTGTACATAAGCATTGAATGTTGTACCTTATCATTGAATGTTATACCTTATGCATTGAACGTTGTACCTTATGAATCGAATGTTGTACTTTAATGTTGTACCTTATGCATTGAATGTTGTACCTTATGCATTCAACGTTGTACCTTCAAATTTAAACATAATTAAAAAAATAAAAATGAATTTATTCTAGAAATTATATAGTGATATTTTTATTAATGTTATTACTATTATATAATAAATAATAAATCATAAATTTGATAAACATTCATCATAAAAAATGACTATATGAAAGAAAAAAAGGACGTTGGTTGCCTTACCAACGTTATATGCAGACGTTGGTAGCCTTATCAACGTCTGCATAGGAAGTTGATAAGTCGTTTGCCCCCAACGCCCTCCAGAGACGTTTGTTGTCTTATCAACGTCTGGAGAGGACGTTGATAAGGCAACAAACGGCTCCCGAGGGCGTTGGGAGCAATTTTGGCAATTCAACTCCGAAAATTACTGTTTGGGTGTGCATATAACAGCTCACGTATATATTCCATCCATTTCACAACAGAGGACGTTTTCATTTTTGCGTTTTCATCTTTGACCATCAATTACTTATTATTATTTAATTGAAAAATATAAAATTAATATCAATAGAGGACGTATATTGAATATTATTTTATTTATTAAAGGTAGTAACCTTTTATAAATTTTATGTTGTAATTAATTAATTATTACTAATCAAGTTAGACATGAAAAACGAAAAATCTTATATTTTAAAACCAAGATAGTACAACTAATCTTGAACTTTTAAAATTTATAGCATTTCTTAAATATTTGCATAATGTTTTCAAAATATTTCTTATTTGTATCATGTCGTAACTGTTGGAATAAAGGCTCATAAAGCCAATCATTTGTTGTTAACCTAGACTAACGGTCCTTTGACCAAGTCAATTGGAGGTTAGTCGAACCCATTTAAACCAATTTATTCTCCTAACCTTTAGTAACTTCCTCCTCTTAATTCTGTTATTCAACATACAACGGTTACTTTGACTTAGTCAAATGTAACCATAACTTTTGATTTATTGGTCCATTAAATGCGCGTCGGTTTTCTCTAGCTACAATAGCTATGTTAGTTATTGTGTTCAGCTATAAATAGAAACACATAGCCACACATTTGAGAACTAGAAAAACTAGAAACCATCAAGCCTTCTTCTTCTATTCCTGGGTAAAGAATTATTGCAAGTTCCAAAGTTGTGAGCCACGAGTGGACGTGTCTCGCAGCTGCTGTGTTAACCTTGGGGAGCTTCCGACATTTACGATTACCACCGAGGTCGTGTCGATAAAGCTTTCAAGTCAGTGGCTTCCATACCACGGCGCAGCTTAAACCGATAAGTTTATTCTAGTTTTATTTCGTTTGCAATTTCTGGGTTCACTAATTCACATTGTTGTACTTTCGATCATTATTTCTAACAATTTGAAAGCTTTATATAGAAGTATAACAATGTCTGCTTGTGGTATTATTCTATGATAGTACAAGCTCTGGAGTTGTTCGAAGTAAGGCTTAGAGTGCTTCTAAGGCTACACTTGGATAATTTTATCTTGGGAGACAAACACCTTACACGATCCTAAGCACCAAAGGGGGTAAGGACGAATTGTAAACACTTGATATATACGGTGTTGTCCATATATATATATATATATATATGGAGGTTCTTTGTGTGACATATACGATGTCGTCCAACTGGTTGGACAAATGTTTCAAAGGACAAGTAGAAATGTGGGAGTTCATGGATAGTAGTAAAAAAAAAAAAAAAAAAAAGGAAAAAAGAAAATTGAAATGTTTTTAATTTGGCATGTAAAATTGTCAAAGAGATATATGAGACTTAATGTCTTGATGCAATTATTGAACCCACTTTAGATTCGGAAGTGAGCTTAATAGCTTATGAAAGTTATACCATACAAGTAATAATTTAACATAATTTTGTGTTATATGTGAGTTTGAAACTCCAAATGAGATGAATGGTTAATGGAAAATGAGAAAAACTTGCTTTTCTATTAAGATTATGTGACAATATACTTCACATAATTAGTGTAACTCCAAGATGAGCGAGAGTACCCAATTTTCATGTGATTGATTAATTTGATTTGATTTTGAGAAATCAATCATGCGACTAAAGAAAAAAAAAAGACCATTTTGTATATATGAGATTAAAGTTTGTTCAACAAACTATTACTAGTAAACACTTAATAAAGTGACTAGTACGATGTTGCCTGATAAAGTGATTGATAGACTAGTACGATGTTGCCAAATAATCTCTTAAATGAGAGTGATATAGATGGTTTAATAAACAACCTCTACGGATGTTAAGGCGTGGGAAAACCAAGTTGATTGTTGATATATGTCATGTTGTTAAAACTTGGACCTAGATAAGTTGGAAAAATTTTGTAATTATTTGTTGATGACCTATTTATGGGAAAAAGGTCCTTATTGTGAAAGCAGGAGTAAGAAAAAAATGAGGGATAAATTGTATCATGAAAACACTTTGCACATCTTGACTGTCAAAGTTTTGAAAGTTGCATTTATGAGTTACTCATAAGTGTGTATATGATAACTTTGGATAATTCAAAGAGATTGATGATGAGTACTTGCGACCTATCTTATGGTGATAGTTTTGAAACCCTATACCTCCTACTTTTCAAAGTATGGGGGTACAAAGTTGGGACACATCTTCAGTATAAACTGATATGGAAGTATGAAATTTGAATAAAAGACATTCAAAATATTTTGGATGTCGAGGATTGTGAGATTTAATGCTCAAATCATTTTGTGAATCAAAATACACATTTCAAAGTAAGCCAAGTCATAGAGAATAGCAAAAATATTTCAAAAAAAAAAAAAAAATTAATTGGCTCATTGAAATGTGGGGGCATATATGTCTTACAGTGATATGAATGGTTATAAATGAAAAATGTGATTTCAAGATTGCATGAAATTTAACCAACAAAATGTGGTAACTTGAAAGGAAATGAAGTTCACATTTATCATGGAATTGATTAATTTGGTAATCAGGTAAATGTCTTGTGACATTAGATTAATCACTAGGACATGAAGAATCTTTTGGGATGCCCTTCATCGTTTACTAAAGTACTTGGAAGGAACTATTAATGTGATGATGAAATCAGTTCGACTAGCGGGTATGTGGTTACCATAAGTGGTGGCGCTATTTTGTGGAAATCTGCTAAACGAACTTGCATAGCGCACTCCACCATGGAATATGAATTTATTGCTCTTGAGTTAGCTGGACAAGAGGCAGATTGGTTAAAGAACATATTGTCAGATATGCCATTGTGGGGGAAACTACAAATATTGGTTTCTCTTCATTGTGATTCTTAAGCAACTATTGGAGTTGCTAAGAATAATTTTTATAATTGAAAGAAATGACACATTCGAATTAGGCATGGTGTCGTTAGACAACTCCTGAAAAATGGAGTAATTTCTCTAGACTATGTGAAGTCCAAGAGAAATATTGCAGACCCTCTTATCAAAGGGTTGACAAGGACGATGGTCCTTGCTACGTCGAGGGGAATGAGCTAATGCCCTTGAGTCGGAATAGTGTGGTGGATACCCTTTAGTGGTCAAACTAAGCCACATGATTCCTGATGCACTACCTTCTCATTCCTATGGCGTGTTGTAGTGCTTTATCATATCCATAGCCAGTTATTTGGTGGTGCTTTGAGACGCACTTGATGGATGTTGATTTTGATATCCATAGCCAGTTCTTTGGTGGTGCTTTGAGACGCACTTGATGGATGATGATTGTGATATTCATAGCCATTTATTTGGTGGTGTGGTGCACTTGATGGATGTTGTCTACGACATTCCATAGCCAGTTATCTGGTGGTGACACACTTGATGGATGTTGATCGTGATATTCATAGCCGTTATTTGGTGGTGTGGTGCACTTGATGGACACTGTCTACGACATTCCATAGCCAGTTTTTGGTGGTGACACACTTGATGGATATCGATCTCGATAACAGGGTGGACTATATGTCCTTAATAACTAAGAGATAGTGCTATTGAGACGCACTATAAGAGTTACCTACGTGAGTGTGATGGTGAGGCCGCCATCTATGAAAGACTTGGGCACGTCTTCCTAGAGCGCTCATTAGACCCGAGGTGTACGCATGGCCATTATATGCGTTTGTGTTGTATCGCGGAACTTGCATGATTTTGAAGGTATGATATGTGTTGTGGGGGTCTCAACTGAATTTCAACAAGTTCAAGAGAAATTCACTTATTGAATGAAAGTTGTTGCCTCACTTCACTACGTGTCAATTCAAATCGAAAGATATTGACACTTAAGTATCCAAACTTTCCTTTACCCAGGATTTTCTTCGTTTGTCTTTCTTCGCCTTTTGTGGGGGATTGTTGGAATAAAGGCTCATAAAGCCAATCATTTGTTGTTAACCTAGACTAACGGTCCTTTGACCAAGTCAATTGGAGGTTAGTCGAACCCATTTAAACCAATTTATTCTCCTAACCTTTAGTAACTTCCTCCTCTTAATTCTGTTATTCAACATACAACGGTTACTTTGACTTAGTCAAATGTAACCATAACTTTTGATTTATCGGTCCATTAAATGCGCGTCGGTTTTCTCTAGCTACAATAGCTATGTTAGTTATTGTGTTCAGCTATAAATAGAAACACATAGCCACACAATTGAGAACTAGAAAAACTAGAAACCATCAAGCCTTCTTCTTCTATTCCTGGGTAAAGAATTATTGCAAGTTCCAAAGTTGTGAGCCACGAGTGGACGTGTCTCGCAGCTGCTGTGTTAACCTTGGGGAGCTTCCGACATTTACGATTACCACCGAGGTCGTGTCGATAAAGCTTTCAAGTCAGTGGCTTCCATACCACGGCGCAGCTTAAACCGATAAGTTTATTCTAGTTTTATTTCGTTTGCAATTTCTGGGTTCACTAATTCACATTGTTGTACTTTCGATCATTATTTCTAACAGTAACTATGGTGAACGATGACCATGCTCGGAAGCGTAAATTAAATAGTCTTGATTTTGTAGGGTCTTTGAGAATTCAATCTCGTGACCAAATTTGTTGATACTTGAAACTTGATCACCAAGGATCACTCATGTCTCTTGTCAGCTTTGGAAAGAAAAAAATAAACCAATAAGTCAATAACCGATTCCCCATTTCTTTAGCAATAAATAAACTTCAAAAAACAATTTTTTTTATATAGATAATAGCAATAACTCAATAACTATTTAACTACAGTTTGTTCGGAGCGAAAGATACATGTTACTTTCCTTCCACGATTTTCATAAACCACTGCTAAACCCTTAATAAATCTAACACAATGACTTCTTAAAATTTATCGGGATTATTAGTGTGATGGACGGAATATTTTAGAATTTCTAGAGTTTTTATACCAATATACTACCGACTATTATTAATTTAGTACTATTTTTTCCACCTATTTATTTAATCACTAGCTCTTTCAACTAAAAAATTATTGTAAAATTGCTCAACAATGGCTGTTGGAAGAAAGGCAAAAGATGTTAATCATGTCAATTGCCGCAAGCTCCTTAAGGGCACCAAAGTCGAGGTGCTTTGCTAACTATGCCTACAATTTTTGTTTTTCTAGAAAAAAATAAATATTTTTTTTTAAAATTTTTTGTGACTGGAATAAAATTTTAGTATCTGGGTTGTTGTCAAAATTTGTTCTTGGTGGAATTTTGTATTATTTTTTACTACCATTGTGCTATTTGTTTTGGTTTACCTGCATTGTGTAATTGTGTTGTTTTGAGGATGTTGGGATGATCAATTGCTCTTCGCACTACGATTATAGTTTGTGTTATAAAAAACAGTATTTTGTTTGAATTTACCTGCATTGTGGTGTTTTGGGGATGTTGGGATGATCAATTGCTCTTCGCACTACGATTATAGTTTGTGTTGATCAAAAAACAGTATTTTGTTCGAATTTAGTTGCATTGTGTTGTTTTGGGATGTTGATGATCAAATTGCTCCTCAAACTATGACTGTAACTTTTGTTTTGTTAGAAAGGTTAATTTGGTTTGTATTTTGACGTTAAAAAAAATATTTTCTACTACAATATTGTTTTTGTATTTGGGTTGTTGTTAAAATTGGTTCTTGGTGGAACTTTCTTTATTTTTTATTTAAAAATGTGCTATTTTTTATGGGGATTGCCTGCATTGTGTTATTTTCGGCTTGTTGAGATGATTATAGGTGAGTTAGAGGATGGAGTGTTGACAATTTGCTTCATATACATTTGCATATATAATTTGGCCGGTTTTATGTGAATAGTTCTTGTGTGGTTTTCATTTTAGTTAAATAAATTTCTTACTTTTGTAGTAATAAACATGCAAAGTGGGTTCAGTTTCGAGATTCTTCCTTCTGTAGTAATTGTATTAGGGTCTGGTAACTTTAGTGTCAAAAAGAGTTGACTTAAGGTTTTTCAAATCATATATTTCTATTCTTTTAGTCATTTTACCTATTTTTCAATTTTGTGAATGTTGCCTTTCAGTTAAGGCTTAAGTTGAATTTTACAGGTGAGGAGTGTAGAAGAGGGGTTCTTAGGATCTTGGCATTTGGCAACTGTAATTAGCGCTGATAATTTGACACGTAAAGTGAGGTATGAGTCTCTGTTGGTAGATGATGGTTCAGATAATATAACTGAATGTATTAAGGTGTCTGCCATCATTGATGGGGGGAATGACTATAATGATACTCCGAGTGATTATCGTGGGATAATTAGACCTTCACCGCCTTCCCTTTCCATAAATCAATGGTCGATCCATTATGGGCAGTGTGTAGATTTTTTTGAAAATGAGGCTTGGTGGGAAGGTGTGGTCTTTGATCATGAGGATGGATCAGAGGAGAGAAGGATTTTCTTTCCAGATTTGGGGGATGAAAGTAAGGTGCACATTGGGTCTCTCCGAATCACTCAAGACTGGGATGAGGTGTCAGACAGATGGGAGGCTCGAGGGAACTGGTTGTTTCTTGAATCAATTGAGGAAATTGAGCAGTATTGGCCCTTGATGGTTTCAGTGAAGCAAATTTGGTATGATGTTCGGGTGAAAGGGTCTGGTGATCTTAGGGAATGGACTTCTGCAAACAGGGATAAGTGGAAAAAATGGGTGTCACGAGTTTGGAGTGATAATCTCAAGATAACCATCAAACAACTTATGTATGAGTTTAACTCAGAGGTCCTGGTGCAAGAAGGGCAACCCTTACTGGAACTGTCTGAATCTGCTCTTGATTCTATAGTTACACCTGATGCATTTTCTGGAAAGCCGTTTTCCACTGTACCATTTTTGTTCCACAGCAAATTGGAATTACATCAGGCGGCTAGCTCTTCTATATCAGGCCTTCAAGAAACATTACCTGCTCCTACCTCTCAGCCTCAACCTGCTGATCTGGTTCAGTTGTCTGAAATGAGATGTAAAAGAAACGGCGAAGGATTTTCAACTAAGCTCGGCAAGAGGACACAAAGACTTAAATGGCTTCCTGTGCCTACTGATAAGCTTCCAGAACCTGGCCTGCATCTTGATGCAGTGGCCAACTATTGTATTGCTCATTCGAAGTTCGATAAGTCACTGATCACAAAAGTAAGAGGTCATATTCTTTTTTTGGGCTGGAAATTTGAGTTTGCTAAAGATAAACATGTAGATAGGCTGCGTTTTATTTCTCCTGAAGGAGTCCCCTATTTCTCTCTTCGTGAGATTTGTCGGATGTTGATGTCAAAATCAGAAGTTCAGTTCCCCAAGCCCGAGGATGAGCAAGGAAGTCTGTCTCTGAATCGTGATAGTGAGACACAAAGTTTCTTGCTGGTCATTCCACCTACTCCCACATGCCCAAGTTCACAGGACCGATTTATCTCATCTCCCAAAGGCTCTTTTGCTAAAACAGCCAAGAGGACACCGAAACTTGAATGGCAACCTATGGCTCCTGATAAGCTTCCAGAGCCGGAGTTTCATCCTGATGCAGTTACCAGCTACTGTGAAAGTCCCTCAAAGATAAAGAAAAGGAAATCATTACTTCCAAAAGTTAAAAGTCATATTTTATTTTTGGGATGGAAACTTGAGTTTGCTGAAGATGTGTATGGAGTCAGGCAACGTTTTATTTCTCCTGAGGGAACTATCTATCATTCTCTACGTGAGGTTTGCCGGATGATGAAGCCAATAATGAATGAAGATGAGACAAGAAGCCTGTCTGTGTATCAAGACAAGGATCGACAATCTTTCCTACAGATAACAAAAAGTAATACCAGAAGTCCATGTTTGTCCGATGGACCTATCTCATCTCCTGAAAGAAAAGTGAAGAAATCATACTCTCGATACAGTATGTGCAATTTGGCAGCTGTGACTGATTACATAAATAGTCTAAAGGTTGTAGCACTAAAGACTAAGCAACATCTTGCTGAGAAAGCTATGGAGCATCTTGCCGCAGATGGATGGAACTTTGATTATGTTATTAAGAGGTCAAAGATCGGAAAGGGCAGAAGAGAAAGGCGTTACTACTCCCCTGAAGGGAAAGTATTTTGTTCTCTGATGACAGCTTGTATATGGTATAAGAAGCACATAGAATCAGAGTCTGATGCTGTTAACTCCTTAGAGGAAAGGCGAGTTGCAAATGTTAGGGATAGATTGAACGGCCAGTTAGTTAATAAGATTCTACTGCCAAAGCATTCTGCTATGCAGGGTAAAGTCAAATATCTTGGGATCAGGAGAGCAAATAAGAGAAAGAATTCTGTAACAGACATTGCATCTGAACGGACCAAGCACCACAAGGTTGATGCCCTAGAACTAGATCATGGACAGGAATCTAAAGATTCATTTCAGTTGGCAAAGAGTGCCTCTGCTGGCTTTAAAGCGTGTATGCTGCGATCAAGTAAAAGAATTCGGCAGGGTGTTTCTCCTTCTCACCACACACCTCGTAATGTATTATCTTTGCTAATAGAAAATAATGTGATTTTTTCAAGACAAAAAGTACATTGTCAAGGAATAGATGGTAGATATGTAGCTGAAGGATCAATAACTTGTTACGGGATTGAATGTTGCTGTTGTGCATCCATCTTCTCCGTAAGTAAATTTGTTGTTCATGCTGGCATCAATTGTGACAGACCAGCAGCAAATATATTTCTGGAGGATAGCAGGTCGCTGTTGGGTTGCCAATCACAACTAATGAAAGATAAGAAATCTTTGTCTGGGAGTACAAAACCTCGTAAGTTGAAGGGGAGTGGTAATCTCTCGAAAAGTGACTACATATGTTCTGTCTGTCAATATGGTGGCAATCTAATCCTTTGTGATATGTGTCCATCAGCATTTCACATGGATTGCCTTGGTTTGAAGGTATCTCATGTGTTTCTCATATCATGAACCCTACCATAAGTTGTTTTAGCGTAATGTATTAAATGCCTTTTTCTGAATTTCTCCTGCAGAGGCTTCCTGAAGGAGACTGGTTCTGCCCATCCTGTTGTTGTGGAATTTGTGGCAAGAGATCATTTGATAAAAACACAGAACATATTACCGATGGCTATGGTCGCAACTGCAGCCAGTGTGACCGTCGGTGTGAGTTTGCCTTTTCAAATTGGTAACTTGCTATCTAGCTATATGCCTAATACACAATCTTTTCACTATGTTTTATATGATATTCTATCTGATAGATCATGTTGGATGCTTGCGAGCCAAAGGTCTTGAAGATACTAGAAGTGATCTAGTTGGAGAATGGTTCTGTAATGTGCATTGCGAAAAGGTAAGAGTTTCCAGCACTTCGTAACGCTAAGAGCAAAGTGTCCTAAGCATTCTTCAAATAGTAAGGTCATTGTTGAATGTTTTGAAAACGATCATCTACCTGATTTATAACCATTTTATATTGATAGATTTTTCGGGGTCTCCAGCAACATCTTGGAAGGCCTATTGCCGTGGGAAATGATAACTTAACTTGGACTCTGGTAAAACACATAGAAGAAGATGCCAATCATGTTGATATTTGTAATGAGTCCTCAATAGAAACATACAGCAAGCTTACTGTAGCACTTGGTGTTATCCAAGAATGTTTTGAACCTCTCAAAGAGCGTCTTACTCAACGAGACATTGTGGAAGATGTTATTTTTTGTAAATGGTAAATTCATGCACTCAAACAATCTTTGTGTGTCCTCTATTTGCTTTGATTAGAATCTTCTCTCAAGACCTTTATGAAATTCACACCTTAGCATCCATATGTGCACTTTGTGGTATAGTTCTAAAGTGGGAATCGTGAGGTGTGTGAAGAGGGAACTACACAGGTATATTTTTCGAGAGTACGAGTAGTTACTTCTGTAAGAGGTCTAATGCTGTGAAAGGTTGATCAATTCAACCACAAGCCAAAGCCCATTTAACTACTAGTTCATAATGATCCTTTATGTGTTGTTGAATCCTGAATGAGTCAACATGCATAGTGCTACTATTGTCAAATGCCATATTTTGGCTAATATGTGCTGCTGAATCCTGAAAGAGTCAACATGCATAATCCTTCTGTAGATCTATGTTCCCCTCTTTAAAAAAAATGGTTCTTGCATATTTTCGCACTATTTGGGAGTGCAACATTATTCAATAGACTTTGAACTTTCTATCTTAAATTACAGGTCAAACTTGAAGCGTTTGAACTTCCAAGGATTCTACACTGTGCTTTTGGAGAAAAATGATGAATTTGTTACTGTAGCTACTATCAGGTAAATTATGAGGCTACAAAAATGGTTTCATTTGTTTTAAATGAGGCAGCTACCCTTTTCTGTTGGCTATGAGCTTGCTAAACTTTAGATTTGCACTCGATGTTTCCTAAGGGTTCATGCAAACAAGGTGGCTGAGGTCCCTCTTATAGCTACAAGGTTTCAATATCGCCGTCATGGGATGTGTCGAATTCTTATGAATCAGCTTGAGAAGGTATCATCCTACCTGTTAAAATATTAGTTCCCAGTTAATGTGTATTTTCCAGTTCCTAAATGTATATTGTAGAAGTTTATCAGATCATAATGTACTTAGAATGTCATAAAAGCTTTACGCTGACACCTCTGAGGTTTCTTCTTATGCCTGTTAAGTTAAATTTGTTGTCCATCTTATCGTTCAATCTGCTGTCATTACTACTATTCCTTTATTTAATGTATGTAAGAGTCTTCTTTCCCATTTGGTTGGGATTTAAAAACTGTCTCTATTATAGTGATCTTTAAGGTAAGTGCACCATTACTCAAATTTCCACTTTACTTTCCCGTGATTATCAAGTTGTCTTTGCCATTCTATTCATTTCGTGATCATCTCAGAATTCACGTTACTAATCTGTACCATACCACTGTCATTTCATTCAGAACAATTTTGCATCTGCTAGCCTTTCCTAAATTATTATTTTTGTTCATCAAAATGGTTTCCCAGATACTCGTGAAGTTAGGAGTTGAAAGACTTGTCTTACCAGCCGCTCCTAGCGTCGTCAACACTTGGATGACTTCATTTGGGTTCTCAAAGATGAAGAGATCTGAGCGAATGAACCTTCTGGATTATACTTTACTTAGCTTCCAAGGAACTGTGATATGCCAGAAACTCTTGAAAAAGACCCATTCATCAAATTTCAATCCCCTAGAAAGTAATACACATATTAGTCACTGTGATAAATATTTACTTTCCCGTGGTTAAATTGTGTATATTAAATGTGCAGGACCCATTAATCGATCGTTTAGCAATCTACATACGAATAAGGAGATGGATTTGGATGGAAATAGTCCTGTCTTTGGGGTTTGTCAAGCTGACAGAGTTGAAGACAGCAAACTTTCAGACCATGGATCCACAGAGTATAAATCCTGTCTTAATTATAACTTTTATACATAGTGCTAAAGAAGCATGCTGCCCTTAATTATAGGTACGTCTTACCTTTTCTTCAAGAGTCCAACATTGTGAAATCATAAAATTGCAAGTTTTAGTGATTTATTAACACAAGTACTTCCTAAGAAAGTTGGTCATTTTAACTATAGGATAGTCTAACTGAAATTTTTTACATTATATTTTCGGAGGAAAAGTAATAGGCATCCTCACAGGAAGTTCGTAACTGTCCCTACATATCATTTTTGCTAAAATATTTGGACCATGAGTGAAGTATTTTTGATAGTTGCGCGTACCCTTTCCTCGTGTACGTAACTAAAACTTGGCCCTATG
This sequence comes from Echium plantagineum, assembly GCA_003412495.2. Taxonomy (NCBI): domain Eukaryota; kingdom Viridiplantae; phylum Streptophyta; class Magnoliopsida; order Boraginales; family Boraginaceae; genus Echium; species Echium plantagineum. Next base: position 31,570,119 of record CM016563.1, on the reverse strand, counting down.
GCATATCTGCTGCAGTTAATTTCCTTACTTTTTGGGGATACGGTCCAATTATCATATACATAGATTATTGAAGGGTGAACAGAGACATTTAGCGTACTCCTTGTCCTCAAATAGTTTATAATATATTGGAATTTATAAACATCATTGCTGCCTCTAACAGGATTGGAGGAGTTGGCACGAGCTCTGAAAACATTTCATCACCAGACGAGGTATTTACATGATTACTAATTCTTTTATGTTCTCTCTTCCAGTTACCTCTAATGTATTATGATCTTTGAACAGCCAACACAATCCGAAGACAATTTGGTAGAAGTTTCCGACGGAAAGGCAGTAGAGGACTACAATGGTGGTATTATATACTACAAGAGGAGAAAATTATCAGCCTCACTAGGTGCTTCAACCATTAAAATTGGTGACTAAAGATGCCGTGAAAGGGACCTAAGATGTCATATTAAGCTGTACAGTTTTTTCATGATGCGTTGCAGTTTGGCCACCGTAAGATATTCCCTTAATGAAACAAGTCAAAGGTTTTTCCATACTCCTCGCCCGTGCCTCATAATGCGGTGGCAATCCCATTCTGTAATTTCCCTTTTAACATTTTTCTGTTACACTATTGAAATGCATGTCTGATGGTGCAAACTTCACTAAGTAGTCTAATGAGTTGAGATGCGTTTTGAAGCTGCATAAGATGGAGTTATGTGTTGTGTAGAGGACTTACCAAGAAGCCCCAAGTAGGCCTCTATCCTTTTCTTCAATTTTTTTTAATGTGCGTTTCCTAATTTACCCCTTTTCGAAATGAAATTCGGGGATAATTTAAAAATAATGAACAGTTCAATCCATCAATACCTTATTTGAAAACAGATAGTTGAGTCCTCTTTTGGTAAGAATTCGGATAATTTAGAGGGCCGTAACAAAATAAGCCTAAATAAAAATATAACCCTCCTCTCTTCTTCCCAAAACCCGCTAGTATCGCCATCACGATAACTAGTGCTGCAAACGAGCGGTTAACGGGTTATTCGGTCGGGTTTCAATTTTACCAAGTCGGGTAATTACCCGGTGGTAACTAGCTGGGTAGCAAACCTATTACCCTAGTATCACTCCATAAGGACACGAGCGGGTATCGAGTCGGGTTTTTTGAGTCGGGTGACGGGTTACCCCCAAATTTTTATTTAAAAAGAAATATTTTAGGTTATCTGCAACAAGATTTAATTGTCGAAATGCAAATTTGGAAATTTTTTTCAATACTAGTCTTATATTGGTCAATGAAATTACTTACGGTTAAACTTTTAACATATATATTATATAATATAAAACATAAAATATAAATGAGCGGGTTATCGAGCGGTCCCGGGTTTTTCAAATCGGGTATCGAGTAAAAAAAATTACTCGAGTATCACTCGATAAGGATACGAGCGGGTAACGGAGTCAAATTTTCCGAGTCGGGTAACGAACGGATTTCGAATTACCCGGTCCTTCGACAACACTAACAATAACCACGGCCTCTAGTGAAACAACACCGGTCCTACACTCTTACCTCAGCCAAAATGCTCCCATCCAAGCTCCTGTCTACTCATATATGAAATCGAAGGCATTTGGTTTCACCCACCCTCCTAACCAGCTCTGTATCTTTCATGAAATGTGAGAATGTAATTGATTTCAAAATTGGCCTAAGATATTTTATTATTTAAACATCAACCCCACAAATCTAATACTCCATATATGTATAATTTTAATTTTGTCCTTCATAAAAAGTGCACATGTTTTAGGGTAATGAGCGACTAGCCTAGCTCATAAGCGACTTACTATATTAAGTTTAATATTTAACTATAAATATAAGTTCTGATTGTATTTAAAACAATAACGATGATCATAAATAAAGTATCTCGTTTTATATTGCTTACATGGTAATGATGATCAGTAAAATATTTCGTTTTATATTTGCTTACATTGTATTAGAGCCTAGTAGATTCTTGATGCGTACATACGATTTTCATTGTCCTGTCGGTGAGTTTTCTACTATGTGATACTCACATGCGGGATTTCAATGATTTTATTCTCTTTTCCTTTTTACAATTTATGTTATATTAATTTTAATTAGTTATTTTGTTTCAGAACTTGTTTTTTTTTTCAAAAAGAAAAAGAAAATCTTTAAGATAATTTGACAGGTTCAAAAAATAAATGGTGTTCCATATGGGTTGGCGAGTTCGATACGTATTGTCTGACAAGTCTTATATGAACCGGTCTGAGGAACCTTTTAGTATGATTGTTGTAACGGTTTAAGCAAACAATTGAAAATTATCACATTGAAGGACGCATTTGCATACCTGTTTTTTGTATATTATTGTTATTGCACACTCATGAAAATTCTTATCAAATTACTATGAGTTTGAGGGGGTGTTAGGCTAATAAACGACTAGCTCATAAAAATTAGTTGTTTCTATTTTATTCTAGGCTTATTCGCATTTTGCCCCCTATAGTATCGTTTTCGTTTCAGATTGCCCCCTGTACTATTTATTGTTTCAGATTGCCCCCTGAACCCCTTTTTCCACTTTTAAAAGATAAAATGACTATGGTACCCCTGTCACCACTACAAAGTATAGAGAGCAATATTAACATATTTTAAATAATTAAAATTAAATCCAACTCCTTCTTCTTCAATATACCCCACCCCCACCCCCAACACCAATTAAAATTAAAATTGAGCTTGGGTGCTCGCATACTAAGAAAGAAGGGAAATCTTTTGCTCTCAATTCTTGTATGCAGGTGGTTGAGAAAACAATCCGTCCTTGTTTGGTTGAACTCAATGAAGACCCAGACGTGGACGTTAGATTCTTTGCCAACTAAGCTCTCCAAGCTACTGATCAAGTTATGATGTCTAGTTAAATATATCATTTCGTTATTAGATTAGTTAGCTTGGTATGAACATGACTTAGTTGAAGAAGTGAGTCAATGTTAATAATGGTTAATGAGGGTTGGGGGTGGGGTGTGTTGAAGAAGAAAGAGTTGGGGTTTAATTTTAATTATTTAAAATATGTTAATATTGCCCCCTATACTTTGTAATAGTGATAGGGGTACCATAGTTATTTTATCTTTTAAAACTGGAAAAAGGAGTCCATGGGGCAATCTGAAACGATTAATAGTACAAGGGGTAATCTGAAACGAAAACGATACTATAGGGGGCAAAATAAAAATAAGCCTTTATTCTATCAATGATCATTAATAAAATTTCTCCTTTTATATGCAAACAACTTTAATTCTAATTTTGAACATGATTCTCAAAATAATAAGTTCAGATAGTTTATGGGATAAACAAAGGGATATGGAATGTCACATGTGATCATAATAAGGTTATTAGTTCGGTTGTGATCATAATAAGATTATTAATTCGATTCTCTCAACCAACACTTTTTTTATTGAATCTATCACACAAGATTTATCTAGTATAATTTACCCACTTAACGTGATTTGTTGGCTACCCGTACGCATTTTACGAGTTGCGTTGGGCTCGAACGGAATTTAGATGTCAAAATGTCATAAAAAATCCTTGTAGTGGATCTTGGAAAAATAATTGCAATTTGTATGGGGACTAGCTTGATGTGATGTCGACCAATCTGCAAAAACACACGTGATCGGTGAAGACGCAACATAAATCTTACTGCCTTCACATGCACACGACAAAACATACAAAAATGCCACTATAAAACAATACATTTCACCACGTATCTCTCTTCGTTATTTTATGGAAACTTACAAAAATAATACACCCTTCATTTATTTAGTTGATCATGAAATAATTTTTGTTATTAATTCTTATTTTTTCTTTTCTTAGATGACGTCTTAGATTTTTTTATATAGATTAATAAATTAAAAATAAAAATAAAAAGTACATTGAAAATACAAAATTTCAATTGATTTTCACTATATTATTGACCAATAAAAAAAGTTAACAAAAAACACATTGCAATTATAAAAACACATTAAAATTGTAAAACATCATATAAAAGCCAAAACAAAAAGCCTAAAACGTTATATAAAAGACACGGAGGGGCAATTTGAAAAGATAAATTGTGGAGATGTTGGGGAAGATGGATATGGTGTGGTGGGGTAAGATGATAAGGTGGGTGTGATTAACTTGTGGTTAAGGTGGGTGTGGTTAAATAAACTGTCTAAATTACCTTTTATTTTTTCGCGCCTAATCTCTATTTTGAACAAAAAGAGGCACTAAAGGGGCAATTTAAAAAAATAAAAATATTGAGGGACAAATTGAAAAGATAAAAAAATACTTCAAAGGCCAAAATAAAAAAAATATCATTTCCATCACTCATACTCACTATTAACCCAATTTAGTGACTCATGTTACAAACTCATCTCACTCCTATTTTGGATGTCAAATTAAAAAATCGAGCAATTTTGACGAATTAAAAAAGGGGTATTTTTCCTTCGTTGTCCACTCAAGAACACGCATTGATATAATTCAACAAATTAAACTTAACTGCTTGAGTCTTACAGACTTATACAAAGAAGATCAACAATTAGTTCACTGAGAATATTTGATATAAATAGTGGTCGAATAAAATACCTCCTATTTAGTTGATTTAAGTTGATGCACTTCTCAATTTAAGAAGCAATATAAACAAAAGTAATTAAGTGAAATGATCTTGTAATATAAATAATCGAATTGAATAATAACTACGAATAATCGAAATAGTACATAACTCACATTTGAGCTATGTAGCGTCACATGCGCCCTTTACTCATTTAATAACTCTCTTACTTAACGTTGCACATTAACGGACTTCCCAATTTAACAATCAAAATGAACTAAAGCTATCAAGTGGGACGACAATTTAAAAATACGAGCAATCAAATTGAATCGACAATAATAACAAATGACCGAAATAATACACAAACAAAGATCACTTCAACAATGTCACGTGCCATTAGCCCTTAATTATAAGGTGATTGATAGTATAAAAATACATCCCCTTCTTAATGAATAACGACATACAGACATCTCCCTTCTTCTGAGTGGTTCCACCCCCCCCCCCCCCCCCCCCCCACCCCCTTCTTCCTCCCTTTTTCCCTCCACACCCATTTGAAGCTCTGAACAATGAAACTCCTCCTTGTATTCATCCTCTTCCTGAAACTCCATGTAATAACTTCAGTAGTAATAATAGGCTTAAGAAACCAGAACAAGAAGCAGCAACCTCATCACAGGAACCCAATGCTGCAAGCAAACCAAAGCTCATGTTCACTCTTTACAGGCAGTTGGGTTCATGATGACAACTACCCTTTATACCAACCTTTGTCTTGTCCAGTTATTGAGCCTCAGTTTAACTGTCAAGGTTTTGGAAGACCAGATACTGAGTATCTCAAGTATAGATGGCAACCAGCTAATTGTCAGCTGCCTAGGTACTTCTTTGTCCCATTTTTGTTGTCATGTTTCTTTTATAGGATGTTCATGTATGTTTATTGATTCTTTTTTGCAAAATTACCATTTTTCTTGTGCAAACAGCTAATTGTCAGCTGCCTACAGTTACTGCTGCTAGGATTGTTAAATGTTTTGTCCCATTTTGATTCTCTTCTTGAAGACTAAAAATTGAATCTTTTTGGGTAGCATTTTCTTTATACTGAATTTGGGTAGTAGAAACTTTGCTAAGTTTGAGCACATAAACATTACTGAGTTTTGTAGCTAGCTTCTTTTTCCCCAAATGTTCTGAACCATTTTGGTAGTCATGTTTTTTTTGTTGGAAAGTTTAGCTGTGTTTTATTTTTTATTAATTAGTTGCTTATATTTCGTTCTGGTTGAGCAAAAATTGAATCTTTATTGAGATTGGGTGGTAGTACAGTTTCAAGAATTTATTAACTATGGTGTGTCTCATTTGGGTTGTCAACGTTTGCATTTTTTTATGTTTAATATTCACATATGTGAGTTTTCTGTCAATTAATCTGTTTGTTGGTGTTTCTTCATAGTAGTGTGTGTGGTGGGGGTAGGGGTAGGAGAGGGGGGGGGGTGGGGGGCTCATTGAGATTTGAGATATTTATGGGGACTATATATTTTCTGGATCCATAATGGTGGAAAATATGTTGATAATAGGTTTGATGGGCTCAATTTCTTGGAGAAGATGAGAGGAAAGAGTGTGATGTTTGTTGGAGATTCATTGGGGAGAAACCAATGGGAATCATTACTTTGCTTGATTTTGAGTGGGGCACCACAATCTGTTCAAACTCAGATGAATAGAGGAGAGCCTTTGTCTACTTTCAGGTTCTTGGTGAGTGTGTTGTTTATGTTAATAATTGCATTATTAGCTTAATGATTTTACAGTTACTCGTTTTCGAAATATTTTAGTTTTAGTGTCGATGATCAATTGATTGTCTGATGATGAATGGATGTATTTGGGTGGAGAACAGGACTACGAATTGACAGTGTCGTATTATAAAGCTCCATATCTAGTAGACATCGATGCAGTTCAAGGCAAGAATGTGCTGAAGTTGGATGATATCAGAGGAAACGCTAATGCATGGAGGGATGTTGATGTTCTTTCCTTCAATACAGGGCACTGGTGGATTCATAAAGGATCTGCTCAAGGGTACCCTCTTATTTTGTTAATGAAAATTTATTGCTTAATTGCTTTATGATCCATTTCAAGACTTCCACAGTTGAAAACGATGTACCACGGGATTATTGTGTTTCAAAATACAACGTGCTATTGATAGTCTTATGGTATAGTATTGTTTTCTGATTATATAGCATTAACGCAGATGGGAGTATATAGAGTCAGGGGGAACGACGTACCCAGATATGGATCGTTTGGTTGCACTTGAAGTAGGACTCCGAACATGGGCGCGCTGGGCTGATGCAAATATTGATACCAGTAAAACCAGAGTTTTCTTTCAGAGCCTCTCTCCCACCCATTACAATGAGTTAGTTCCTCATTTCCTTTGTTTCTCATCCATGAGCTTGTTTTTATCTTAACTTGAAGCGCTGAGTATTTATATTGTTTTCTTGTATTAATCGTTCTGCGTTTTGAAATTTTTTAAAAAGAAAGTAATAAGAACTATACATGAAGAGACTGCATTTAGTTTCCTGTTAATGTGTGAATTAAAAAAGTTTTGGTCAAGTGGATTGTCCCCCTCAATAGCTGTAATCACTAATGCTTCGTCAAAGGTAAGTTGGCCATATTGCCTTTCAATTATTGCAGCTATGGACTATAGGACAACTCCATATGTTTTCTATATTTACTAGACTAGTTTCTAAATTTGCATTCTATTAGGGGTTGAAAGGGGGGAGGTTCCTTTCAATTTGAAGCGAGAAAGGGGATGGCTACTCTTTTGTTTACGTTGCAATATGCATGAATGGGGAATTTAATTTTTCACTTAAAAAATTCATGTCCCCGTCTATCGAACTTAGTTTGAGCCACCTAGTAGCTGGGGTTAGGAAATCAATCCAAGTAAACGTGCTTCTATTGTTTGGCGGAAATGGTTACTGAATTAGTTGCTTGTTACCTTATCACATACTAGAGTTTGAGATGAAATTAATTGTTAGGAATCGACCAGGGTACCCATTATGGGCATCGTCTAAGGGTAGCATTTTTAAGCTACAAGCGATCTTTAAAATTAGAAATTTGGTTATTCTACAAGTAAAGTAGAAGAAAAGGAAAAGATTCTTTAATTGTAGTTGAGTTGAACTTTATGCAAGGATGTAATAGAATTTAGTTTCAGAAAGTGTCTCTGTTTACAATGACTTTATATTATGTAAAAATACTTACTAAACATAGTTCATGAGCGAGTTGAAAAGTTCATATTCTTTTCTCCTAATTTACAGAAAACATTCAACATGGAAATTAATTTACATACAAAGAATGTTTACGAGTGTTTTTTTAGTTCAATGATCTTCAAATTGGAAACATTTTCTTGTCAACACTCATTTGAACACCTGGTTTATATATGTTCTTCTCTTAGTATGCAACACTACATTGAGGATCAGAAATATAGTATGCTCGACAAAAAATTTAAACGCTAAATGTTTTTGTTAGAATCATAGAGATGGTGTTTGAACAAATATCCTAACACAATTGAGGTGATAGTTGGTGTATTCTGAGGTAATCACCTTTTGCCTCTAGTGGACGGATGCCATGTACCTAAGAATATGCACAATAAAAGAAATCGATAATGAGACTTATATTGTGCTGTGATCGATAAATGCTGCATCTCGTGTATATTTTTACTTGCTAGAACCTGACCTTGCAGGTTTTTTTATAACCCTGCTCATAATTTGTGAAGAAATAAAGATCATTGCAATAAAATTGATCACCATATTTGATATAATGAGCCTCGACACATTCTATGAGTAGTATACGTATCGTTTTTTTTTGGAATTTGTAAACCAAGATTGATGATGTATTATGTATCTGTACCATCGATTACTCATTCTTGTAACTGATATGTCATTGGATGACGATGGCAGTCCAAGCGAATGGAATGGCAATGGTGTGTCATCGACAAAAAGTTGTTACGGAGAGACATCCCCCGTGACAGGTGCAGGGCTGGGGACAAATTACTACTCGGCAGTGGATACAAATCCCGAAGTAATGAAAGTCGTGGACGAAGTGCTGAGGGATATGAGTCATCCTCCATATCTGTTGGACATAACAATGCTATCAGCAATGAGGAAAGATGCTCACCCCTCCATCTACAGTGGCCTTCTAACTCCAGGACAGAGAGCTAATCCTTACCATTCTTCTGACTGTAGCCATTGGTGCCTCCCTGGCTTGCCTGACACTTGGAATCAACTCTTCTACACTGCTTTGTTTTTCTAACTTATTATTTTTTTTTCTTCTAATTTTCTAACTTATTTATTATTTATTACTAATGATAACTACCACTAACTTTATATTGGGTTCTTTTATCTTATTGAAATCAAATACCTCTAAATAGGGGGGGCAACAATTATTCATTTTATTTTCATATAAAATCAATATCTTAGTAACTTACATTAGTCAATAACCTTGCTTGATTAGTGAGATTTGATTATGATTTGACAATGAAGTGGTAGTTGGAAATGGATAATTAAAGAGATACAATCAACCATTTAAAACAACGTTTTTAGAATGTTCACCTTTCGATTACATATGTTTCAAAATAAATTTTTCGATCATATTTTATGAACTCATATTTTTTGATAGACTTAAGGAACAATAATTACTGTGTGTTTAAAAATGAATGGAGTATAACTCATGAGTAAATATAGAGTTTGCAAACAACACTTCCTTTATACATTATGAATGTCATACAACAAACTATTTGATACAAATCAATCCAAAAAGGACTGTTTTCAATACATTGAACATATTTACTTCTTTAACTGTTACATATATAACTAGCAATTTTGATAGATTCAAGGGAATGTGAAAGTCTGACCACCACCACCACCACCGGCAGCGGCACCTGTTGGTGGGCTAATAGCCACCCACAACAATGAGATGGTGATAGCAATAAGTCCAGACCAAACAAACACAATAGTTGGTGTCTTCCTTTTCCTTCCCATCAAACCTTTTGCAAAAGGATATAAATGAGCTAGCACCCAGAAACTGAAAAAGGCCCCTCCTACAAATTTGCTCCATTCTGGGGTTTGGCTGTATATTGTTCGGGAAAAGGCAACGACGATCCCGATTATATTAACCATGGCAATGACAATAGGAGGTATCATCAGTGCAGACCATTTTACAAGGTAGAGGTCAGCATATATATCATCTTCATCTTCTGCAGATGCTTTAGCGGTAAGAGTGAATGAGATCTCAATTCCTGCGATGACTTTTAATAGGCCTTGGAGTACAGCAGCCAAGTGAGCACTTGTTCCAGAAATAAGCCAAAATTGTTCGTTTCGCCACCATTCTTCGAGTCCCACCCCTGACCATTTCACTTCTAAGATAGCCAATGCAATCAGGCATATCGTTATAGTTAATAGGTACACTAAAAATTGGACATTCAGATTTTTGACAATGAATTGCCCTGAGAAAAGAGACAATGCTGGAAGGAAACAGTAGACGATCAAGATTAACGATGTGAAGGGGTAGAAGCCAACATTGAGGTAAGCAAAACGTTGGAGTAAGTGGAGCCTTTTGGACCCGAATAATGCATTGTTCCTGGAGAAGAAAATCTCAACCGAACCTGTTGCCCACCTGAGCACCTGATGAAGCCTATCAGTGAGATTGATAGGAGCAGAGCCGCGAAATGCATCACGTTTAGTTATACAATAGACAGAACGCCATCCACGATTATGCATACGGTACCCTGTCACGACGTCTTCTGTAACAGAACCGTAAATCCATCCAACACGGTCACCCCATTCAGTTTTGTCCTCATACCAGCATGATATAACAGATACAGCCTCGGCTACTGTTGCTGCATCGAGTGGTTCTCTTGGAGCCCAGAGTAGGCCTGGAGGTCTTCCATATTTGACAGCTGGATGATCAGCGATGGGTCGAGCTTGGTATTCCGAAATAGGAATAGACTCAGCCAACATTGTCGAATTCCCAAACCGTTTGGGTAAAAGATCCACATCTAATTCCGGATCAAAATCGGAAGTCTTCATGGCTTTAGTCTCTAGACCTTTCGCAGTTACCTTGTCCACTTCCGGAGGTTCAAAACCATAAAGCGCAAACCTTCTAAACATAGTTCCAGTACCCACGTACACAGGGCCCTGCATATGGTTACACAATAATTAGACATTCAAACTAAATGAGACCACCAATAACATGATTAGGAAACAAAATAAAAGGATAAATCATACCTGGAGACCATCTAGAGCACGCATATTGCCGTCAAAGAAAACTGTGTTACGATTAGCATAACGATCTGAAGGGTCAATACCTTCAAATCTTTGGGGAAACTGAATGTAACAAATATCTTCGCCTCCTCTATCCATCATAAAACACATCCCTTCACGAACAGCCTGACAATTATAGATGTAATGATCACAATCCAAGTTGAGCATGAATGGTCCGTTTGATAAGACAGCCGACGATCTAACTAAGGCGTTCATTGCTCCAGCCTTCTTATTATGATCATAACCAGGCCGCTTCTCACGAGACATATACACAAACATGGGAAGGCGTGTGTCTACGTCTGTAAAGTCTAGTAGTTTGTCCTCTGAATCTCCCAAGAGAGGGTCAGGACTAGGGGGCTTTAACATAACTTGAAGTATTCCAGAATGGTTACCTTTAGCATGCTCTTCTACAGGATTAGCCCAAGTTCCCGGCCAATGTGTTCCATCTGCCATCCAAGTAGCTTTCCGAACTTTTATTGGTTCCGTTGGATCAGCTCCACTTTCTCTCATTTGCTTCATTGCCTTCATTTCCTCTCTAGCATTGAATGCATCTGATCTCCTTCTAATGGCATCAGGCAACCCATTTATCCTCACCTTAAATTCGTCATATTCCCGTTTCACCATCCGTCTGTCTTTCACAAAATCAATTCTTTTCTTTCCTTTGGTAGGATCACCTTTCAAGGCAAAGTAGGAATCAGGATTTCGGAGCTCAATTTCATGCTTTCGACAAAATGGAACCCATAAGTCAGCAAAACTCGCAGCCTCCGCCATAGCCTCAAAAGTAAGAAGAGCACCTCCATCATCCGAAATGTAGCAAGCGAGCTTTTCAACAGGGTAATCTACTGCTAATATAGACAAAATAGTATTGGCGGTCACTAAGGGCGGTTCTTTTTCAGGATCAGCTGTAGACACAAACATGTCTACACCTGGAAGGTCGGATCGCCCAGTGGGATTAGAAGGTGACGGCATATCAAACTTCTCACGAAGAACTTCGAGATCAGTTGATCTATTGACGGGATTGATTTTAGGAATTTGATCAAGAACCCATGAAAAGGCAAACCAAATTTCACATACGATAGACATGAGCCAAAGCCATATAGCATCGTCATTTGGATGCGTTACCCTCCAGTGCAAGAAGAATATAAGTACCACTAACCGCACGACAATAAGTAATCTGCAAATACAAAATGCATATACTAAACAATATATGAAAAGTAATGGTTAATTCAAACAAACTCATCATGTAACAAAACTTATATCGAAACATAACGAATAAGGCACCTGTAAGGACTTATAATTCCTTGAGGGATGGGTATGACTCTACTAATCGGTCTCCATGGTCTATCTGCTGATGAATCAAGAATATTTCCCATTCCATCACCACCTCCGCCATCTTCCTGTGGCCAATAAGCACTACCATAGCCATATGTCCCTTGTGACTCAAACAACCATTTGTTATGATCAAACTCTCCATTCTGGTTTCTTTTCATCATAGACATATTATTTCGATGGCGACCATCTCCTTTCCCGTCTACACCTGGCAAAGACAAAGTGCCCTTCGAATAATCATCATCGTCATCATAATCATCATTTTTATACGGTTCCTTACAACCAGGACACATCCCTGATTCCTTCTGAGCATCCATATAACAATCTCTACATATTCTGAATCTGCAAGTTACACATTCTTTCAATCAAATATCAAACAAGAATATAACATATATCAAATTTGAAAAATATTTTTCATTTATGAATTAAAATGAATATTAGTCACAAATGATACAAAACTAACCTGCACTCACAAGGAACAACATCCTTCCCTCTTTCGTCTTTCATGACCTTGCCGTCACAATTTGCCATGGAACAAGAAGATCCCTTAGACCCTGCCATCTGAGGATGACTTACCTCAGAATCAATCACCTTATCCATAAGATGAGCCCGGGTGACACTATTGAAACCCCCCGTGAAGAGCGAATTTGCTACATATTGCTCTTCAGCTTTTGCAGCAACATTAGTATCCATTGGCTGGTTATCTGGAGTAGGCGGCATATGAACTGTATAATTCATGTAATCTCCAGACGGAGCAAATTCGCCTGACATGTCCACGTCGTCAAGGCTAACATAACGGCCACTAGACGTTCGCCTGGCAAACTTGACAGTTTGCGCAGAACTCCTGCTCCCACCAACACTCCCCCCACTCTGGGAGCCTCCTGGTGGTCTGTGTGTTGATTTAGATGGTTGCCTATTTAACGACATTATATACTATGTTTTACAAATTAATGCAATCTATATTAAAACATGCAATTTTCTTTTTGCAATATATATTGTAAGGCGTAACAAAAAAAATCGTCATACAAATTCTTTATCTTGTAGTGTATCAAATTCAAGATAATTAACGTTTTCGTACAAGTCCATCATGCATGGATTCTATCATCAATGAATCATATTCATATGTGTTTTTAAAGATGATGCAAATGATAGGAAATTAAATTAGATGAGGCATGAAAATGAGAATAAAATTTAACAAAGGACATACTGTTTAGAGAAGGCTAAAACAAAAATAGAGATTGAAATTAATCATGCTAATAGAACAACTCTTGACCTTTAATATTTTACGAAGTTTAAGGAGAAATCTATGGTTGAATCTTGAAAACATTTAATCAGAGTATGCTAGGAGGGATTTATTTTTATTTTTATGTTTAAGTGTGAAATAATAATTATTTGATTGAAATAAAAATTGTTCTAAATTGATTATTTTAATTTCCTATTTTTCATAATGACTTATGCAATATTGAACGGAATGCAATCACCTTTTAGAGAGTTAATTGCTGGAATGGTCGAGTAAGTAGAGGTCTGATGCACTTTGGTCCCCTAAAGTGATACCGTTGCGGAAATGGTCCCAGTAAGTGGGGGTCTGGTGCACTCTGGTAATTTCCTATTTTTCATAATGACTTATGCAATATTAAGTTACAAAAAGTTTTGTTTTCATCCAAAAAATTGCTATTCACACTTAAATTTAACGGAACTAACGGAACGAGGACCATATTGCACCAATATACACACTTTCAGGGACCATTTCCGCAACAGTGCCACTTTAGAGGACCAAAGTGCACCAGACCCCCACTTACTGGTACCATTCCATCAATTAACTCGGTTTTAGACAACAAAGTCGTTATATAATCATTGTAAAAGGACCTTACCACCTTACCACACCCCATATATTACCTCATATTAATGCTTGCCGTAGAGTATTTGGTAAACGTTGTTCAACTCTCAAGTATATGCTTTGTTTAGGACTTACACCAACAAAACTCATATAGAGCATGCTTGTACCCATAGGCAAGGGCAGACCCCAGGTTGTTCAAACAGGTTCAACTGAACCACCTGAAATTTAAAAAAAATTAGTTTTTATTTTATTTTTGTACAGCTGGTATACTAAAGACAAATAAGAAAGATAAACTAAGGTCCAAAAAGTAAAAACCCAACAGACAATAGTGAATCTTCTCTTATACACTCCCTGTTTCCCTGGAGTTTTATTTTAATTCCTGCTCCCTCACGTCTCTTGCTTGGTTGCTCGGCTGCTCCCTCACGGCTCACACTCTTGCTCGGCTGCTCACGGGCCACAGCTCTCTGCCTTTATCTCTTTTCTTTAGTCGACACTTTCCATCTCTCAATTCTAGGTTGCTTATTCTCTCCCACTCTCCCTATTTTTCTATTTTAGGTATTATTATTTATTAGTTGACAAAAATTGAGACAAAATTACTATGTTGGCAAGTTGAGACTTTGTGTTTGGAATTGGTGAGTTGAGCCTATTTTTATAAACTGATATATTAGTTTGTTCTTATAAAAAGTTAGTAGCTTGAGCAGTGAGTACTAAGCACTAATAAATAATTGGCTCGACTTTATTGGGATTCAATTTGTGAGCACTAAAGCACTAATAAATAATTAGTATATTGGGATTGTATTGTTGTTTAATTGATATATTCATATATGTTGTTGTTTTAATAAATGTAGTTGATATTAATTGAAGTTATTTATTGAAATTATAGCAAGATGAAGAGATTCTATACACCTCTTCCAAAGAGAAAACGAGATGAGGGAACTAGTGCTCCACTTGATGAAGTCGCACAACAAACTTCAAATGTTGATATACTTGCAAGTAGAACTACTCCACATCGAGATGACTTTGATTCATTAGAAATGGATCCCGCGCTTAGGAAGCCAATATGTGACTTCCACCCGGATCTTCAAGAAAGCATAAGGAGAGCATTTCTCATTAAAGGTCCGCACCGCCCAAATGTAGAGGATGTGAGAGATGATCCTCGTTTTTCAGAATTAAAGGGGCTTGCGGATATTTGTAAGCAGCTTGTGGCTACCGGGAAATCTAGGATTCATGGTGCTGTTTTTAAGCTTCTGAAATTTGCTTTGGTATTGCCAGTTGCGACAGCAAGTGTTGAGAGAGTCTTCTCAGCTATGAAGCATGTGAAAAGTGACCCCAGGAACAAGATGGATGATCAATGGTTAAATGATCGTCTCGTAACTTTTGTAGAAAGAGATATATTTTTTAGTATTGATCCACGTGATGTTTTAGACCAGTTTCAGAAAATGGCCACTAGAAAACATCAATTGTAAATTTATCAATGTTTGTTAATGAAAATATCTTTTGAATCGAAAAAATTATTGTATCTTTTCGAACCACCTCAATATTTCTGTTAGATCTGCCCCTGCCCATAGGATATTACAAATACTCATGATTGGAGTTTACCTTATTACATGTTAAATAGCCAATCAGAAGTTACTAGTTTTCACATGATCTATGGAGGATGTGTTGCAAAAAGAAACGAAAAAGAAAATTCGGGTCCTCAACAAGAATGTTAGACCATCAACGACAAAACTAATTGAACAACGCGATCCTGGCACCGCCCACATGCAGATTTCCAGTAGACTAACTCCCTGCATATAAATATGAGCGATTATTTCGACCAAAAGTCTTTATCTCATATTAGTTGATGGGTTTGAACAAAAAATATGGAGTAATCACTATTACACAAATTCACTTGGACAACACTTCAAAATGTATTTGAGCAACACTTTTAAGCGCCGTCCTATGATGTGCCACCTAACTACTTGGACGGCGTTTCACGGGAACATCGTCCAAGTTAGCACTTCGACAGTGCTCATATGAGTGAAGTCTAAGTGAGTACTTGGACAATGCTCACGTAAAGTGCCATCCAAGTATCCACTTGGATGTCATTCATCCGAGCTTTTTTTAGTGCCCACTTGGACTGCCTGCCAAGTTGTATCTTTTAAAAATAATTTTTTAATATTTTAAATATAATTATGCCTAATATGAATTATATATGTATATACATATTTTATTTATAAAATACTCTACTAAGTAAGCAATTATAATCAATAATAATTCATTTAAAATTATAATCAATAAGATGAAAACAACTATTTAAAACAGATAGAAAGAATAACACATAACATCACTCAAAATTCTTTTATTTACTATTTCGGTCACTCACAATCACTATCTTCTCAATTCGATCACTCATATTACAAATCGTCTCACTTGACTAATTCCGTTTCATATTAACTGTTACATTGAGAACCCATTCAAATCAGAGCAATTAGATAAGGGGTACATTCACTACTTTCATATTAAGCGTCTCACTTGACTAATTTCATTTCTCTATTTAATTTGATCACTTTTTTTTTTTTTTGTAAATTAACGATGAGGTGAGTTTCGAACGAGGACCTTCTGGTCGCTAGCAAGAGCTTTTTTCACTATGCTATTCACTTACCTTCACCATGGATCTATTCAATTTGATCACTTAAACACTATTAACTAAACTCGATCACTCATGTTACAAAATCATCTTGCTCGACTACTTTCGTGTGAGTGAATGAGTGATGGAGAGCTCTGGAGAATTAGTTCCATTCCCCCTGATAGGGAGTGATTACAGAGCATGCACAATTCCTTACAGATTTCTCGAATCTGATGTTCCGACCAAACCAACTCAAACCGAACTTTCTTGGATCCAAGTCTTCCTCAATTCAATCCCCTCTTTTCGGTATTCCCACTTTTTTTAATAAAGTTTGTTAATTTTGATAATTGGAAAACAAATTGGATAATATTTTTTGAAATGTAGGGAGTGTTTTTTTTATTGGCTAATTCGTTTGTTTCAATACAGTAAAAGGGCAGAGAGTGATGATTCGGTTTCTGATGCTCCTTCAAGGGCTGAAAAGTTTGCTCAAAGGTTTACTATTTTGTTCCCCATTTTATTTAGTGTTTATGTTTTTTCTTTTTTGTTTTTTTATTATGGTTTTGGTTCTTTAATTACTAGCTAATGGTTGCTAGCGCGAGTCAAAGTTTTCGTATTCTCTGGCTCTTAGACGTAATGGAATAAAATAAAATAAAATAAAATGACTCGTGACACTACCTACACTTCTTATATTTAGTAAAACGGTAGATAGTTATTTTCACTTCACTCTTGGTCAATGGAGTTGCTTACTATCTGACTGCCTTGTCCTGCTTAGGCGGGAGCCTCTTCAAAGGCGTAGGCACATGTTGATGTTGATGAATTGTATCTGGGCTGTCTGAATGGAACTGTCTTAGCAATTGCTAGAATTTGTTGCTGTAAATGAATCGTGTTGTACATTTCACAACATAATCTGACCTTTTTAGATGTTGGGATTTCTTCTTCTGATTATCAACTCACCGATGCAGCTTTTTATCCAACTAACTCGGTTGGCTACTATCCCAGGACAAAGTAGTGTTGGATGTCATGACGGATGATGTTGTAATGAGTAATGACTAATGTATATAGAAGGTTTAGCTGAGAATTGTCTATGTTACTTGCAAAAAATGTGATTGCATAATAAGCATGGCTTATTTTTTGATGAATTAAAAGACGTGTCTATAGATCTTTTCATTAAAACTGCTCATCGTTTATGCTTACTTCGACTATTTACTCTATTAAAGGTATTCTGATATTTTGGAAGATTTGAAGAAAGATCCTGAAAGTCATGGTGGTCCTCCAGATGGCATTGTGTGTGGTTTGATGTCATCATGTCTTTTACGTCTTACTATAGTTTTCAACCTTTTGTTTTGAGGTTTTTATGTCTGTAGCCTTGGAATTTAATATTGGCTTTTCTCGTATTCCGTGTTAAAGCTTCTTTGCCGGCTTAGAGAGCAGGTTCTAAGAGAACTTGGATTTAGAGATATCTTCAAGAAGGTCAAGGTGAGACCGTGAGAAGGACTCACTCTTAAATCTTCAATTCTCAAATTATGGTTCATTGTCAATGAACAAAGGAGAATCAGAAACTTATTGATGATTTCCTTCTTTTGTCTACTTGGTACAGGATGAAGAGAATACCAAGGCAATATCCTTGTTTAAAGATGTAATTAATCTTAGTGATGTTATTGAGAATGAAGCTGCACGTATGGAGAATCTGATACGAGGCATATTTGCTGGAAATATATTTGACCTTGGCTCGGCACAGGTATAAACTTAGGACAAACAGCAGTTTAAACAAAACTGTTATCTGATTCTCAATTGTTTTGTTTAAAACATGCTTTATATTTCTGTAGCCTATGTCCCAAGTCATGAAAGGACCTTACATTCTTAATACGACCACAAAAGATCATATGACCACTGATATCAATTGGTTATTAACAATATCCTTAAATTTAATTCTCCGAGTCTATGGTGTCGTAGTCACACATTAATCTTATGAAGCAGCATTGCATCTTACCTTATCATATTCCTTCTTCTTGTGTGAAGCTTGCAGAGTTATTCTCAAAGGATGGGATGTCATTTCTGGCTAGTTGTCAGAACATTGTCCCTCGACCTTGGGTTATAGATGATATGGACTTGTTTATTTCAAAGTGGGGGAGAAAACCGTGGAAAAGGGTAACTTTTTCATTTATATTTGGAATTACATTATTACCATATTATTTGTCCTTTCTTATTAATAATCACGCAGGCAGTGATATTTGTTGACAATTCTGGAGCTGATATTATATTGGGCATATTGCCTTTCGCGAGAGAGTTACTACGCCATGGAACACAGGTTTATATTAGGACTTAATTGCATTGTCTCTTGCTAGTAGTTTTATATTTCAGGTTATGTAATCACTAGTGCTGACAGGCCCATCTGTGTGATCCAGCATTGTATAATGCTTTTTATGATTAACTCTACTAAGAAGCATAGATGTTGGCACATCATTATTCTTTAAATTCATTATACACATTTCGGAAGAAAACATCTACTTACTCCGCGCGATATCCAATCTACACTCGTATTGGAATTTACTGTATTAGTTTTAGGTTTCGTAATAATACATGGTTTTCTCTGGATTCAAACCAACCACTTAGAGAGTCGAATATATTCTACATGAGAATGATTGTCCATGTTGTTCAAATACATAAACACCGCATCTTGAAATTTCTTCGAAAATTCCAATCTATTATTTGTTTGATAGTCTGCTCACTCTGCTGCATGGGTTTGTTCACTATATCTGCAGATATATTCATCTCTTCTGAGAGAAGTTCAGTCCTTCTATCTACATACTTTCTTGACATAATTTTATTAATATGCAAGATGTTACCTTGTGCAATTTTTTGTCATATGTTCCACAATTTAATTCTTCTAACCTTCAAACATCCACACAAGGTTTTTGATTACTACTTACCAAACAATGCATCCTATGTGACATGTGGATAGTTAAAGAAAATACATATCCCTATCGTTCAAATTTGGTAGGATTCTGCTAGTACTTGACATGTTAATTGCGCAAGCACTTAGCTGATATGCGATTATACACGTTTTTATAGTTATTATTTTTTTTCAATTCGAATTTTTCCTTGTACAGGTCGTTTTGGCTGCTAATGATTTGCCTTCTATCAATGATGTAACTTACCTGGAGCTAATTGACATTATAGAAAAGGTATTTTATTGTAATTCTATCATTCTTTAGCTTCTCAATGGACTGTAAATAACTTACACTTCTAACTTCGCAGTTGAAAGATGTCGATGGTAAGCTTGCAGGAGTTGAAACTAAGAATCTTTTCATCGCAAATTCTGGAAATGACTTGCCAGTAAGGAGATACTTTTTTTTTTAACTCACTAGTTGGTTCATATGAATCCATTTTTGGCTTTCTACTTACAAGTTATGTATTGTTATGCAGGTTATTGATCTTTCTAGTGTATCACAAGAGCTCTCATACCTAGCAAGTGATGCTGATCTTGTCATAATGGAAGGAATGGTAAGATGCCCATAGCAGTTTTCGTTTATAGAGTTACTAAATAGGGGTCATCTTTTTTAGTTCTTACCCCTCAATTTCTTCATAATCACCCTCATATATGCACTTAGTTATTCATGGAAATCTTTCTAGTTTGAAATGTTCGCATATTCTAGGTTGTTGAGGTGAACCTACTGAAACAGACTGTTAAAAAAAACCCGTCCTTTTGTTTGATCAACTAGTCATTCGCATCATAAGAGTATGCAGTATGTATGCTTCGCTTAGCACTAAACATGCTCCCTGCCATCACCATATATTCTAGAAATAGCAAAACTGGGGAAGAACTAAGTTACAGAAAACTAGTTCTCCAGTTCAGTTATTGTCATGCTCGTCTTTTGAGTAAGGTGTGTGAAGCACTATGGTATGCCTTTTCAGCATCTTTTTTGGTTATATTTCGGCTTTGGTATTGTTTTGGATTTGGTTTTGTTGATCAAATATTGATCATCGAGGGTTAGTTTTAATAGTTTGTAGCCAGATATCTTGCATCCTTTTAGCTGGGCTTGGAGTTCGATTAACCTTTTAAGCTGCGATTCAAGTTGATATCTTGCAGTATCTTCATGGAATTTTGATCCCATTTTATGTCTCCAGGCTTCTAGCTAACTCACTTGATCATTGACAATTCAGGGCCGAGGAATAGAAACTAACCTGTATGCACAATTTAAATGCGATTCTCTCAAGATCGGGATGGTAATTGCTTCCTGTCGATCTTATCATACACTAATCTCTTGCTTCCAGTACAACCTAAAGCTCCTCGACGCGTGTCAATATAATTTTTGCTTCTGCTTTATAGGTGAAGCATCAAGAGGTTGCTGATTTTCTTGGTGGAAGGCTTTATGATTGTGTCTTCAAGTATAGTGAGGTCTTGTCTTAACAACAGTCTTGGCTGCTGCCTAATGTTGTCGCGCTTGCTAATGAAACCACAAGGGCATGATGGATTCCTGCAGAAGTTGATTGAACTTTTCGTCTATGAATGCATTCAAGTTCCGCCACTTAACCTTAGCCACTGGTTATCATTTTGGATGTATGTTGGTTGCCTACAACTATAATACTTGTATACATACGAGGAATTATGTCATTTTCTAGGATTTCACAGCGAAGCCTACAGTTTTTGGCATGTTATTTATGGACTTCGAATTCGAATAACTGTATCATATTTTATGAGCACTATAATGGAAAACAAACATAACACTAATATAATGTTGATATAGAAAATACTTATGATTATCAAATGTTATTCTTATATCATTATCATCAATTATCCAGAGCATGTAGAAAATACCTATCATTATCAATGTTACTCTCATCATCGTCATCAATTATAGATAGCTTGGTCCAAGCTTCTCGATTCTCGATGGCGACACAAATATGGTACACGAACTAGAGGGTTGCACGCAACTCTTGCCACAAGCGATATACAGAGTGACAACCTCGTTGTGAATCATCTTATCTTGCGATATCACCATAACTAAGGCATTGAAGTCGTCAACAAATGCATTACCTCATTACTTTACAACACATTACACATACCTTATAGACCATGATAAGTAGCTAGAGAAAAGACAGAAAATTTATCAACTCACTTAAATTTGTTAGAATAAAATTTGTTCTGGCATTATCACTAACCACAATTATCACTAGAGGCAAAAAAAACAAACATATCTGGTAACATTATTAGGAAGCACACCAGGTTCCACCACTGGTTATTCATCTTTAATGTTCGAATCTTGATGTAGAGTAAACTGCACTATACAAGGAAATAGTTACTGTTGATGGTCTTCAAATCTTTTCTTCGTTGCCAAACACGACATAAGCGCTCATGCTGCTTTTGTTTGTAGAATCTGCAGATTTTGTGCTAATTATTCCATGCACTCTATTTAGGTCACTGAATATAATATACTCGCGATTCGGGAACAATAAGTGGTAAAATTTTCTTGTCTTGGATGCTTTGTCCTAAATCATCAAAACTGTACAGAAGGGCCAACCATCGCGACTTCTGCATATTATTTACTTCATTGCTAACGTTAGAATATAATTTTGTGATGTTCTTACAGTATCCCAGAATGAACTGCAAAATAATGATTGAATTTGTTTTCACAACTCGAAATGATGTATAGTAAAAGATATGACTGACTGGCGCAGAATTGAGAGCAGAAATTACCATATTTCTGGGAGGTCAACTGGGGTATAGACTGAATGCCCTGCTGTGATCTATAGTTTAGGTTTAACAAGCTTGTAACTCAGAATCTTCCAGATGTCTGCTAAGCCCTCCACTAGTAGGCCTATACACAGGAAACCATGTAACTATTGAGAAAGAAAACTTCACTTCAATAACTAATAATATGTGATACGCAGTTGCACAGTGACAATATATCATAAATCAACATCGAGCATACTAAACCGGGACAGCTTGCAAATTAAAAGGAAAATATACTTACAATCCACTCAGAACTTTGATAGAATCATACAAGAACCATTGCAGAGTGACAATAGGACCAACAATGGCGATTCGGACAGAAAGGCTTCGGGTGAATAAATTTGCAAACCCAATATGTCTTACAGCCTGCCATGTTTACTGTCAGAACAATCCACTTGACCCTATAATCTTCATGAAATAGATTAGAGCATCAAGGAAATGGTTAAGTTAATTGCATTACCTGCTTCAGGGTTCCTGTCTTGTTATTGAAAAGGTAACTGACAATATTGTCAGCAGGATTTGAAACAACAGTGCCAATAGCTCCAGCGACATAGCCTGCTAAACATGTTATAGAAAGTTGTTGTACTCGTGAGCACTCTTCCTTCCGTTTTTTCACAACATGTTTGTAAGTCCAATCCACAGAATGCTCAAAGGTTGAGAACATTATCGTTGAGACTGCCAAGAAATGAGAAAGTCAAGTCTCAGATATGTCAGTTAAGATTCGGGCCAAATCAATAAGTAGTTTATATGATAAGCCAAAAAGGATTCGTAGTTATCTGCTAAAAGATGTTAAGCAACATATGTGATTGTATGACTAGACCAAATTGAGCGTTAAGGGAATAACTGTATTTTCAAATCTCCAACATTTGATAAGAGGCAGACGAAAGTTGTTCGTAACTATTTAGATTAATTATTCCCCAGAAATTATCATTAGCAGAATATATAAAAATAATGCAAAAGGATGGCATCCCGAAAGACAATAAAGTGGGAATAGGAAATTATGAATGGAACTATAGAATGGTTAGATATAATCAAAATCGATAAGGTAGATATATTACATGGAAGATTACGTCCCCAAAGAGGATAGAGTCCCTTATAGAAACTGCAGGGAACAACAAATTAGTTATGAAAGTGTGATACAGACCTAAAAGTTCAGCATAAATGGGCTATAAAACATTACTCTGCCATTAACTCACCCACGAACCCCGTCATTTCGGTACAGTTTGGGAAATCCATCAGTTAATCCCTTTGCAAAATCAGGACGAGATTGAACTTTAACTTTGACAGCTTCAAAAGGGCAGAGAGCTACATCAGCAAACACTTGAGCAGAAGCACCACTGAGGAAGAAAATTAGGCTCTTGTTTTGATCTACCAATACATCACCATAAAACCTTTTAAAGTACTCATACAGTCCAAATTTGAATCCACCTTGAACCCCATAACCAAAGAATTTGCCTGACCACCCTCTCCATAGCCCACTGGTGCCTTGCTCTCTCCATAAAGTGCTGAAACCTGACGAAATCCCAGTATACTTTGTTGGGTGTACCTACGCATTTTGAAATCGCTACTGGTAATTAGACACATTCAAAACAATATTGTATCAAATATAACCAAACAAGAACATTGAAAAAGCCAAATACAAAAATTTAGCTATACGATTCTACCTATTCTAGCCTTACTACAACTCATTCTATCCCCCACGAGACTCATCCCTCGTGGGGTTAAAAAACCCAAGACACCCCCGCCCTCCGCCCCCATTCATCCAGATTTTGGTACATGAATATTGAACTCAAGGAACATAGAAGCAAATTCCTACAATTCCATAATGGAATATCCGAGTTAGGGGATAAAATAGGGTTTAGGGTTTAAGCTTCCAGCTGAGACAACCCCAATAAACAGAAGAAGCCAATCCGCCCGTCACTATGGCGTCTTTTGTCTGTTATCATCTTTACTCAGATCACATCATTCTCCATTTCTATCACCATTTCATCTATACCGTGGCGAATTGTGGACCAACATTGAGGGGGCCAAAAGCATTAAACAATTTAAGTTGAATGATTTTTTTCCCATTATTTCATTTTTTTTGTAAAATAACTTATCATCGATAGATTGATTCTAAGTTTTTTCTCTTTTCATCTCTTCTAAGCTCAATCACTCATCATTCACATTCATCTTAACCAAACTCAAATATTCCAACAAATCAATACATACCCAAAAAACAAAGAACCCATTAACCATCATACAAAAACAAACAAAGAACCCATTAACCATCATAAAAAAACAAAGATAATTAATCAAATAAACACAAATTAAACAAAACCCAAGAAAATAAATATACAAAAAAAAAACCTGCATGTTGACTTTGAGCACATCAAGAGGGGTAAAAGCTAGATGGGTAGTTCCAGCGCTAAGCATTCCTCCAGCAGTACACAGTCCATAATACCCAGCTGAAAATTCCTGACAAAATCGACCATTATTCACTCTTTCCATTTTCTTGATTTGTTTTGGACAAAAAATGTTGTTTGTTCGTATGATGTTTGTGTACGAGTGATTATATGCTTTGTCCCAAAATGTTTGTCAACCTAATTTGTTGGAGTTGTGAAAGGTACAGAAAGATTAAAAGACGACGAAGAGATTCGGAGCACACTCGATTGGTTTATGTTGAGAATGGTTCCACGTCACCACTATTTGTTTCAAACAGTTGAATAAATACAAGGCTCATTTCATGGAGAACACATTCCTTCACCAATTCAGCTGACTAGTACCCGCTGCACTAAATAGACCATCGAGTTAGTTAGTTATTAGTATGTGCTACAGTGCTAGTATTGGGCGGAACCTAAAAGGAATAGTTTGAAGGTAGGCACGTTTAGTACTCGAAACGAGTCGGGTGACCCGTTACCCGCTCGAGCCCCCGGCTCGAGTACGCGACTCGATAGACCGCTCGTTAAGGAGTAGGGTAAAGGTACAAGGTTGTGCTCGTTTGAAATATCCGACTCGCTCGATAATTACCCGGCTCCTTAACAAACTACCAAATTAAAAAATTAATTTAATATGTGTGTTCAAATATTATTTATAATTAAGTTTTTGTAAACTTTATTATCAGTATTTCAAATAATTAAGGTTTATGTAATTTATTGATGTGCCAAATATAATAATATATTCATTTTATTAAAAATAAGTTTTTATTTTCTCATTTTGCCTTAAGGAGCCGGGTAATAAAGGAGTAGAGCCGGATAATTACACTACCCGACTCGTTATCATAAGGAGTTGAGTAGAGGTACTAAAGTTATGCTCGCAAAATTACCCGACTCAATTACTACCCGGCTCGTTATTTTAAGGAGTAGGGTGGGGTACTCTACTACCCGGACCGACTCGACTCGACTCATTTCCAGCACTAGGCACGTTTGAAACCAAATGGCCCTCGAACAGAATAGGGGCTTAATAATCCCTTAATGGACGCCCTGTCCCGGTTTGTTAAGAGGCCTGGGCCCCTCAAACTTGGCCTGGCTAGCCCGGATAAACGGTTAGTATGTCGGGCCCGTTTAGCCCGGTTCGTCTCATTAGATTTAAAAGTCCACACGTTTCACCTTAGTATTTTTTTCAAGATAGTGAAATATTTGAACAATATTATTCCACCTAATCTTAATGGATGATCCAAAGATTCTTTCTTTTTGTGTTTGTAACTTACTATAAACAAGGAAAATTCACTTTATTCAGTTTTCACTAGACATGGCCAACGAACCGAAGCGGACGGCCCCAGCCCACTAACAAAAGAACCAGACGGGCCCCTGTACTGTCTTCGCGGGGCCCAGAGCCTTAAACGAACCGGGCCCGGGCCCGTCCGTTAAGGGAATACTGGGCCCCTGTTCGGTTCGAGGTCCTAGTACGGGGGCCTAACATGGCCACGTTAGATTACAACATAGGCACGTTGGATGGTTTTTTTGTCTCTGTTTTTTTGCCCTAACGTGCCCATGTTGGGTGGCCAACATGGGCACGTTTTAATCAGAAACTTTATCATTAGTTAATTCAATAAATATGTTAATAACAACAATAAATAATTAATCATAATTTTTATTAAAAAACACAGTTTATACTCATATGGCAAGGAGTTTACATAGTTAATTAAATACTTCAAGGTGCAATAGGTCTTCTCTCACAATGATCAAGACCATACACGCGGACAACATAAACTATACATCCATGTCGCTCGGTTTTTTCGTTATGAAACTCGAACGTCAATACATGTCCATAGACTATATTGAATTGAGTAGAAAATTGATGCCATCCATCCGTAAAGAAAAGACGACCTAGTTCTCCATTCTCTCCTCTTCCATTTTCGAACTTCACATCGAAAATTTGATCATCAATAAAAAACTTACACTCACCTTCTAGAAAAAGCCGACATCCTCTAACATAATTTGGAGGTAGTTCGATCCTTACACAAGATGGGTCGAGAATAACCTTGTAAAACCGCTTCAATGGTACTGGAGTTGGAACATGTTCTCGATCCATTTCCATTGAGTCTTGAGTTGTGATTTATATTGAAGAATTCAAAGTTTTATAGTTGAAATGTAAGATATATTATCGTATTTATAATAGAATTGAAGTTGTCATAGAGGACAAACGTGCCCATGTTACAACGTGGCCATGTTAGAATTGAAGTTGTCATAGAGGACAAACGTCCACACGTTAGTTTTGTCTGTGGATTATAATGACCATATCAAAGTGCCCACGCTGGATCTAACATGGGCACGTTACTAAGGGGGCCTAAACGAACTCGAACCGTGCCCGGGCCGAAGACCCACCGAATTTGAGGTGGGCTCGAACCGTGCCCGGGCCTGGGGCTCAAACCCAAAGCCCCTATCTGCTTCACTACAAAAGGGGCCAGGGGCCGTCCGTGGGCCTGATGGGCCCGAACCGAACTCGAACCGGAGTAATGGGCCAGCCCCCCGGACCGTCCAAGGGGGGGCCGTCCGTTGGCCACCTCTAGTTTTCACACAATTTTGATTCAATCTCAACTCTCTTGTAGACAGTTGGATTTTTACCAATTGGAGATTGATGGACTCACCCGATCCCTAACGTATGCATCTACTTCCATCTCTAAGAATGGCATGTATCATAGATATGATAAGCTACGTTCGATCGATTTAGACGGTTGTAGACTTGTATTTTGGTTGATTTAGACTGTTGTTGACTTGTAATATTCTCTAGATGACTCGAATGAAGTCTGAATTTAATAATATTTTAATGATTACGATTTAGAGTTGTAAACAAGTCGAGTCGGACTTACAGAATTTTTAGTGTGAATGGGTCACCAAATAAGTCGCACCCCAAGTAAGCTCACTTATTTCAAAATCCAAATTCAATTGGATTAACACAAATTTAGTTTACTTAATTCATTGATAAAATTAGTTAACATTCAACAAGGAAAGCAATATCATCAATTCAAAATAAATGTTACATTTAATAAAAGATTCATATAAAATAATTTTTTTAATACAATGAGTTGGAATGTTGTAAAGAGCTACGAAGCCAGCTTGGTGAGATGAGGAGGCAGGAATCCAACTCTTGGTTATGTTCGATTTAGATCGAATTGAGCGAGACACCTGATTGAGCTCGGCTCATGTTCAACTCTACTTTTAGTATGCATCATAAAATTATATTTATAATTTTTCGTTTCATAATATAATTTTGTATTACTGATGCTCTATATTCACCTCAAAAACTAAAAAAGTCAATTGAAAATTCTCCATTGTTCTAGGGGTTTTAATAGAACAATATATAATTATAACCGAATTTGATTCAAGTTCGATTAAATTATTCTATAAGTTATTCCATTAATTTACCTATTAAGTATCACATAAAAGGACCACCTTGTACAAAAGGTTAGCTATACATTATGGTGTGCCAAACTATCACCCCAATCATTGAACTGCTACATGCTGCTCTTGTTTCCTTTGGGGTCCAAATATAGATTTATTTGGACAAAATTGTATTCACTACATTATTAGTATACTCTCAATACCTGATCGATTATACCCACATCCAAATAGTGATTTATGGAAGTGAAATTATAATTATGTCTCTTTAATTATAAGTTTAGTAATTGAGAGATTTCATAGAGGGGCAAAATAATAATTGCATCCGTAAAGAAGGCGATATTTTGGTATGTCAACATCATCCCGGTGTTTGACTAATACAAAGTGTATGACATAAGCTGTCACATTGTTGTTGTTGTATGAAGGTGACACAATACTTGTACAATCAGTTAAGAGTAAAGAACAAATCTGAACAAAAGTAAACCTAGCAGCTCACTACTCACAAAACACCGTTTGCTCAATACTCTGCATATTTGCGGATGATCTTCAATGCATAATAAGCTCCTCCTTATGTAGCTAGGTAGTCGACCGCCAAGGGTGAAGAATACAGAAAAAGTCTTCTGACATTAAACATATATTCTCTTTTTGGTAATAGGAGAGAATCGGCCTTTATTGCCTTACCTTTTTATTCAGTTGATTTGTTTTCAACTAGTGTATATTACCAAACTCGACATCTTGCTCCAGGATCGTCTTTACTCAACCAATTGTTTTCATATCCGTCTTTGTTAATAAAAATTGCATCATTAACTGTGAGATCTTCAACTTCTTAAGGTAAGTGTGGATTGAAACTTTCTTCTGTTGTAACACTTGTACTTCGACCACTTTATCATTTATTTTCATGTACGGTTTATAACCAGATGTTATTACAATTGAACTCATATAAAAAACTTCGACCAATCACTACACTAATTGATTCCAACCCCCTTTTTTTATAGCTAGCAACCACTTGTTGACATAAACGACACCCAGTTACTTCTCTTCTTGGTGCCACATCCACTTACTTCTCTTCTTGATGTCATAGTTTGTGTCCAAACTAGTGCAATGTTGAATTGAACTAATCAATACTCTACTCAAACTCGTTAAATTTTTTTGTGTCCCTTATAGTTCAAATTTGGGGTCTCATAATGACCAGCCAAAAAGCTTTTCTCTTATACATTTCTTCGTTCATAGTTCAATATTCTGACATCCTAGATATAGAGAAACCATACCAATTCATCCCGTACCCGGTGGTTATAATACACATAGCCACATATATTCCATCAAACAACCCAAAGCCTAAACTTCCTCTCCATATACAAAACTTGCCTAAGTATCATACCTTTTTCAACTAATGCAACAATATTGTCCCATGACTAAAACCCCAAAAGATACAAGGGAACATAGTAATTTGTTTAGAGGCCAAGAATGGATTTGTCTTGCAACTTGCATTGTTAGTAGTACTACATACTCAAAGTTGGAAATTATCTTCCACACAAATTATAGAACTTGGCAGCTGTTCACAGCCTTTTTCCCACACCAAATAAAGTCTTATTCTTCCCTCTTTATTTATTCAACATTATTTCAACCACATCCTCACTCTCATAATTTCATACTCTTCTATTACTTCCACTATATTTCTAGCATACCAATTCAGTTTGAATGTAACATTTTTTGTCCCAAAAATATGTCCACATTTCTATCATTCACTTCAAGTAATTGTGCTCAACTATTCATATTTATATTATTTCTTGCCAATAATACCCAATGCCATGTTTCCTCAGAACATCACAATCACTACACCTATCACAATCCAAAACTCCCACCACCACCAACGACAACCAACACCGATCACACCGGTATTAAACGTGGAGGCGGAGAGGCTTTCACGTCTTCCAAGAGGTTCGAGGGATCCTCGAACCTCGTGGATTTAAAATACCACATGGGTCCAGTCCTATCATCGCCCATCAACATATACCTCATTTGGTATGGAAAATGGGCACCATCACAACAACTCCTCATCAAAGACTTCCTCCTCTCCATCTCCTCTCCCAACCACCACCACACCATCCCCTCCCCCTCGGTCTCCGAGTGGTGGCACACCGTGTCCTATTACACGGACCAGACCGGGGCAAACATATCCCGGTCTGTTCTGATCGCAGGGGAGTACTCTGACACGAAGTACTCCCACGGGACATATCTCACACGACTTACCATACAACAGGTGATCATCTCAGCCGTTCGATCAAAGCCTTTTCCCATTGATCACAAGAATGGTATATACCTCATTTTGACGTCAAAGGACGTGAGCATGCAGGACTATTGTAGGGCAGTGTGTGGGTTCCATTATTTTACATTCCCTTCAATGGTAGGGTATACCTTGCCGTACGCGTGGGTCGGGAACTCGGAGAAGCAATGCCCTGAAGTGTGTGCGTACCCGTTTGCCGTGCCCGGGTATATGAAGGGCGGTCCCGGAGCATTGAGACCGCCCAACGGCGATGCAGGTCAGTCCCTAATCACCATGTTTAAATTGTTTGTATTTGAATTTTAGGATTCGGAGTAATCTGTTACATTTTTCTGCGACAATTGGTATATAATGTTGGGATCCCTTTATTTGTTTATTTTCACAATTTTTTAAAGTATCCTACTATAACCACCAATCATGTTTCTATGAGTATTTATTCAAATTTAATTTATTTTAGTTGACGTTTTTATTAGAGATAATATTTTTGATTATATTATGAATGATAATATGTACTTTAAAACAATTCAATGATTCTAATTCGATATTTTCTTCATCCCCCAAAACTAACATATTGTAATTTAATATGTGCACGATGTTTTATAATACTCGTTACATTTTTTTTAATGTATTGTTTATATTAGAATTCTTGTGTATTTACAATTTTATAATGTGCTTTTCGCTATATTTTCTATTTTATCTCTAATAAAAGTAGTAGTAGATTCTGATTCCGTCACTATGATATAGGTATAGACGGGATGATAAGTGTGATAGCTCATGAGCTAGCGGAGGTGTCATCGAACCCGTTGGTGAACGCTTGGTATGCGGGGGAGGATCCGACGGCGCCAACGGAGATAGGGGATCTGTGTGAGGGGTTGTACGGGAGTGGTGGTGGTGGAGGGTACATTGGGCAAGTAATGAAAGATGGGAGTGGAAGAAGTTTCAACATGAATGGAAGGAGAGGGAGGAAGTTTTTAGTGCAATGGATTTGGAGTCCTGTTCTCAAAGCCTGTGCTGGTCCCAATGCCTTGGACTAGTCCTACTTTAACATGCTATATTCAATTTTTTAATTTTTTTCTTTTTTGTTTTTCGATATTTATATTTTTAAATTATATGAATATGACAGTACTTGAAAGACTCGATTATACTATTCTTAAGTTTATTAAATGGAATAAGTCGCCAAATAAAAGTTGTATATTTGAAAACATTAGTAAAAGTAAGTAGATGAAGCAATACTATATTGTAGTTGTATATCATATATTAGCGATAACGTTCTAAATATATCATTAAACTTTTATATTCTCAAATTTTCGCATTTTGAAACAAATAGGACTTACGTTTATGTTTCAGAATAAATAACAAACGACCTAATTAAACTAGTGGTCGTGGATTTCCGTTACAAACGAATAAATAAAAAATTTATGAATTAATAAAATCATGAATTCTTTGAAATTTCCAAAATTTATATAATTCCCTCCATTTTGGGTTGAATAATATATAAAGCATTTGATCAATCAATGGCTTTCGGTGAGCTTTGATTGAGGAAGGCAATATCGATGGGTGTGCACATGTGATGTTACCCTACATGCTCCAGAGTCCAATGCTTGTGTTAATTGAGTACCATCTTTTCATAATCTATCATTTAACTTGGTTTGGTAGGGTGGTTAGATTGTTTCTTAACATCATAAATCATGGTACTATTATTCTTTTTTATTTTGTTAACGAGTTGAATCTCCTCCCACCGATATCAAAGTTCCTTAACTAGATTGGTTGTAAAGTAAAAAATTAACGAGAATGAAATCAGAAATAACACTTATATTATTTTAGCAAAGTATTATCTGTACACAAATTTAAACCTGCGACGTAGAAATATCTCCATCCCAAATATATTACCACTTATCATTAGGCTATACTCATATGAACATTCTAAATTCATATGACTATGGCATTTTTTTTAGTGTGCCACTATTTTAAAGGTAGTGTGCGATGAAGTTCTTATTAGAGGCAAAAGAGACATTTCATATTTCGTAATAAATTTATAGTATCTTGTTAAAATGTGAAAAACGGATTTCATGATACATTTGAGATAAGGTGATTAATATCACGGGGATAACCAAGACGAAATATGAATGTACATAGGCATCCAAACAACATGGCTACTTTAGGAAGTAAAACATATATACAAAATGACTAAGTGCAACTGTGCAAGGACCTAATTAAAAATTTGGTGATAGTTTAGAAATAGAAGGTGTCGGAATAGACTGATTTGGGTTTGAATGAGTCGCATTACTTATCTCTCGCCTCTCAATATATAACCATCTATTCGAGAATTTTTTTTTAGTTTCTATACGTGCAATTCCCTCGACTTTAGAGGGTACTCTCATATTTCTTTGTACACAATTTTTTATATTCTTGTTTTTTGATCTTCTTGTAAACCTCATAATACCTTTTTGATTGGGCAAACCAAAGGGAGTGAACTAGCCTAAAAAATCTAGAGAATATCTACTCTATATATAATTGGGGAAGGGGGGAATTGGAAGTTACTTTTACATAAAAATGAAGCCCCATGTTCTCATATGACCAATCAAGAAATGACATGTGTTGATATTAAAAAATAACTTCCATTTAACTATTTATGAAGTAATTTAAAATTTTATATCTTTATATGTAAAACTCATGTATTATGCTACTTCAAATTCAGTTTTGAAATGTATATATGATCTTTATACATATCTTTTCATACATATGTTATAAAGTTTGTACCAATATCAAATTAGTTATACAAAAACGAAATTGTATAAGAAAAATAAATTCGCACAGGTTAGACTGTGTACAAACGACTAGTACTATTAAAGTATTTCTGAGAATATTAATTCAAATGGCGATGCTTTTGATGTTAAGAGTACCTCGTTCATCATGTATACTTTCTGACTTTTTGGACAAAATTGAAAGGGTTTTACGGGTATATATAATTCCAAGGCCCTACTTTCCAAGGCCCCAATCGAACCAATGAATTCAAGGTTGGAATGAATATCCAACCTTAGATTCATTGGTTCGCTATATAATAATGAAAAATTGAATTGTTGTTTAGAACCGAACCAATGAATCTGAGGTTGAGTATTCATTCCAACCTTGAATTCATTGGTTCGGTTGGGGCCTTGGAAAGTAAGGCCTTGGAATTAGTTTTTACCTAAATTTACTTTGTTTTGCATAAACAATCATTCAATTTATACGGTTTTTTCAATTATCATAAAGTGCACTTTAGTGAAAATAATTGTACTTAAAATTTTAAAATTTGGAGTGCCTATGTCAATACGAAAATTTGTGATTGATAATTTGACGCAATATCCGTTAATCACAAAAAGGATATATTTATGTATCTCTCGGATGAAAAAAGTGAAAAATTTATTATCTAAATAGGAATTAGGCCTAACATGATTGCAAATAGAGGAACTTCAATCATTTCATTTTATTTGAAAAGATAAAATAAAGAGATAATATCTATACCTAAATATTAATTCAAATTGGCATGAATCTCAATGACCACGAATTAAACTAATAATTTTGCCAAAATGAAATAATGGATAGCGTTTTTAATATATTCATTTCAAATAAGTCGTATTTTATTTAAACCAATCAATGAAGTTAAAGTTACAATTAAAGCCACTAGTAGAAAACCAAAATAACTGGTTATAGTAAGCGTGACGGGGCTAAATATTTTTTTCATGCATATAATTTTAGAGCACTTACCTAAGTTTCTATTTTTCAAAATAATAAAATAGGCCAAAATAGTAATTGATAAATAAGTTCAATATATTATCATATCATGAATAGTAAATTGTCCTTTGACTTTGAAATAGTGTCTTCAATAATAACAAAAAGTATGAAGAAAAGTAAATGAGTTAGGTGTGTGTGGAGCCATATTTAGTGAGCTTGAAACCTTTGTTCATTCATGAAAGGGCCATACCCTCCCCTTTCCAGGGACCATACCTTTGCAATCAAATTAATCAACATGGCTCCAAATCATGCCATCAATCCAATGTGTTTGCCACTAGCTAGCTCACATACTCAAATACTAGTGAATTAATGTGAATTCAATAATGAATAAGAATGCAGATCACAGGCCATGCCTACCGAGCGCCAATCGACGATATGAGCAAATCGATGTAACAAATATTTGAATCGCACGAGCAAATTTTTATATAATAGTTGTAGTAATCCATACATATTTCATCATGTAAATCCTAGTTTAACAAAAATGTATGACAATACATAAATGTTCAGGAACAAATAACAATGGTTCGATTCACATAAGTCATGGATGAGGTATATAAAAATAGCATCATTTGAGTACACTAAAATGATTTGTTATTAGTCTTGTCAGACCAATATAAGAATATGAGAATATCTCATCGTTTTGTATCGATCACGTATTGTTAATAACGTCACCACAATTTAATTTTATTTTAGTATTTCAAATAAGTTAGTGCACCATTATTCAGAAGAATATATCATGCCCACATCTGCATCAGCATAAACGATATCACAAAAAATTATAAGCGGTGCAAGAAGAATTATGTATAAAAACCTCCTGGAGTCCTATTGGTTTCTTGAGGAAGTATGTCATCAATCCAAATTTGCAATTACAGCATCCACGACTTCTTGAGTAGTGCTGGTTCCACCAAGATCTTTAGTGCGGTATTTACCCTCAGCAATTACACGTTTTACAGCAGTCTCTAGTCGATCAGCAAATGAAGGAAACCGCAAGTGTCTCAACATCATGGCTGATGAAAGCAGTAAGGCCACCGGGTTTGCCTTCTTTTGTTCTGCCAAAGTCTGTTTACCTACATTACCTGCTGATGCTCCTTGCTCAAAAACAGCATGATTGCTTCCCACATTGCCTGAAATTGGACAGAGCCGGTTGTAAGAAATCAACAGTGTTGAAAATCAGTCAATTTCTTAAGGCTTTCATATATGCTAATCATAATGCTTGAAATACCTCCTGGCATGACACCAGTGCCCCCCGCAATACCAGCAGCTGTATTTGCGACCAAGTTCCCATATAAATTGGGAGTAACCTACAAAATATGAGATCCTTTGAGGACTGTTGGTGGCAGAATGACAGAAGATTATTACATTATAGCATTTCACTAGCAAGTGTAAAATTGTGATGGAAGGACAGATACCATGATGTTGTTATGTACTGTACCGCGATTAATATATATAGTTAGAGACGGCATACACATGTTTTAGCAACAGAACAGCAAGATAACAAAATAATATTGTCTCTCAAGTCATATTACTGATGTTTCATACAGTAAATATTACTAAATTTTGCATAAAGCGTTGCAAGACTGTATCAGGCGAGCTTTTCTCGTAAAACTAAGAAGACAGGAGAATGGAAAATCTAGCGGCAAGGTACAGAGATTCCTGGGTGATGGTATCATGCAAATTCGATAACGATGCAAGCTAAGGATAAGTCATGAAAATCATGACATAATCCCAGCCTCGCAAATAACATTACTAGCAAACAGGAAATATTAGCATCTTTGAATTGCATACTTGATATCATCATTTACATTTATCCTGCAAAACTAAGTATGGGAATTTGTTCATTTTATCATACAATCATACCATAGACTTCGATTGGAGTAAAAATTCAGAACATAACATTCTTTGTCATCTCAGATTGAAACATATTCACCTAAACTTCATCATGGTATCATCTTAAATAGAAAATTTAATTATCTAGTTATAGATCAAACTTTTGTCTTGTAGCCAAGAGTATTGTTTATACATAACTGGTCATTTAAAGCAATTTTCAGTTAACATAATAAGAAGATACTTCCTTACTCAGATTTAGTATTTTAATGAAAATTAAATGATGAGCTGGAAAGAGAATTATTTCATTCACAACTTATAGTGCATAGAAACTTTCAAAGATTTCTTATAGTAAGATAGAAAACGAAAGCCAGAAACATAATGACTATATTAGCTTTTATAACATTCAATACAGCAAGCTTCCACAAAAAATAGTTGTTACAGATATGTATGGTAGTCATTATAGCGCCTTTTCTGATATTTTAACAAAAAACTTATGGCGATGGCAAAAAACTCATCAAATATACCAGTTAAATCACAAAATGGTGCATCAGTCTGCTGGAGCTATTAACCAAAAATGTATTTTAAAATTATAAACCATGTAAAGGGGATTAAATAACTCAACATTCAGTCATTTATATTTGTCCTTATGACAAGAAATGGAGTTTAGTCAACGCAAGTGAGAACTAAAGACGTCGGTACATACATAAAGAATACTGCAACGGTCAAAACATTACTAATTTTTGCACTTTGCAGTTACACCACGATTATCTATTTAACTAGGCGTAGGTTAAATGTCATTGTTATCTTAACTCTCACAATCCTTTTAGCTTATGATCTGCCATGTACACCATGTCAAACCCCTAGCAATTGATCTAAAGTCTCACTATATTAAAGCAGCTAACAACCATACTCCATCCTGACATGATTAGCATAGAATTAAGCACGTTCAATGTATCATGAATATCAAGGTTATAGGCATTGGAACTGATAAAAAAAAAGAGTAATCCTCTGGCCCACCAATATGACTAGTAATGGAGGAATGTATCCATTAACAGAAGAGCATACATTATTTAATAATAGACCACAATTAAAATATAAATTTCCCTTACCATGACATCAAATTGCTCTGGCTTTGAAACAAGTTGCATGCAGCAGTTGTCTACAATAATCTCGTTGTACTTGATACTAGGATACTTGCTAGCAATCTCACGGCAAGATTCCAAAAACAGACCATCTGCGAGTTTCATGATATTTGCTTTGTGTACAGCAGTCACTGTCTTCCTATTGTTGAGGTATGCATACTCGAAAGCATATTGTGCAATTCGTTCGGAGCAGAACTTAGTTATCACCTGAAAAAGCAGTCATGTGAGATATTTTAGTATTAACA
Organism: Echium plantagineum; assembly: GCA_003412495.2. NCBI lineage: Eukaryota > Viridiplantae > Streptophyta > Magnoliopsida > Boraginales > Boraginaceae > Echium > Echium plantagineum. The sequence goes on along the minus strand of CM016563.1, from coordinate 31,532,695 downwards.
ACAAAAAATGACTTTAAGCATCTCTGCACTCATTCAATATTGTAAAGTGATTCAGGGAAATCATGCAAAAATCCGGGAACTCAGAGTATGCTAACTCCATCTAATTATGTCCAGGGCGATCCATACTATATCATTTAGAATAAGTACTGCGGCTGACAAGAAAGATATACTCTCTAGATTCATTCAGTTGCAATTCCATGTGGTAGCAGTGTAGAACAATTCATAATTCAAAATAAATCGAAGTAAATGGCACCTAAACTGAATCCAACGACTATATCATTCAGTACAAGTACTTCGGCTAACAAGAAGGATATACTCTCTAAGATTCAGTCGGATACAATTCTATGTGGTAGAAGTGTAGAACTATTCAACATAAATTAAAGTAAATGGCATCTAAGCTGAATCCACAACATCCCCCTCCCCCCTCCAGTGCCTCCGAATAGCTTCACATTTTTGCGCAGGAGTAACAGAATCATCATAAATCCAACAATTCCATCTGAGCAAACCTTTTACGGTCCAGAACATACATAGCGTCTAACTATGTGCTAAGAACACCAAATTATTTGAGTGACCATGTGTGCACACCTATGAAAGAGGTAGTATCACCTACACACCATAGCAGGACCAGAGGTCCAACTCGATACAAGATCTTTTCTCTGTACATAAGATGAACAACTCACTTGCACATAAACCTAATAAAATCATGTATTGAACTCAACTGCACTCAATTCACAACACTATCACCCTTCTCTTCCTTTTAACAAATTGAGAACTACTCCCTCCATCCCAAAAAGTAGTAAAAAATTCAAAAATAATGTAAGAACCCATAATTAATCATCTTAAGACTTTCAAAACCACTTGAAACAAACAGAAAAAATTGAACAATTTGATATTTTTTTCCCTCAAATATTGTACACCATATATACAAAACATTTGATTTTAAAATTCAACCATCAAAAGTCAAAACACTTCCATCTTTGTAAGATCGACCATGTATAATCACAATAAAAAATCCTCTAAAATAGCATAAATCCATAATTAATCACCTTAAGACTTCAACACCACCCAAAACAAAAAGAAGTTAAACAATTTATACTCCCTCCTATGCAATTTAATTGACGTTTTCGTAATGCATCTGTCAAGGGCTTTTGACTACAAATTTCTTTATATATTCATATAATATCATTGGATTCTTTTCGATAACATTCTCATAAAATTATCTGTAGTTTTTCCCAATGCATATAAAATGTAATCGCTGATTCGAAATATTTGAGTTCAATTTAAGAACGCCACCATCAAAATTCAGAACATGACGATCTTCTTAACATGAAATTAGTATAAACACAATAAAAATCCGTCTAAGAAAACAAAAATCTCAGAGAAATCACCTTAACACTCCTAACACCACCTCAAACAAGCATGAAGTTGAACTATTTGATATATTGTTCACCATAATTTCAAAATTGAAAAAACACGACGATTTATTTATTATGAATATAGTATAAACACAATTGAAATCCAACCAAAAACACAAAAGTCCGGAATTAATCACCTTAAGGCTCTCGACAACGCCTGGAACAACCTCATGCTCAAGGCCGGAATACTCCCCCTCCGTATTCTCCCGAATGACCACTATATCCACATTTTCATGCCTCGTAGGCAGCCCCTCCAGGTTAAAGCAGTGCACCAGCGACGCATACAAATCCAGCTCCTTCCGCAGCTGCATATTCAGAGAATGCACCCCACCTCCCACGGGCGTCTTCAGCCCCCCCTTCAAACAAACTTTATTCTTCCTTATCGACTCAATTAACTCCTCCGGCAGTTTGTTCATGTCGCCGTGGATGTTCTCGTGCTTCTCGAAGTAGATCGGCGCGTGGAGCGCTTCCATGACCTGCTCCACCGCGTTGGTGACCAGGGGGCCGATTCCGTCCCCCGGGATGAGGGTGACAGCTCGTGGGGTTCCGTCGCCAGGTCGGGGCATGTAGGTGACGGGTCGGGTGTGGATACGGGTCGGGTTGGGGTTGTGGAGGAGGCGTTTGAGGGTTGGGAGAGATCTTCGAGCCATCTCTATTTTTAGGGTTGTATGATTTGTTTTAGGGATTGAATAATTTATTAATGTGATGATTAAAATGAAAGGAGGCGTTTATTAGGCCATATGAAGAAGGAGGAAGAGGAGTGATCAGATGAAAGCGATCGTATAAAAGTTCAGAGAAGAGATGCCAAAACTGTATTGCTGGTAATAATAGTCAAAACCTCGTCCAACTTGCACATCGCTATCACGTCTTGCCTTTTCTGCCGCGTGTGATTCGAGTCTGGTATGAAGCATAATTTATTGTGGAATTCGTTAACGGACAACCTCAAGTCCCCTAACCATTTGATGTACATCACGCGATTTACCTCCTCGCGACTCCTCAGGATAGGGGCAACGGAGCCGTTGAGGTTGCAGTTCAACCTTTTACAAAATGGCAATTGAAATTTGAAGGAAGATATACGTGTATTTGGATTGAGGTGAATCTAAGTGAGAGTAAGCATAAATTAACCTAGATTAAGGGAATATAGGTGAAAGTATTACGATTCTCGTTTGGATACCATTACCTTCACTAATAATCAGAGATCGAGCCAAGCTCGAACCTCGGCACCCGAGCCTAATCGAGGAAGCCGTTTGGTATGACTCAAGTCATTAAGAGCTCTAGAGTTAATCGAATAGCCTAGTAGAAAAGGCTCTTGCCAGTGACTAGAAGGTCTTGGGTTCGATACTCATCCCATCGCTAATTTACAAACAAAAAAAACTCATTAAGAGCTCTAATTGAGTAATTAGTTGGCCACTCCATCGATGAAGCTATTTGTTGGGACTTGGGAGACAAAAAATACAATGTACATTGAACTAACTTTAAGCAACTTGAACACTAAGCTCATACATCTCTCTTCAAAATAAGATAAATCAGCCTAACTAGTAACAACATAAATTGCTAGTTCAAATGCTCAAAAGGACGAAAAGAAGAATGCATAAAATGGAAAAGGAAGAGTACATAAAACTACAAACTACTCGAAGTCTTCTAACCTAACCGAACATAGAAAAACAACGAGAGAACTGCAGTGACCGCAAAGTTTAAGCACCAAACACTCGCGGTGACAGAAGAAGAGCTATTATCTGAAGCTGCAGCCAGGTCAAAAGATATCAATACGGTTACTAAGTATAGTTTAAGAAATAAAGCTTTACAATGTGCAACTGCATTGAGAACTTACTCGGGCAAGTTGAGTCCAACGTTGCTGTCGTGAGTATTGTTTGGTTAGTGTAACCAGAATAGGAGCAGGTGGTGCGTGCACAACCATAAGATGTACTATTGCCCAAGTACAAATCTGCTGAATCTTGGCAATGCATTGAAGGACATGATGGCCAAAGAGACGAATTCAACTGTGATGGCTCGCATTGTAATCTGTCATATCATGAAGGCATTCACAAATTTGAGGGTAGAATGGCGTTAAAGTTGGTCACTAGAATAATCTACAGGGGAGGGGATTGAAGAGAGGTGTCGAGATGGTTCTCATGACGCTACTTACATCCAATTGTTTGCAGCATCACAGGTGCACTTAACACAATTTGCAGCAGTGAAGATATATGTGCCACTGGAAACCAATAACGGGTAGTCCAATGAGTTGTTGCCCACCGGTGTGGTACACGCTGAGATGAAAACATCAGTTGAAGGTTTTAGAGGTTGACGGTAACTAGTTATAATCTGTGGTGAAACTAACGAATTATTCACATCAATTCAAAAAACATCATACTCCTTAACATTAACAGTGAGTAAAGATGCATCAATTACTATGCAAGTCGACATAATTTATTTGGTTTTCTGATTATTGTAACAGTAGTTTAACATTTTGACTGTATGCCCTCCACAATGAACGTAGAACCAAATAGTAATCGACTTAATGGGTTCACTGCAATTTCACAACCGTGTCATCTATGTCACGAAATGCAAGTTCAACGGCATGTGTGCTTTCTATGTCAAGAAACCAACTATGTATGTAACAACAATCTGCTATCATGAAGACAAAATACTTCCCTTGCAAAGCTTCCCGGGCTTTATCTAGATCAAGCGGAATGGAACATGAACAACTAAGTAAAATCTCAAACATTAGCATCAGTGGTCGAGCTAGGGGGAGGCACAAGAGAGTCCTCACCCGCGCCTCCCCAGAGAAACGACAATCCATTACACAAGAGTTACCTAAAAAAATAAGAAAATGGAGATACCTTTAAGGGGAACATCAAGAACAGCTCCAGCTTTAAGATCATTAGGACTAACCAAACCATTAACCCTCAAAAGCACATCCTGGCTAGTATTGTACTCCTGAGCAATCTCCTCCACCGTACTATTCGCTTTTACCAAGTGCCCGTAATGCACCACCCTCTGCCCATCCACGTCGTCGCAGCTACAAGGCAGAGGAATCCAGAGCTTCTGCCCAACTTTAATCAAACTTGGGTCCCGTATATTATTTGCTGCCTGTAACTGCTGGTATGTCACCAGCCCGGAGAAAACATCCCTCGCGATATGGTCAAGGCTGTCACCATGTTCTACCTGTACATTGTCCGAACCATAACTTTTATATAGGGAAGCAAATAGATTAACTCTTAGGGGGTCAAACTAAACTAAATTTGGGTGAACACTAAAATCTTACACATTTTTTCAAAAAGTTGGGGTCCATCATATCATATTCAAACATAATCTTGCCAAAAAAAAACTATCAAATAAAGTTAAGTCAACTATTGGTAAGTGTCATAATCCAATTCTTCGTAATAATATAATTAACCTGGTTTATATTTCAAAGATAAAAATTATCACATACATGATACATTTAATAAAAGAGGTGCAAAAATTACCACAAAATACCCAAGGCCAGTCCAAACATTTTCGGAACCTAGTGCGGAAACAAAAAAAATGGGGCACTTAATTAAATACAAGAAATTTTAAATAATTCACTATTAATAGAACTTAGTATGCAAGAAAATAGTAAGAGTCTTAGTATTGTAAATTTTCTCAAAACCATAGGACTAATATAAGATATGAATTAATACATTATAGATTTATAAAATATTAGGCTAAGCATGCCCAAGGACCGGCCCTAAGAATACTCCTTCACTTCAAATTAATTGAACAAAAAAATACTCAACTTTGACCCAAACAAATTATTTATTTAAATATTTTGTTACTAAAATGCAAAATGGTAACACACAACTATGTAACATGTACTATCTAATTTTATCGATGTTTCTTTTTATAAATAATAACGAACTATATAATCAAAAGTATGTTAATAACTTTTTATTGAATAAAAATCTCGAGTCAGATACCACTAGACGAGCACCACTAGACGAGCACCGACCTTATAGATAGGTAGCTTGTTTGATTTGCCAGTGCCATTGGTGCAAATACATGAGATGGGTATTTTGATAAGGGAGTTTATAGGTTGGAGTAGTTGGTTGGAGGGAGTAGAAAGAGGGAGGTTGTTTACACCCAAAATGGTCCTCAAGTTTTTGATATTGAAGAGTTTCTTGATGGCTGTGAGTGTGGTGGCGTTGGATGCAATGTAGTCGATAATGGCGTCGCATTTTCGAAGAGGAGAAGTGCATTTGAAGGGTTGAGGCTGAGCTGATGAAGATGAGCTGAAAATGGTGAGGAGTTGAATGATGATGAGGGATATGAAGAAGAGATGTTTGACTATGGTTGACATTGTTTTGTGTTGAAGGTGAGTGAGTTTAGTGAAGTTGCTCAAAAGTTTGTGTTTTTGAAAGAGAAGGAAAGATGTCGGAGGTAGAGACGGAATTAATAGGGGTATAGCTGATCTGTTATACACACCCAAATAGTGAGTTTCAGTAGCATCAAATGACGATTCTGTCCCCTCCTATTTAAAAGTGTAGTAGGTGAGGGAGTTAAATGGGAGGACAAAATAGTCATTTAATGCTACAGTAAACCACTATTCGGGTGTGTGTATAGGTAATACGCCCCTCTAGATTCTTCATAAGTAAAGGTATATCCTCTCCATCTAAAAATGATTGTCACATTTTGATTTTTGATAGTCAATAAAAAATTATTTAAAATGTAAATATATTTTGTTCTACATAATTGTAAAAAGTTGATATTTAAAAAATATATATTGAGACGAATCTAACAAGATCTCGTAAGATTATATTATTTCTTATTATTTAATGAGAATTCGTCAAATTTTGTAAAATTTGATTAACAAATATCAAAATGTGATAATCTTTCATGAACGGAGGGAGTATCATATAAATTTTATATAAATTAGTAAAATTATTGTAGTAGAGTTGACAAAAACGCTTAGTTTTTTTTTTAAATATACCAAATTGTATAATTTATTTCATCCTGATTTTGTTCCTGATGGGAGACCAAATGTGGAGTATATATTGTCGGGACTTATTTTCATGGCAATAATTTATCGAAGACATGTTTTATCTAGTTAATTTTTTTTTTAAAGTAACACATGAAACATCCGTTCAATTTATTATTAAACACGATCCTAGCGAAAATAAGGACAGTGACAATAGAATTCAGGGCCATATATGGTCTCTACTTTGTCACGTGAGAGTGCGAGACAGCAAGTACAGCACTGAGTATCCACGTCTATTCAATGGGACAAAAGAATACTACTTTACATCAACAAAACTACAAACTACTATGTATAACTAAGTAAACAATACCCTCCAATTAAAAAAAAATGTCTTTTTAGATATTTCAACAATATAAAAAATAATAACTTTTACATAAACCAATGTACAATATCTCACTTTTTTCCAAACTTACTACTCCTTCCAATCCAAAAAAAAGTATCTTTCTAGATATTTCAACAATATCCAACGTTTTTTTTTTTTTACATAAACCAATGTACAATATCTTACTTTTTTCTTTAATATGAGTAACTCAAAAAAAATAATTAATGCATCATATACTAGTTAAGTGATAATTGGATTATTAATGATTGTTTTATAGGGGTATAGATGTAAAGTGTGAATGTAATGATTGTTTCTTAATTTGTGTGAAATGTCTAGAAAGACATTTTCTGGATTGGAGGGAGTACTTAAACTGGACACTTTTTTTTAGCCGTTTGTCCTTTGAATTATGTTTATTTTGTTTATATGCCTTTGAATTATTTATTTTGTTTATGTATCTCAACTTTGTTTTATTTAGATTGTATTTTAAATATGAAATGACTATGTTTCCCTTACCTATATACTTCATTCGTCCCTAAAAGATTTGTACATTTTGACTTTTCATGGTCAATAAAACACGATTTAAAACATAAATAGTATCTCTTATTCAACATGAGGAAAAATCATAACAAGTTGATATTTCAAAAATTATATTGAGACGAATATAACAAGATCCCACATGACTATATTATTTCTTATCATTTAGTGAGAATTCTTGATCAAATTTTTAAAATTTGACCACGAAAAGTCAAAATGTACCAATCATTTAGGGACCGAGAGAGTAATTTTTTTTTCATTTTTTGAAAAAGTGAATGTTCGAGTGAACACGAAGGAACCTATATGGGCCCGCTAGTGATTGCACATAGAGAATATGCTGGATCATAATTCAAGTTAAAAATTGTTTATTGTGTATATATATTTTTTAAGTATCATATTTAGATTGTTATGTTTGGAATACAATAATCTAACTTGTTAGATTTTGTTATTGTCGTATTCACTGAAAATGTAATTATATAAGCTTCTAATACCAATTATAGATAGTTGAACAAATATTATGTAGCTGATTTTTTTAACAAACTTGTATGAACATTTTCTTTTCGAAGTTACGGAGTTTCATTCGAATGAAAAATCAGCATATACAGGAATTAGCTCGCACATTAACTCCTACCAAAGATAGGTGAGCTAATTCTCCAATTCAAAGTTAGACTTAGTAGCCCTAATCCTTTTCCAATTGCTAGCTTTCATTGAGACATCCCGGCATGTAAGGCTTATCAATTGATCCTCTGAACGCTGCTTCTGCTGAAATGTTCCGAGACTCCTTTCCAACTACATATGATACACCGTGCTACACAACACAACTCACCCAAGCAAGCTGCCACTCTTGAATACTTCACCACACCATCTCCCCTCATAATATTAGCCTTGTGCACCTCGGTACCCCTTCAGCCGTTGTAACATGCTTCTCCATACTTGTTGTGTAAGGACACTGACAACACAACTTTTAGTGTTCCAGGTCGAGTTCGGGTCGTGTGAAGTAATATAGTAGAAAAGTAAAAGTATCGTCTCACAAATTCCATGTTATTGAGTACTAGTCCTTTTAAATATCATTAATTAACCCAAACAACAATAGAGGATATAGATTGACTAAATTACTGAACTAAATGACAATTAATGCAAAAATAGTATATAACAGATAACAATAATAATGCAAAAGCTAGTAAGGACACATGAATTTGTTGGAACGTCATATTAATTAACTATGAGATTGTTTATCAATTTGTCACAATAGGATTCTAAAATATTAATATTCTATCTCGAGTAAAACTAAACCCAATTCGCCAAAAAACTAACTATATCTCTTTGATAATTTAAAATATTGAATCGGATGAAGCATAAAAGCCTATAACTTACACATGGAAATACCTATATCTCTATGTTAATTGAAACATGCGTTCTAATTATCTTTTCCCAAGTGATCACCCTACCTCTATAAATTAATCACTTATGCAAACAATTCAATATCAACGTCAAAACATCAAATTGTAATTGGGAACCATAATTAGAACAATAAATTAATCGATAAATGAATCCAATAGAAAATAAATAATTTAAATTCAACTACATCATGGTCCTGACTAACAATAAATTAGTTCAGAACTAGAAATAAAAACATATAAATAAAATTACTAGAAAACATCTTAAAAAGTGGAATGCCGTAGAGAATCTTCCTAGCTTTGTTGTGTGCATAAACTCCCCTATTACTCTATAGAAGAGAGTCTTATTTATAGATAAAATGAGAGTTCCTTAGAGTTTCTCTGGTGTGCTTGTAGAGATTATCGGCACAAACATTAAATGCTTCCTTAAAATCACATTATTGGGCTTGTAGACTACCTCTTGGCCACCGAACATCCTTAACATGTGCAACAAGCATAGTCTTTCTGATGCCAACCAACTCAACCTCCTCATCATTCAACATATCATTTGGAAGATCTCCAGACAACCAGTCGTCAAACCACAAACTAGTGCCGTCACTTGACACAATATGCATTTCCACTACATTCCTCATCTCGTCTCGCAATTCAACTAGTTTACACCATATCAAAGGATTCATTTGCCTATTTTTGTAGCACTATAATGACACCCTCCTCCCCTCAACCTATACATATGCACCCACAATGTATCCTTCTATCGATAAAAATCCCATAACAACTTCGCAAGACAAGTTTTGTTCCCAGCATTAAAATCCTTAATGTTCAATCCACCCTCCTCCTTCGGCATACAAACGGACTTTCAAGACACATGAGAATGACCAACAACTTCACTATTTCCTAGTGTAAAATGAATATTCGTAATTGCATTTCCATCCATCTCGCTTCATATATCTTGTGTGAGATCTTTTACTAATTGCCGCAAGACAATTGTCTTTTCGAAAAGTCGCCTTTATCTTTAATTTCCACAATGAGAAATTTTCCCATTGAATTTTTCAATATCAAAATTTACTGTCATTGCTTCTACCACTATTCAACCAAAGCTATTGATGCCAATTGTTATGAAATCGAGGATCGACAATAAAATTGAATGAAGGATAAATATATAAAAGACTAACGGATTATATTTGAGATATGTATAAATATAATTAAATATATATTTTTTCTTTATGTAGAAAATGAGAAGAAACTATAATCATCTAATAATGAATGAATATGAGTCTTTTTCCATTAATCTTTAAGTATTAATGGTTTATGTTCTTTGTTGATTCTAAACCAATAACATTAATTTAACACAATCGTCATCCAATCAAACAAAGTTTCTTCAAATCCCACTTGGCTCATGTACTTTACTGTCATTTAAGACTATAAATTCACTTTTTTTTTAATTAGTAATTAGAGTATGAATACAATAATATTACTAATAAATACATAAATTTCTAAACCAACAGATAATTAATTAAATTACAATTATGAGATAAATTGTTTCCAACAAAATTTAAACTTTTAACCCTTTAATTAAAAACTTGAGTCAGATGTCAATAAACTATTATTGAATCATCGACAAATTAATTTAAGTTGTATTTAAGTTTTCATAATTCAAAACCTTATATTGGACAAATATTATTTGAATTGAGGAAGTCAAAAAGCATGGGTTTTAAAGTATTTATAGCGTGAGTAGAAACGTACAATTGACAAATTATTTTAAATAGATGTTAGGTGTATGACCCACTTTGCATTAGCAATATCGTGATGATGGGTGATTGATAGTGTGGTATTAGTTGAATAAATCGCCCTGACAATCGAATTCTTATGCAACCAACCCATCACCCAAACTCCTTTTCATTTTCCTAAAATAGAAAGTCAAAACTCCAAAATTAAAAATTAATCGAATAATTTAGTGGAAAGATTTTTGATAGTGAACCGAAAAATCTGGATTCAAGACATATCTGATCGTTAATTTAAAAAAGAAAAGAAATCCAAAATCAAGGTCAACGTTGAGGTTTTTACTTGTTAATACACCACTTTAATGTCATTATCATGGAGACACAAAGATATTATTCATAAATTATAATTAACTAATTCACAAGTTTTTAGCTAATAATATAAGAATTGAACCGTAGATTTCTCTGTACAAATTCAAGTTAGATACCACTTACATATTAATAATTAAAGGCTTATTTTCTTTTGGCCCCCCAAGGTATTGAGACGCTTTCAATTTACCCCCTGAATGATTATTCTTTTCAATTTATCCCCTGAACGATTTATCTTTTCAATTTACCCCCTGAAACGTCAAATTTGTATTAAATTTCGTTTTAAATGAAGGGTAAACTTGGAATAACACACTCATAATTTTTTTGGGGCACTTTTTAATAATAACAAAACAATAATTTTCAAATTAACCCCTCCCTCTTCCTCACACCCCACCCCCACCCACCCCCCCTCCCACCCCCCACCCCTGCAACCAGCCCCCCCCCCCACCCCCGCACCTGCAACCAGCCCCCCCACCCCCGCACCTGCAACCAGCCCCCACCCCCGCACCTGTAACCAGCACCCCCCCCCCCCCCCCCGTGTTGGAATATCCCGGGGTTGCAAGACACAATGAACTACGATAGTTCATATGTCTAGAAAACCCTAATTCGTTGATCGTTAGAACTTACACAATAGAACTAGCTCATAGAAGTATATGTTTAAAGATAGTGTGAATATGCTACAACTAACATAATCAAAGAGTGTGGCTACAAAGATATACCTTTGAAGCGTGAGCGGAAGCGATATGATCTTCAAGTGCTTATCCCCACACCTTGCTCCTTGCTTTCTTCTTGAAGAAATTTCTATCACCAAGGTGATATGGAACTACTATGAAATAGTCCACACCAATACCTTAGATAGCAATAAGACACACTTGGACTAGTGTGTGTTATTGAGGAGTGTGTAGTCTAACTACTATAGCAAACTATAGAACAATTTCTATACTCTAACACTTAGAGTTTTGCTAGAGGGTTTGAAGATGAAGTGTGTGTGTTTGTTTTTGTTCTCTAACAAGAGTTGTGTGATACTTAGCTTGATTCTCTACCCATTCTATATCATCTTATGATATAGAATGGATGATGAAACACATTATACACTAAACAAACACATTAACCATCCATATGGTTAATGCCTCTTGGTCCATGGAAGATTCTCTTACAAGAGTTCTTCCCAAGACTTACAAAGCCTTCCCAAGGCATAAAGTAGCCACCAAGATGTCAACCATTCATGATGATGGAATTAATTAATCTTAATTAATTAATTAAATCATATCTTATTTAATTAATTCATTAATTAATTAAATCATTTCAATAAATGATAATATATATATATATATCTCACATATATATATATCTACACTATATTTAATTGGGGAGGGGGGGAATTAGTTATTCTTTGAGTGAAGCCCCATGTTCTTTTTTAGCCAATAAGCAAGTGACACATATTTAAATTACATGCTAACTCTCATTTAGTTTCTTTTTTTGAAAATTTGCAAAGGCCATTATTATTTTCTACATTAAATTATTTAAGCATAGTTGTTAAAAATAAAATAGTTACCTATATATAATGTATATTTATTTAATCATTTTTATCATACACATATTTTGAATTTCACAAGAAATATTTATCATCATATATTCATGTAAAAATTAATGTAACAATATATATTTTAATATAATAACCGAACTCGCACAGGTTGAACTGTGCACAAACATCTAGTATACATAAACCCCAAATGGTGTGTCCGGAACCAATTCCGGGCGCACCATCGGTTCGGTCGGGACACGATCTCGATCGAACCGAAATTCCTCAATATGGATCAAATCCCTTATTCACTTTCGGGTCATTACTCGAAAGTATCTTCGGTAATTGTTACGTGTGTGACCTCATAGCCCGAGTAACGAAGGCATCGGGATTCAACGTATAAGACCGTATACACGAATCCCGAAGATCATCGTGAGAGCCTAGTCTACCATTCGGTGACCCCCGGCATTATCTCGGGCGAGACTACTGATAGTTCAGATAACTATCGGTTGTTGAACCGTATATATAGATGATATAGTTCACGGGCACTAATTGAGGAAATTGACACATCAATTTCCAACACCCCGCACCTGCAACCAGCCCCCCCACCCCCGCACCTGCAACCAGCCCCCACCCCCGCACCTGTAACCAGCCCCCCCCCCCCCCCCCCCCGCACCTGCAACCAGCCCCCCCACCCCCGCACCTGCAACCAGCCCCCCCTCCCCGATCTACACCCCCCCGAGCTGCACCCCCCTCCCCGATCTACACCCCCCCGATCTGTACCCCCCAATCTGTACCCCCCCTCCCCGATCTGCACCCCCCTCCCCGATCTACACCTCCCGATCTGCAACCCCCCCCGCCCGCCCGATCTGCACTTCTTCGAACTCGATTGATTTCAATAGAGAGAGAGAGAGAGGGGGGTTCCGGGGAAGATGAAGGAGGGGGTGGGGGGTTGGGTAGGGGTGGGGTGGGGAAGAAAGAGGGGGATTTTTTAATTATTTATTAATGAAAAATATCTTTTTGAATTTTATTAGTGAACCCGCATATTTAATTATTACAAATTTTGCCTCAAAATCTAATTATATGTGCAATTCCGATTTTGCCCTTACCTCAATTCACTTTTTTGGCGAAAAAAATACTTCAGGGGGCGGAACGAAAAAAATAGGGGGTAAATTGAAAAGATAAATCGTTCAGGGGGTAAATTGAAAAGATAAATCATTCAGGGGGTAAATTGAAAGCGTCTCAATACCTTGGGGGGCCAAAAGAAAATAAGCCATAATTAAATCACTGGTGAAGTTTTGAGTTTATTGGTATTTGATAATAAATAATCTTTAACTAAATTAAGCTAATTATAAGAAAGTGATTGTAAATGATGATGGAACGGCTAGTAACAAAGAGGCAATAAATGCAGATAATTTTCCATTTATAACTATAACATAAATCTCCAAATCAATAAATATTCACCAAATGCTCGATCTCTATATTGTAGGAAATTATTGAGTGTCATGATTAATTATTTGCAACTATATTTCCCAATAGGACTAGGCAAAATCCTCTTCATTATAATAATAACAAATAAAAAAGTCAATAAGAATATTATAGAAACCAATAAAAAAAAGCCGTATTAGAAATTACTATAAACATCATGGTAAGCATTAAAATATATGTAAATCATGTTTACTAACCATTAACCAAACCTTGAACTTTAAGAAAATCATGCAGAAAAGAAACTGCACAAAAAAAAAAAATTAAAAGATTGCTTATGCTAAATTAAATATCTACCGAAAGGAAGTATATATTTTTTGGGAAATGGAAGGAGTATACGTGACATATATTTAATGAATAGAGTGTTAACAAAAGAATAATATGAACATATTAAATCACTAGGTAAAGAAGCATTTTAAACTTATTTTGGTAACAATGAATACCCAAAATTAAAATGAATATATATATATATCTCTAATTCTAACGAATTAATATAGAAAAGGCGAATTTCTTATCGTTCGTTAGGTCCAGTTCAATTATTATTAGAAACAATTAGAATAATATATATACTTCCTTCATCCCATTTTCTAATTCTCTTTAATTTTAATGACCGATAAGGTACAACTTAAAATGTAGATTCTATATAATCTATTATTCAACGTAGGTTAAAGTTATGGTTATGCTCAAACGAATCTAATAATATCTTGCATGACTACAATATTCGTTATTGACTAGTGAAAATTCATTGTCAAAATTATTTTGATTCCCAAAATAGAAAATGGAATGGATAAAGTAATAAAAATGCATAAGAGATATAATGTGTGGTTGTTCTAAAATGTGCCCTTAGGCACGTGTTTTTCTTTTTTTTGTAAATTAACGATGATGTGAGTTCCAAACCCAAGACTTTCTGGTCACTAACAAAAACCTTTTCCCTTAAGACACATGTTAAGTATTAAATATAAAAATAAAATTTAACATTTATAAACATACGAGGAAACATATTTAAAAAAACATACCATATCAAATATCAAGTGTTAATTAACTACCAATTATTTTTCTTTATTAACTTTTTAACCTGTGTCCTAAGACACATTTTAGAAAACTCATATTGTATTATGGACTCTCAAATGGATAAACATCGAAAATAATTATATTCCGAAATTAGATTACATCTAAGTTCGACGTAATTTTCGAGGCAAAAGCCAGACATAATATAACAAGGGTGCACCTTCTGCTATATGTGGGGTCTCAACCATATTAATTGCTCATTATGTACCTAAATGTAAGTACAATTCCAATTTTTTAAAGTTCAATTTTAAAATTTTTCGTCATTAATTCTCAATTGTAGGTAATAAATTAATATATTATCGGGATCTTGTAACATTTGTTTCAATATATGTTTGATATATCACTTTTGTACGTTTTCTACTCTGTTAAAATTAGAGGTATTTATATTTCAACTCATGTTTTCGTGATCGTGATCAAGGGTGTAAATCTAACCAATTATATAGTATTTTTTCTCTTATTGGCTTCTTAACCTAAGCCCTAATGGCACATTTTAGAAAAACCCATTTTTAAAACATCAGCTTTGTCCGTTTTTCTTTAATTATTAAAATTAAAGGTATTTATGTTTCGATTCGTGATTCCGTGGAGGGAGTACATCTAGCCTAGTTAAAATCTCTCCAATTTTACGTTTATATTTTATTAAAACTTTGTGGAACATGCACACAACACCAACCCGAAATTAGACTTTGTTAAACAAATTGCAATTTGCAAAAATAATATATTATCAAGTATTATCGAGACGGGTCGTTAAGAATTGGTCAGAGAAGGCATAAGAACCTGCCCAAAAGACTCGTTTATTGTTGTTATTTAATTGATATTAGTCATTTTGGTATTTTCTTCGGACAAAAATGTTAAGTTTGTTTTTATTATCATTGCATATTAAATAATTAAAGAGATTGTCCGTTTGTTCTTATAGCGTTTCTTTCGAGTCCAAAAGGAGTTGCGCATTCTTTAGGCTTTTTCGTAACATTTTCTAATATTGATCGAAAAATGAAAACCAGGAAGAAGAGACAGATACATGGTTTTCGTAAATTGTTTTCGGGTGTTAAAATCCTCGGGGTTTTATTATCTCGTATCAGTGGTGGCGGTGGTGGTGGTCGTGGAGGTGGTCGTATTCGCCATTTTCTTCCTCTGTTTGCTGGACTATTGATTCTGTTTGGTTTGATATCGTATCTTTCTCCTCCAATCAATGAACATGGTCATATCAGCCAATATTCATCTGTATGTTGTGTCGTAAACCTTCTTCAACTCAATACTTATGTATTTCATGCAAAAATATATTAATTTGCTTTTTTTTTTTTTGTGATTTTGAAGTCTTTCGATGCTGGGAATGGGAGAATGAATGTGGAAACAGTGAAGGAATTTCGTGTTCCGGTGAGCAGTGGCGGATCTAGAAGTTTTAAAGTGCCTGTTCGAAATTGATATAATTTTTAAAGTGTCTGTTCAAAATGCTTAAATATATTCAAATATAAATTTAATTGATAATTTTTACATTAATTTTTACTTTAAATATATATAATTTTTTTTTTTTTAAAAAAAAGTACCTGTTCGAGTGAACGGGCCTGCACATGAGCAGGTCCGCCACTGCCGGTGAGCTTTGTAAATTCTAAGCAAAACCCAAATAAAGTATTTGTTTGATATGTTTAATGAGTATGATCACAATTGTAATGTAGTTATGATGTATGTTTGTGGATGCTAATAACTATTTCGATGAACAGAGAGGCGGAGGAAGTTCAGGGCGTGAGCTTTGGAGAACGAAAGGGTCGGAGTTCTTCTATGGTTGCAGTAATCCTAGCAATAAATTCTTGTGTGAGTTCTTGTTTCTTTTGGATTTATATATTTGTACTGTTTAGGTGGGAGCCTCTTTCAAGGCATCGGGATATATTAATGTTCATGGACAAAAGCAAACTCCTATTGGTTCCTCCTGATTTTTTGGTTCTAGTTTGATTGATGTGTATGCATCTTTTTTGCAGCTGCTGAATCAAGCACACATTCGGATCGGCACTTGCTCATTGCAACAAGTGGAGGACTAAATCAACAAAGAACAGGGGTATGTAAATGTAATTTCGGAGTAATTATGAGTTCATTCAAACTCAGTGGATCGATTTTCGTAAATGTAGACCATCATTTTGTTAAAACTGCCTTGTACAATCTTAAAATTATCAATACTTTGTAGTTGTTACGGAATTAGCATGTATTCTTCCATTTTACATCTAATGAACTCTTGAGAGATCATCTAGTGTTGGAACTTTTCACGCTATCAACGTTTCATGCCTGTCTGATCTGTCTTGTATTTCAGAATCGATTCAATTGTGTGATTGTTTGTGCAGTTTCAGTTGTCACTTTTTCTTGCTTAATAATTTGTTTGAAAATGTATGCATCATTTGTTTCTGCAGATAGTCGATTCTGTGGTTGCAGCTTACATGTTGAATGCGACGCTTGTAGTTCCAACGCTGGACCAGAAATCATACTGGAAGGATTCCAGGTATAAATGCTTCACAAAAAACAGTACTAATTTTTCATAAATTGTTGTCATCTTAAAGCGACATCTCATTCCATTTCTGATGCATTTACAGCAACTTTTCGGAAATATTTGACGAGGACTGGTTCATATCACAGCTTAAAAATGATGTAAAGATCATCAAAAAACTTCCAACAACAAGAGGGAGAGCTTCCAATCCAATCACAACACGTGCTCCTAGGAAGTGCAATGCGCAATGCTACCAGACTCGTATTTTGCCTCTTTTTGAAAAGAAGCATGTAAGTACTCAACTCAATATTGATATAGAGCATTACTATTTTAAGGTCTATTCTCATGACAAGATAGAGATAAGTGTTTGATTGAGCCGTGGGTAAACCAAGTACATAGATTTCAGACACTATAGATTGTAGTTGCTTTTGTAAGGTTCATTCGAGTAGGAGTATATCTTTCTGTTATTCAGGACGAGGCGTGGATCCTTAAACTCATTTATTCTACTGGTCAAATACATCTTAGCTTTGTAAGTTTTTTGAAAACCCTGTATCTTCTATGAGGTTAATGCTGAAACTTGTATACTTTGCAATGTGATGACATATTGGAAAGTCTAAGGACTCTTTCTTCTCCTGTATTCCGAACAAACTAGCATTCCCGCTGAGACAACATAAGCAAGGGTATAACTGAGGATAGCGTAGTTATTTGAGCATTTGATAGAAGGCATTTTATCTGATTGTTTCACTTTTTGTCATCTATTCGATGAATTTCTTGAAATTACCAAATCTAATTCGGTATTCTGTAAGATTCTGTCTACTCAGATTTAACATCTGGCTCCCTGCCATTACCCTTTCGTTATGCAGAATGTTCTGCTAACGAAGTTTGATTACAGGCTCTCAAACAAACTGGCCACAGATCTGCAGAAGTTGCGATGTAGAGTTAACTACCATCATTTGAAATTTACTGATTCCATCAATGATATGGGAAGAAAACTGGTGGATAGAATGAGGATGAAAAGCAAGCATTTTGTTGCTCTTCATTTGAGGTACACGGATT
Organism: Echium plantagineum; assembly: GCA_003412495.2. Classification (NCBI taxonomy): domain Eukaryota; kingdom Viridiplantae; phylum Streptophyta; class Magnoliopsida; order Boraginales; family Boraginaceae; genus Echium; species Echium plantagineum. The sequence continues at coordinate 31,514,346 of CM016563.1, read as the reverse complement.
ATATTGTTTTATGGTCTTCGACCATTTATATTCCTATTTGGCTATTTGGAACCTGATCAGTAGTCTCTAGTTTCATTTATAGTCCTAGAAACCACAAACGGTTGTCATCGTACAACATTCTAAGGACACGTTGATCATTTGATCTCATAGGTTTGAACCAGATATGTTAGCATTTTCTGGCTGCGAATATGGGTTTGGAGAAAAGGAAAGAAAGATACTAGCCACTATTCGGAAGAGATGGAAAACTTTGCACGTGAATCCGGAAAAGCAAAGAAGACAAGGAAGATGCCCTTTAACTCCAGAGGAAGTTGGGCTGTTGCTGAGGGCACTAGGATATGGCGATGATGTTCACATATATGTGGCATCTGGTGATATATTTGAAGGTGAAGAAACGATGGCACCTCTGAAAGCTTTATTTCCAAACTTTCATACTAAGGAGTCCCTTGCTAGCCAAGACGAGCTGGCACTGTTTTCGCCTTATTCTTCACGTATGGCAGCACTGGATTACATTGTTTGTGATGAGAGTGATATGTTCGTCACGAACAACAATGGAAACATGGCAAAAATATTAGCTGGGAGAAGGTAATGACGCCATATGATCATTTTTTCCTCAATTTTAGTCAATTAGTATTACTATCCTCGACTCAGAAAAGTTGCAGTATTGATTTAATTGATTCAGATGTTGGCATCTTCTGAATGACCGAGTTTCGACAGTGCTAAGTTGTGCCTACCACTACCTAACTTCCATACCTCATTATTTAATCTTTATCGATGCTTGTTTCTTGCAGGAGATATTTTGGTCATAAACCGACAATTCGTCCAAATGCAAAGAAGCTATCCAAGGTATTCATGAATCGAGATAATATGACTTGGGACGAATTTTCTTCCCTAATTCATAGTCATCAGATTGGTTTCATGGGAGAACCGAATGAGGTGAAGCCAGGCATAGGTGTGTTTCATGAAAACCCTGCAGCTTGCATTTGCAGCACTGTTGAGGCGATGGGTCAAGCAAGACTATTCTCTCAAAAGAATGTGATAATCGGGCAAGAAGTAGACGATGGGGATGCTAAGAGGGATGTCAATGAAGCTACTGATGAACATTTTCCTGTAGATGGGTTGGATTCAGAGTCTATGGATATTGAGAATATAGTCGAAATCGGAGGATTGCCGATGAAACTGGATATCAACATCTCAACATTAGAACAGCCCGAGCGACTAGAACTAGAGGCGATATTTTCGGATTGAAGAACAGGCAAGAGCAAATGATTGTACATACACCCTCTTCAGTTATTCATGCAGACAGATAGATAAATAGGGTCATTGTTTAAGCCACATTTGAGTTATAATGCTTTGGCTGAACATCTCTAGGCATGAGGAGTTTTTAGTTAGGAATTGAATAAATATAGCAGTTTTATATTAATTAATCAACAATTATATACAAATTAGGATGAAGTAATATTTGTAATAGTTTTATAGCTTTCATTCACCTAAAGTAAATAATTTGCAGCTAACCCAACAGCAAACAGTCATGCATGCAATTGTTCATATCTAAGTAAGTGAAAGGCTTCACTAGTGTTTCTTTTCCCATTGATTGCCTCCAGCATTTTGGGAGGGCGTCGACTTAAATTTTGTACCCTCATCCAGCCTTTTCAGAAAGGATGGCAACAATTTCTTCTTTAGCTTTTTCAAGTGCGAGCGATAAATTTTCAGGCTTCCTTCCACCTGCCTGAGCAAAATTAGGACGGCCACCACCACCTCCACCACACAACTTGGCTATAGGTCCGATGAATTTGCCAGCGCTGACTCCAAGTTTAACAACTCCAGGAGTGAAAGCTGCAATAAGACTTACTTTCCCATCTCCAGGGCAAGAACCTAGAATTACTGCTGCTGGATCTTGTAATGTACTAATTAGATAATCAGCAGCACTCTTCAACGAATCAGCATCAACATCGTCCATGCACTCAACCAGTACCCTGAATAAAGATATCTATAAGTATAGTAAATTGAAAGTTGAAACCAACTATTGTCATTCTTATACATTCACAAGGCTATTCAAGATATATTCCAATATTTAGGGTACTACGAATATGATGTCATCATGTCAAGGTTTTGGGACTACTAACTGTGTTGCGCAGAATAGTACCAGGATAGAAGTAAAAGGATTACTCTGGTTGTCCATTATTTATAGAGATCAAACTGAGCTTCAGTTAGTTATTATTCCTATGTATGTTCACAATTAACACATAGGAATAAGCAACATAAAGCTAGATTTGAAAGGAAAAACCTGATTTCTCTGGAAGTTCCTATACTAAATGTATTGCTAGCAAGGGCAGAAGCTTTATATATTGCTGCTTTTGAACGTGCAGCTGAAACTTCATTCCTGATCGTTCGCAATTCTTCTAGAAGACCTTCCACTCTTGTTGTGACGTCTTCTGCCTTCACCTAAAAGAAGATGATTAATGTCAGAACTACTTACTGAAGGTTCAATTCGTCTGCATAATGAACATGTGCGTGCAATTGATCACACAATTATGTGAAACGACCGTTATCTTAAAAACGCCATAAAGTCCAACATAATGGGCCACACTCAGAAGCAAATATATAAGCAGTGCAAGTGATCAGGGCCATACTTTGAGGGTGGAGCAAAGCTGCTTCATATAATTATCCCTCACACTAACATACTCGATAAAAGCTTCACCAGCAACAGCTTCAATACGCCTGATACCTGAGGCAATTCCTTGCTCAGATATAATTTTGAAGCCACGTATTTCAGAAGTACAACTGACATGAGTGCCTCCACATAATTCCATAGAAACGCCAGGGACCTCGACGACACGTACCTGTAAGTTCAAGTCAATGCATTCTCATTAAATAATGTAACAACAATAAAAAGGAACTGTAAAAAATAAAATTAAAAACAATTCACATGATGACAAAGATTTACTTCATGAATTTGGGGTCTCATCTAAATGAATATAGTTTGCCGTATGATCTATAAATAAAGAACATTGATAATTATAAAGCTACAAAAGAAGACAAACGGCATATGTCAATGTAACATAGTTCTAAAGAGTCCGTCTTGAGTGGACATCAATTTAAATCCAATGAAAGAAAAACAAAATGTTTTACCATTTGATCAACAAAAAATAGACAAGCTAGTGAAATCATTTTTTTCTGATATTCTTAAGTAGTTTAATAGTATTGGTAGAGAAACAAAGGAATCGATAATGAAAGTAAAAAGATGATCATATTTCCTTCTATGATAACTAATCCCCTATATAACTCAATGCATGGCTTTGTCCTTCACCTTCGGCATGAAGCAATTCAAGAGCCCTGAGACGTCCATGTTTCAAGTCAACAACATTATAAACATAAATCTTACCTCATCTCCGTACTTCTCTCCGAACATTGCAATAGCACCAGCTTGTTTTGCATCAACTAAAGGCATAACCTTCGTTTCAAGAAAGGTCCCATCTCCAATCCATTTATTTATTATTCCTTCAATTTCTATGAGCTCGTGTTCTTGAAGAGGTCTATGGAAGTTGAAATCAAATCTAAGGCGCTCAAAAGATACTAATGAACCTGCTTGGGATGTTTCCTTGCCTATGACCTGTTTGAGGGCTGCTTGAAGCAAATGGGTGGCAGTGTGATGGACCTGTTGGTAGTTAAAATACCAAAAATCAAACCCGTCCATAAATAGAACGGACTTTTATTTCCATTCTAGTAGAAGATGAATATCATGACAGTATATTTAGTTCTAGAATATTATCATGCACAATGATCTATACAAATACCTTAGCTCGGTGCCTCAGGTTTGGGTCTACTGCAGCTTTGACTTCTCTGCCAACCTCTATAGAACCACCTTTAACAATTCCTTTGTGTATAAATATGTTACCTAAAGATTTTTGGACATCGTTAACCTCAATTACAGTTGTCAGCTGGTTTTCAGTTTCGGTAACATATAGCAAACCATGGTCACCAATTTGGCCTCCAGATTCAGCGTAAAAGGGGGTTTTGTCTAACATAACTTCAACTTCACTTCCTTCAGTAGCCCGTATCACGGGACTACCATTAACCAAAAGACATTCAACAACTGCTTTTGAGGAAAGAGTGTCATAGCCTAGAAATTCAGTATCAGGGATTCCTTTACCAAGTTCTGCAGCATCTTCAACTGATAATTTCACAGTATTGTGTGCTGCCTGTGATTGACGCCTTTGATTCTCCATCTCAATCTCGAATCCATTCATGTCAATGCTTACTCCACGTTTATCAGCATCTTCTTTTGTTATTTCCACAGGAAATCCATAGGTGTCATATAATATAAATGCATCTTTCCCAGAGAGACATGGTGCCGTCTTGTGCTTCTTAGCATTCAAGACTGCATCATCCAACATTTGCTCCAGCAATTTTTCTCCTCTCTCAAGTGTTAGTACAAAACGTAATTCCTCCCTTCTTAGCTCTTCCAGAATACGAGAAGCTCTGCTTTCCACATCTGGATCTATCTGTGTGCTTAATTCAATTACTTTTTCTGCAATTATAGGTAAAAAGGCTCCTTCTGAGTCTCCTATTCCATCCCCCTTTATGCCTAGTAACCTTCCAGTTCGAACAGCCCTTCTGATTAACCGCCGAACTACATACCCTCTTCCAATGTTAGATGGAAAAACCCCATCAGATATAAGAAAAACTATTGCTCGCATATGGTCGCCAATAATCTGATGAACAGAAAGAACAAAGAAAAAAAATTTAAGAACATGTTTATCAGTCTGCAAAGAATTTAAGAAATGACAAATTCTGCACCTATCACCTTAAGTTTGGTTTTTGTGGGTTCATTCACTACAGCATATGAAATATTTGCTAATTTTGAGACCTCCTTGATAATCGGAAATATTAAATCGGTTTCATAATTGTTTGACACCTGCAGTAAGAAGTCAGCATGTGACCAGAAACATGTCTAAGAATAGAATTATTGATAATGGATAGCACTCTCTGAAACAGATTCCATTGGCAAGATGGTCTTTGTTGTGTACCTTCTGAAGTATCCTAGCCATTCGCTCTAAGCCAAGCCCCGTGTCGATATTCATCTGTTTGAGGGGCTCAAGAGAACCATCATCCTTTTTATTATATTGCATAAATACAAGATTGTAGAACTCTATAAATCTGGAATCGTCTCCAAGATCCTAATACGATTAACATTTAAAAAAAAAAAAAAAAGTTTTCAGTATTGTTATTTAGTTAGTGAGCAAATAGTTAAAGAAAAAATAACACTTACAACATCTGTTAGTCCTCTTTCCGGATGGAAATCATAATATAATTCGGAGCACGGGCCACAGGGACCAGTGGCTCCACTAGTCCAAAAGTTGTCTTCCTCACCAAGCCGTTTTATGTGATCTGCAGGAACGCCGACCTGAAGCAAACATCAACTTTGTGTGAACTAAATCAAGCAATCTAGCATGTTTCTCTTGAATTAATTTCTTACAGCATAATGTCGACCAATGATTTCAATAAGGCAAGTAGCACTGAGCTTAACTTTAATAGCAAGTGAAGCTCGATGCCTAGGAGACAGAAGCAAAAAAGTCTTGAAACGAAATGGTCTTAGGTTTAGGACATTCTCATACGTAGGAGTATACATATACATAAAGAAAAATACCTTTTGCTGATTAACTTAAGATTTAGTGTTTCATACGGTGAAAATAGGTGGAAATTCTTATATAATCAATATATAATTTAGGAAATCGCACGTTCCAAATTCACCGCCTAATTCCTCCATGAGGATGATTGTCACTACCCAATTTTTCTCTTGTTTCAAAATGAATACAGGGACAAAAACTCTTTTTTAGATGTATTTATAGTTATACTCTAATAGGCTTCATTTCCAGACGCGAAAGTAACTAAAGTAAAAGTTACTTACCTTTAAAAAATTGTCAACCTAATGTCTAAGTATGGGGAGGTCAATCTGGTGATAGAGTTGATCGAAACTTTTAATCAATTAGTTGGAAGATGCATCAGAGAACACATCACAATCTGGTGATAGAGTTGATCGAAACTTTTATTCAATTAGTTGGAAGATGCATCAGAGAACACATCACAAGGAATTAAGTGGTGAAGTTATATTTCCCCTGCATAGTTAGGAACATTTATAATCATGGAAACTGTATATCCCTTACCTCCTCAAGCCATATCGCCAAAGCTTCATCATCTTCTTCGTAGACGCTTACCCACAATCTCTCAGCTGGTAATCCAAACCTGTAAGTAAACACAACACATTCAACAATATAATGAGATTATTTTCATATACAAAACTTTATGATTTTAAACAAAAGACTGAAGCATACTCCAAAGTTGACAACTCCCATGCCCATCTGATTGCTTCTTTCTTGAAGTAATCTCCAAAACTGAAATTCCCAAGCATCTCAAAGAAAGTATGATGCCTAGATGTCTGTCCCACATTTTCGATATCATTTGTGCGGATGCATCTTTGAGAAGTTGCAGCACGAGGCACCTCCCTAGGCACCTGACAAGTATAAATGTTTATACATAACACTAACCAAAAACATTATTAGCGTAGTAGCAAAAGTGCATCCAAGAAAAAAGTTTATTTTTCAGCAAAACCTCAAAGCACTTGATATGTTTACAGAAGCAGTATATAGAATGGGGGTCTTTTGAAGATATAACATGTAACAAATCTGGGCATTATACTTGTTCCTGACGAAAATATAAGCCATTTTGGCCATTTAATTGTATATGTGCCCTAATGATCTAATAGACAAATTGGACTGCTCACTTTCTTAACTTCCATGACTTGATGAAAATAGCATACAACTCCTCTAAGCATGAAACTTTGATACAGTATTTAATTCCAATACAACCACATTACTTCCCTTGGCGCTGCTTCGTTATTATTTGAAGAACCTAGTTGCCTTATTTGGTTGCCAACAATCTTAAAGTTTGACTAAGTTTTATCACTAAACTAATGAATGTAACATTATGAAAACTATACAACGTTGTACATTTCAAATTTAAATTTAACATGAAAATACTAGTTTATGAAAATAACTAGTGAAACTGTAAGAGTTTAAAATATCAAATTTTAGATGCTTAACATTAAAACAAGATCAAATGGGCCACTCAAATAGAGACCAAGGAAATCTATGTTCATAAAATCACCTTTCCGAGGAATATAGGTTTGAACTGCAGCATTCCAGCAATTGTCAGCAGAACTGTTGGGTCATCTGGGACAAGAGAAGCACTTGGAAGAACTTTGTGGCCTCTTGCAGCATAAAAGTCCAAGAATCGTTGGCGTATAGAATTACCACTAATTGAAATATTCTTCTGCTTGTCATCCAAAATTTCCTCAATTATGGGTTGTACAGAAGCTGAAACAAGCCCCACAGAGTTTCAAAACTTTTTGAAGTTTGAAGCTGATAAAGGATAGACGGGGAGGTATTAAGGCTTGAAAAGAAAACAGAACCAGATGATTCAAAATACAAACGCTGAAACTAGTTTAAATTAGAGCAACACATTACTTCTAATCAAAACCTTTATCTATAGAGGAGGTTCTAAAATCAACCAAAGCTGACCACAGAAATTAACTCTCCATTAACCAGTAGGAAATATAGTAGGGAAAACCTTAAAATAAACAAGAAGTAACTACTATTTATTATGGAGGATTTTTATACCAGGAGAACTAAATTTGAGTACAACCTTTTTCTACAAATTGAAAATCTTTGTTACGCATATACCAGCTAAGAAATTTTATTGAAGAGAAGTTGCATTATATTATTCCCATATAGTATGTAGCACCAAGATAAATTGGAATGATCAACCCATGTTTATGCCCCCTTTACCTATATCATGCATTGCATACATTATATGTGATTCTATACACATGATCACAAAATGTACAACCATACAACAATTGTGTACAAAATGGGGTGCAGAAGTTAGAGATACGATACTCTCCAGACTCCAATGACAAAATCATACTATATTCTACAAATGACTACAGCTGATGCAACTTTCAAGCTAGCAACGAAAACATCCAACATAGCCGTAATTCCCGTGTAAATAATGAAACTTCGTCCATCTATCAAATCAGCACATGCCATGGATAGCTTGCAATACTTAAAAAAATCGACAAGAATAAGGTTAATGCACCTCTAGTAGTGACACTGCATTTCTTGACAAGATTCCTTCTATACAATTTACTTGGGAAAACAAATTCCATAGTCTGCATGATGAAACTTGTATAACACCTGTGACCTGTTTATAAATCCAATCCAATGTTATATTAAAACACAATCATGCTCTAAGCAAGCAAGAAACAACTTAAGATAAATGTGAATACTTACAACTACTATATCAAAAACATAATCAGCTGTAATTCATTCATGTCTATTGAGTCAAAAATTTATTGTTCGGCGGCTATTGGATATATCATAATGGCTCATTACAATGCTTCTTTCTATTGTGAAGTTATAGATAGTATTTGCACTCCACTCTTGGGTCAATATGGAAATAGCCTTTTGTTACCTAGTTAATATTACAGGGTAAGCTTGCATACTATTCCACTCCCCTTTCATCTTACACATTAGGACATGTTAGTGTAATGTAATCTAGCAAATCATATACAGTAATTCATTCAGACATAAATTCAAACAGCTTCATTTTTCCATTGAATTCTACTTTACTTGACCACAAAAACAATTGGGGTCAGTTATTTGACTACGACGTCTTCTGGTCTAAAAAATTGAATCTTTTTGCTCTAAACCAAAAGGGAAGCAGTTGAAGAAACAAAAAGGACCAAAAAACCTTTTCTTGAATTGGGGTATATGGAAACTGCTTTACCACCATGGCAGTGTGGAAGCATCAACAAGCTTCCCATCTTTCTTGCTCTATCTTACATATAACAACACAACAAATATTATATGAATATGTTCAAGATAAGGTTGTGGTTACTGCAATTTGGTTGTAATAAAAAGAGTATGTTTTTTTTTGTGGACAATTCAGACAGAAGGGAAGTTCAGATTTGAGAGGGAAGAAGAACATAAGATAAGCCTCTTCATCATCTCCATACAAATATTTGGATTAAAAATAGGCTTAATTTTATCCAGGCACGTGAACTATTAAAAAAAATTTAAATAGACACCTGATGAAATTTTTTGTAACAAATAACTGATCTGTTATACACACCCAAATAGTGGAATACTGTAGCATGAAATGACAATTTTGCCCCTCTATTTGGAAGTGTAGTAGATGAGGAAGTTAAATGGGAGGACAAAAATATCATTTAATGCAATAGTAAACCACTATTTGGGTGTGTGTATAGTGGATCCCAACAAATAAGTACCTGAGGCATAAAAATGATACCTGGACTTTCATTTTTCATATTTTTTTAAATTTTCAGATTTTTCACATTTTAAATATGATTAACCTAAGGGCAAGTTAGTCATATCAAAAATTTATACTCAATAATATAAATAAGTTCAGGTGCCAAAAAAAAGATATTTTATACTCAATAATATAAAAAAGTTCGGGTGCCACATCAAACAACACCAAAATTGACATCTTTCTAAAAAAACTCACAATACTCATCATCCAACAACAACAAAGATTACATCTTTTTGCAAAAGGGCATAAATTCACCATCCAAAAATATCAATAAATTGTATATTTAATAAAAATGCCCTTAATTTATTAAGATTCAACAAAATACTTAGCTACTCATCTTGATTTCTTGATTCAACATAATACTTACTTCCTTGATTCACCATTTTATCCTGGAAATACCAAGTTCGTTGATCTAGTAGAGAAGTGTTGGTAGGAAGATCCAACATTAAGACCAAACTTCTTACAAATTCTAGAAATTCTTAGGCTATATGCCAAGGATGTATGATTCTATTATTCTAATGAGAAAAAGAACCATGTCCACTTTATTACTTCATACTTTATTAGTAAGATCTACAACTTCCATTATATGCTGCAATCTCTTTTCTATCATACATGATACTTTATTGTCAACTAACAAAAAGATTTCAAGCACCAAAGCTAGCATAGATGGTTTGATTTTGGGCATGTACGAGGTCGGGAAAGATTTTTTTAATTGTAGCAGAGTTGGTGTCGATTTTTTGGTTGGATGGGGTTAGGGTGGAGGTAGGTGTAAGGTTGAAGATGATGTTTTTTTTTAATTTAATTAAAATTAAATATTAATGAGGATGAGTTAAATGGTTGAGCTTGAGTTAGTTTATAATTATGTTAAGTTAGTTTTAAGTGTGATTTGACTATTTTGCCCTCCATCAACAAATTTAAAATCTGAAAATTTTAAAAAATTGTGAAAAATGCAAGTTCAGGTGCCATTTTTATGCCTCAGGTGCCAATTTGTTACAAAAAGTTCATCATGTGTCTATTTGAGATTTTTTTAATAATTCAGGTGCCCAGATGAAATTAAGCCTTAAAAATATTTGGATTAAAGTCCTCCAAAAAACAAGAGTATAATTGTAAGACTGAACAACCACTATACACACAACAAATAGTGTTTTTTTGTGAGAGAAATGACTATTTTGGCTCTCAATAAAACTTTCTAAAATACTACATTTACAAATAATGGGCAAAATAGTCATTTTACTCCTCAAAAAACATTATTTGAGCATTGTGTTGGTGTGTCTAAGAGCATTCACACCAACTTACTTAAATTGGTCCTTAGTGCAAATATTGGGCTGGAAAAATGAAAAAAAAAAAAATTAAAATTTGTACCTATTTTTAGCTTTCTTATTGTGGGTGGTTCATGAAAAAAAATTGGGGAACAAGGCTAAGGCGCGTATATGTTGGGTTCCCTCCCAAATCTCAAAACACTTCCCTCGGTTGTATATTATTTTGTTGTTGCTTTGTTTTCTTTGTTGATTTTCCTTCATTGTTCATGTCTTCAATCTTGAATCACTTTGAATCAAGGTAATTTTATTAATTATCTATTATACATCATTAGTGGTCATAAATTTGCATCAAAAACTTAATACTACAAGCTACTAATTTGATTATCTCTAAACAATATGTATCTTGTTTATTATGATATTTTGTTATTTGGGTAGTCTTAATTTGATTTAATAATAATGGTTATTTATAAATAATCTGCATCATCATTTCCTTCATTGAAAGCACCTCTGTTTCTCCTTTTTCTAAATAAAAGTTGGAACTTTTGTTTATTCTTTATTTGGTTTTACTTTGTTGTAAGCTTATGGTAATTGCAATACTTTTTGTTAAAATTTTGTGATTATTGGCTATTGAAGGAATGAGATGCAATATATATTGGATGGAAATGAGATTCAACCCATATATCACCGTTGAAACATATAATATGAGATTACACTACATGATAGATGTTCTAAATAGAATGGGAGTAGCGCCGTTGAGAATTGTAGCTGTTAGCTTTTTTCTTTAATGAATAAATAATCGAATAAGGAAATTGAAAAAGGATTAAAACTAAAACACTCTTCCAAAATTGATAAAAGGTACCAAATAGTAAGGATTTGAAGGAAAATTTTAGGAGGTGTGAATGCTCTAACATCTCTTAAAAATGTTCAATTGTTTTTGTCCTCCCAGATTATATCCATCTTTTGAATTTGTCCCTCGATGCTATGATGATATCTTTTCGAAGACATAGACCATCTATAATAAATTGAAAAGAACATTCTAATTGTGGGGACAAAAATGAAAATAAATTAATTTTTTTTTGTTAAGTTTGACAAAAGATCTAGACGAAAGGGAAATCTTGAAAATATACTCTCTTTATCCCTATATGATATAGATATTTTTCTTTTTGTATCAATTTCTTTTTAATTAAAAAAGTAGAGAGAGTTTGGTAGTTAGTAATGAAACGACTAAAGGAATGGATACAGGAAAAGAATACATTAGTGAATGTTTGAAAAGCAATGTCCTGAAAATTGTAGAAATAATCATTGCTAATGACTAGACATGGCAAATGAACCGGGCCCGGCCGTTAGCCCGCATCTTTGAGGGGCCGAATACGGGCCTATAGGTTAGGCCCGGTATACATGGTATACAGTATAAAATACCCGGTATACCGTATAAAATATAATCTTGTAGTTGTTTTTATTAAAAAATAAAGTAATGCTAGTGGGGTTTGAACCTTGATTACCAAAGAGAACATATATGTGTACTTATCATTGTGCCAACATGATTAATTGTTATGTTTTATGTTATAATTAATAATATTATCTACTATCTAAATAAAATCATAAGATGCATCAATATATTATTCTTTAAAATAATAAACGTAGATTAGTGTTACATTACATATTATTTAATAGTATAACACATTATTTTTTGATATGCTTATAAATATTATTTAATGTTAGATATTATTAAAACGGTTAATGGCCGCAACAATCACCTATGTTTGCTGAATGTTTCCAGTCAATCACCTGTGTTTTAAAGTGTTCCGTTCCATCACCTATGTTTCAAAAGTTTCCAGTCCATCACCCATTCCGTTAACGAACCGTTAAATATGTCATGTGACTTGCATGTGACTTTTTGCAGGGGCATTTTAGTAATTTCACATTCTACTATGTTTGTTATCCATTCCATCACCTCATCTATGTTTGCTAAATGTTTCCAGTCAATCACCTGTGTTTTATATTGTTCTATTTCATCACTTATGTTTTAAAATGAATCCCATTTGATCACGAGTATATATTAAATACAATTATATATATATTAAATTATACATTAGAATAATATTAAGTAGAATTGTGTTTATATATATTATGTATATTATGTATATGGATATAGTTATATATATTAAATATGATTAGATATTAAATATATATATTAAATACAATTATATACTAAATACAAATGACAAATATTAAATATATATGATATATTATGTATGTAGTAAGTAACTATATCTATATAAATAAAAGAATATAAGTCAGACCAGATATCAACTTAGAAATAAAATAACATAAATACTATGTAGCATAATGTTTCCCCAAGCGTGAGATCGTATTTAATATATATATTTATAGTTATTTTATATAATTTTATGCATATACATAATACATATCATATATACAAATATAATTATACTTAATATAGTTACATTTATATACATAAATATATAAACATAATTTTGATATATATAATTATATTTAGTATATATAGTTATATATCGTGACTAAGTGAGATTCATTTTGAAACATAAGTAATTGAATGGAACACTTTAAAACGTGATTGACTGGAAACATTTAGCAAACATATGTGAGGTAATGGAATGGATAGAAAACACAATAGCGTGTAAAATTACTAAAATGCCCCCGAAAAAAGTCACATGCATGTCACATGACATGTTTAACGTTTTGTTAACGGAATGGGTGATGGACTGGAAACTTTTGGAACATAGGTGATGGAATGAAACCTTTTAAAATACAGGTGATTGACTGGAAACATTTAGCAAACATAGGTGATTGCTGCTGTCATTAGCCCTTATTAAAAATACAAGATGTGTTACTATATACTAATGCATTTTGTATACACTTAAATAATACTATACAATACTTGTGATTTAAATCGAATTGCACTATGTATTATTTTATGAACACATTATAAATTAAACTATGTATATTAACGAATATTTATTTTCTTTTGTAATATAATTAACATTAAACAATATCTTGTAAAGAAAATTTTAACATTAAACAACTTTTATAATATAATGAAAAAAATACATTTGTCTAACTAATTTGTAATATAATGATGAATATAGTTCTTTATTAATATTAAAACTTAATTAATTTTAATTGAAGTTGTAGTATAATGATAGATATTGCATAATATAATGATTTAATTAATACCAGTGCACAAACAACACAAATGAGGTCTTGACACAATAGTTAAGGCGTTCCATGTGTTTGCAAGAGGTCTATGATTCAAATCCCTCAAGCAATACTTTATTTTTTATGGTACAAATTCAAACAAAATAAAAATAGTTAGACTATTTGCCGTTTGGGACTGACAGGCCTGCTTTCTTAAGGGGCCGGGACCGGATAGATGCCTGGGAATCCTTAAGAGGCCGATCCGGTAAGGATGGACGGGCCTTTGCGGGCTTCGTCTGGGCCGGCCAGGGCCCAGACCGTTCGGGCCGGTTCTTTTAACACGTCTACTAATGACATTAGTGTAACATTAATTGTAGAGATAAACAATACCAATGACTTTTCGTTACCTAAACTACACCAAAACTAAACATACTCGACTTGAATAATAGCATACACAATTCCAAGTCTTTCAAATGATACATTTTACTGATACATGTTCACTAAACGATTGATATTAGTTTTACCCTAGTTAAATTTAATGATGCATTTTCACTTTGTTTATCCATATCTTTCAAATGAAGTACTCAGGTTAATAAAGGTTGATAATAATAAAGCTAGCTAATAAGATGAAAGGCCTCAATAATTAAAGCGCGTAGTTGCTAGGAGATGGAGTATCACATATTTTAAAACTTACAATTTGATGATATCAAAGTATATTTAAAGTAGTTTCATAATACTCTCTCTATTACTTTTCATAAGGATAAAGTGGAACTAGAGTAAAAAAATATATTGATATTGGTAAACAATAGCTTAAAAAAGTACAAGAGTTACAAGCTAAACAATTAATAGCTTAAAAAAAGAAGAGGGAGCAATAGAAAACTCGCCGGCAGGACAGCGGAATTCGTATTTAGGCATCAAGAATCGATAGCCTCTTACACCATGACAGAATATATAAGACATATTTTTATTGATAATAGTTGTTCTTGTTTAGAGTACAATCAATAAGGAGACCTATATTTATAGATAAACATAACGCTAACCTCCTATTATATCGGCTTATGCTGGGCTAATCACCGATAACACCCTCTCTCAAACTCATAGTAATTTTAAAGAATTTTTATGAGTTTATTTGAAACACAACAACAGTAATAGAAAAAATGTAGACATAAATTGGATCAAACCCGATCTATGACCAGTGCGTATCCGACTTGCCAGATAATGCATATCATCAATATATTATTATAAATTAGTCGTCGAAAGTGACATATTACAGATAGTCCTTACATGAACCATTTTTCCCTATATTTTTTTGGTTCATAGTACAACATCTTATATTTTATGAGATCAAATCGACAATTAATTTTAAATATTTATTATCTTGATGAGGTGGTGGGACAAATGTATGTTGCCACTTTTTTTTATGCTTTTTCAATCACCAATAACCGTAAAAGTATATTAAACAAAACGGCAAATGGCCGGAACCATCACCCATGTTTATAGGATGTTTCCAGTCAATCACCTGTGTTTTAAAGTGTTCCATTCCATCACCTATGTTTAAAAATTAGTCCCACTTGGTCACTCCGTTAACATTTCTGTTGAAGCTCCGTTAAATTGGTCACGTATATGGCACATGACATTTAGGGGAGGGCATTTTAGTAATTTCAAATGCTACAATGTTTAGAATGCATCACCCATGTTTATAGGATGTTTCCAGTCGATCACTTATGTTTTAAAGTGTTCCACTCCATCACATGTGAACTTGTTGTCAAATCCCGAAAAAAGCCTTAAATGTTGGTGTGAAATTTCAAAAATACCCTTGACAAAATTATGTGAACATAGTAGCGTGAAATTCCGAAAATGCCCCATAATATTGATGTAAAATAACTAAAATACCCCCGTAACAAGTCACATGCAAGGCACATGACACACTTAACGGTAAGTTAACGTAATGGGTGATGGACTGGAAAGTTTTGAAACATAGGTGATGGAACGGAACACTTTAAAACACAAGTGATTGACTGGAAACATTTAGCAAACATAGGTGATGGTTCTGGCCATTTGCCGTAAACAAAATATGTCCCTTGCTAAGAGGGATTGATAGTGAGAAATGAATTAGGTGGAAGAAACTAAAGTAAGGACATCATGTGTTTCCAGTCCTACTAGGATTCCAAATGACATTATTACATTTTTACTATGTATGGATTATATATTTGTTTCAACAGAGAGTCAGAGACGTGTCTCAACCTTGAGCAACAAAAAATTTTGGAGGGGTATCTATCTATCTAGGGTTTATGTGTTTTGTGTTCTCTTGATATTCAATTAGTCGTTTCCTTCGTTTGGCTCTACATGAATAATGTAACTGGCCCACGGGGCATAGCTCAAATGGTAAGGGACTTCATTATAAGAGTATACTTCTCCACAAGCGTATGGGTTCGATCTACGGCAGGTGCATGAGTAACTCTGCATTTGTTCAAGGGAGGATCTGCTTGTGGGTGGTTACCCAGCCTACTCTGGGCACTCTTGAGGTGGAGTCCCGAGCCGCTAGAGGCACATCCCGGATTCACCTCCTCTGTTGGGCGATGGGCTAACCAAGCGGGAACGCCTTAAATAATGTAACTTATTTAATAACTTCAAAAATCAAAGGGCAAAGAATCCATAAAAGGAAAATCAAACACAAACCATCATATTTAGAGCAACTTTGGAGTCCCTACACACTTGACATTTTGTAAAATAAGATGAGAGTAAATAAAGTTTTTAGTATTTTCATCTTAACCTGATCTATATTAAAATTTTAAGAATCTTTATAATAGATTCTAAAGATTGAAACACTCTTTAAGTTTCCCGTTCTCATTTAGCATCAAGTTTATCTTTTCAATTTAAATTTTATTCTTTTTGTCTTTCTTTTTGTAAATAAAGTTATACTGATTATTAATTTATTTTATATTGAAGCTAAAAATTTATATTGGAACTTAATAATATAATATATTCCAAATTTTATGATTATCATATTATTTTTTGCAAATAAAGTTGTACTAATTATTAATTTATTTCAAATTTTAATTTATTTTGTATCTATCTTCATATTGAAATAATTTCACTTTTTCTTTAATATTTAAATAATTTAAGTTGATATTCTACTAGCTTAGAGCTAAAACCATAAAAAGTTACAGAAAAGCTATAATAACTTTATGTACTGTGTGTATGAAAAATTAAACTTAACCATCGACAAAGTGACATATATGAAGATCATCAGTTCAATGGCTTACATAATTGGTGTTAAAAGATACTCTCTCGATTTTATTATACTTCGATTGTTTTGATAAAAAGTACTTTATTAAGGAAAGGGAAGTGTTTACTAATATGTCCTCAAAAAGTAAAAACTACTTTGGAATACTATTACTTTATTGAAGGGTAAAAAGGAAAAAATAACTTTAAAGTTATTTGAAACTATAAACAATCGAATGTTTAAAAAAAAATAAAAAATTTCTAAATAATGAAATATAGTGAAACAGTGGGACTAATATACAAATTAGGAGTTATATAAATATCTCTTCATGATAAATACGCGTCAGATTATTTTGCCTCATAAATGACTAAACCATCCAAATAACTAAATAGACAAAAGCCATGTTTGATCACATATGTTGATTATTGTGACATCGTGTTATTATATTTTGTGATTACACATGTTTTATTTGGTCTTATTTGATCACACATCCTTATAAAAATTGTCTTAGTTGTCAGAATGTAAGTTTGATTTTGAAAATTTAAAACATATGACACCATGTGAATGTCTTAGGTGTTAGGAAAATTTACTCATGATCATATTCATGTGAACCTCACATATTATAAATTTTCAAATTTGAACTGACATTTTGACGATAGTAATAATTTAGGTAACTTTTGTAAAGATGTATAATTAAATGGGACAAAATGTAATATGTTTAATCAAAAAGTAATATAGTGTCAAATATGTGTGATCAAACGTACCTTTAACTCTAATCAAATAATATATTGATAAAAATTAATTGAAAAAATATGTAATCTTAACTATTAATAAAGATTTTTTTTTTTTGATAATTCAATACAACAGTTAATACATATTAAAAACAAACTTAAAAGACTAAAGACACTCCAACAAATGGAGCGTGACAGAAACAGACATAAGATACATAGATCTAAACTGAAAATAAGTATTAATAAAAATTTAGTGTAAGGTGTTAAGTGTTAAGTTATACCACCACCACAAGGCTTAGCTCAATTATTACATTTAAAATCTCGGTAGTTAAAAGAAGGTTTTTTCTTTCTTTTCAAATATTATTTATTGATAATGAAAAATATAGAACTATTGGCTATTTACATTCAAATGTAATCAAAGTAAATCCCATTCAATATAGATGTTCCAATTATATCTACTCTTTACAATATTCCTCCAATTTCCTACACAAGTTCTAATGTGGCAACTCGCTTTTCTATATGTAATCGTTGGGTATAGAATAAATTAGATATGTGTTAGGTTAATAGGTAACCTAGCCCATAAGCCTATAATATATTAGGATTAAGGTTAGATTAATGTTTACTTATAAATATAGGTGTTTAATATTGTATTCAGAAGAATAATTATTATCAATAAAATATCTTCCTTTATATTTCTACATAATATAAGAGCCTACCGATTCTTGAGCCTAAATACGAATTCAGTTGCCCAGTGAGTTTTCTACTATATAATATTACCGGGGGGATTTGATCTTTTTTCAATTTTATTTTATTTATAATATTTCTTGAAGTATACTACTATTATTATTGTTGCAAACTCATGAAAATTTAGACAAATTACCATGACTTTGATGAAGGGAGATAGGATTATGAACAAATGAGAGTAGCCCATTGAAAAAAAAAGACAAAAAAAATTGATTTATTCTACTTCGAGTTGAAGTGGAATTTTGAACAAGATCTGACAGGTCCAAAAAGGATGGCGTTCCTGGTAGTTACTGATTGGCGAATTGCGCATAGTCTGGCGAGTCCTATACTCACAAATCTGACAGGTTCGAAAAGGATGGCGTTCCTGACAATTAATGATTGATAGTGCTGTGCATGAGCCGAGCTAAATCTAGCAGAGCGGCTCGGAGCTCGGCTCGTAACTAAATGAGCCGAGCCGCGAGCTAGGTTCTCGGCTCGTCAGCTCGGGAAGCCGGCTCGGTAGCTCGATAGTACATATGTTAATATTATTTTTAATAAAATTAGTTATATTATACTTTGTTAGTTATTTTTATTATTATGGTTAATGTCAATTTATAGTCAATCTAATGTTTTATTTACTTTGTTAAATGTTAGTTAATTTTATTACTTGTTACATGTTAAGTAATTTTATTAATTGTTTATGTAAAATAATTTTTTGTTAATCCGATTGAACTTGAAACTTCAAAATGAGTTAAGTGAGCTAGTCCGGAGCTCGGCTCGGGAATGGCTCGGCTTGGTGAGCCTAGCCAAGCCTAAGACTCGTTTAGTGATGAGCCGAGCAAAAAATTCTTGAGCTCGGACTTGGCTCGGCTTATGTACAGCTCTAATGATTGATGATACACGTTGTCTGGCGATTCCGATACGCGTTGTCTGGCGAGTCTTATACGCACTGATCTGACCGGGTTCGAAAAGAATGGCGTTCCTGGAAGTTACTGACTGACGATTGGCGTTACGCGTTGTCTGGCGAATCCGACACGCACTGATCACGGATCTGACTTGATCCAATTTTATATTTTTTAAATTTATTTACTACTTATTATTGTTGTATTGCAAACTCATGAGAATTTTACAAAATTACCATGAGTTTGAGGGAGGGTGTTAGGCTAATGGGCAATCCTAGCCTATAGGGCATAGGCCCGTAAAGTATATTAGGGTTACGGTTAGATTAATGTTTACCTATAAATATAGGTGTTCAATATTGTATTCAGAAGAACAACTATTATCAATAAAATATCTCCCTCTATATTTCTACAATATGAGGGTATGAATACAATAGTGTTATAAATGAGTACACAAATTATTAACTAATTGTATTTAGAATGAGATATGAAATAAATTGTCTTCCACTAGAATTGAACACAAACTTTCTAGTTAAAAGTTTGGGTAGACTATTAAATCACTAATTACATGTAGACTCTCTTTAATCCATATTTATTCGAGTATTAGGGAGTTTATGAGAAGAATTAAATTGTTTACAAGTAATGGTAGAGTTTGAACTAATAGTGATAAATGACTATAATTAGTGTATTAAAATTTAATAGGAAGTATTTCCACTATTATAGGAAGGGGCAAATTGATATGTTTAGTGCCAAATAATTGATACTTTTATGGAAAAATTTAAAATAATAAAATTGATCGGTGAGAACACTTTATTTTGATCCCTTATTGTAAGCTGTCACTATTTAAAGGTCCTATTGAATGATAAATCTTAGTCATTGATCCAAAACAACCTGAAAGATTTACGAGCGTATGTAGTTGTTGTAGCATGATTATATTGAGATAATTGCCAAAAGTCCCTTTAAATATGAAGTCTGATAAACTAATCTGTCATATTTGCCAAAAGAAATTACACATATACCTCGTATTTAAAGGGAAGAAAGTACAATTTACACATATTATTCAACAATTATCTCCACCACGATTTACATACTCCCTCCATCTCAAATTATTTGAGATATTTCTATTTTTACGGTCACCGATACGATTTAAAACATAAATATCTCTAACTCTACAAGCATAAAAGTTATAACAAGTTCATATTTCACAAATATATACCTTGAAACGAATCTAACAACATCTTATATGATAATATTATTTTTTATCAGTTAATGCAAATTCATGATCAAAATTTTCAAAATTTGATTCCCAAAATAAAAAGTGGATAAATAATTTAGGATGTGGACAAGTCTCTTGAAATATATCTATCACTGAATTTATTTTAGTTGGGGTTTTGTAAGTAGGTGAATGACAAATTGAAGCAATAGTCCCTTTCACAAAAAAGTTATGACAACAAAGATCAAACAAGATATGCAGACAAGGAAATCTGATTGAATGAGAAGTGGGCCCAATTTATTGATTAGACGATTAGAAGCCAAAATGAAACCCTTCAAAGACATTATTATCATATGTATGAGGTTGTAGTTTTTCCTTGGCACAAGACATATCAATTGTGAGTTGTGACTCACTACTATTTTGGCATCTTTCTCTTCCCATGATCTCAATCACAACCTAATAATGTTAGTATCATACAGTAGAATGTCTATAAATTAATAATCTTTTTAAGATAATAAATTTATTCGATTCTGATCTGGGCTAATATCATCTTCATCTTCATCTTCGTCATCAATATTATTCTCAATGATAATAGTAATATTATTAAACTCTTCATGTCATTAAACTCTACATATATTTATGTAAAAACTCTTCATTTCATGCAAAAATTCTTTAAATTAATAAATTATTAATTTATAGATAAATTAGTAACTCTCTAAATTAATAAATTTGACCGGTCCCAACATTATTAATTTATAAACTTTTATTGTAATTTACTTGACTTCTTCAATAAAATAATCAAGTTATATATGACCAATAATAAATTAAGTCTATAAATTTGATTGTCAAAATGCTGGAATGGTCCTATTAAGTGGGGGTCTGATGCACTTTGGTCCCCGAAAGTGGTACTGTTGCGGAAATGATCCTTGAAAGTGTGTATATTTGTGCAATTTGGTCCCCATTCCAACCTAATAAGAAGGGTTCGATTTTTTTTCAACCTAGTAAGAAGGGTCGATTTTTGTAGTTGTCTTAGCTAAAAGTTTCTTTTTGCGAAATGGTTCAATTTTGATAGTTGTTTGTCAAAAGGTTCGATTTGATAGTTGTTTTGGCAAAAATGTTCGATTCTTGACTTTTTTCGAAACAATTACCAAACTCAGAACTTTTGTCAAAAAAAGTACGAAAACCGAACCTTTTTGCAAAAGAACTACGAAACCAATTTTTTTGCCAAAATAAATTTTTTTAGCTAAAACAAGTACCAAAATTGAACCATTTTTTACTGGAAATAAAATCAAAAAGAAATCAAAAAAAAAAATTGGAAAGAAATAAAAAAAAAATTAAAAAGAATGAAGAATTTAACGGAGCAACAAAATTTTGGTCAATTGGGAGTAAATTAGGCAGGCACAAATGAATTAGGGTCACTAAATTATACAAAATTATGTTTTTGCCCTAAAAATTGATATTCACCCTTAAATTTAACGAAACTAACGGATTGAGGACCAAATTGCACCAATATACACACCATATATGACATAATTTTAACCATCACAAAATGCACCCAAAATCTTTCAAAATGGTCGCGTGATCTTGTTTGCCCGAAAAAAATGTAGTATAGGGTTTCAACATGGTCCATTTAAAATGAGGGTGATTGAACTGGAAATATTAAATACTTTCTGTGATTTTTAGTGCCGTTAACCCTATTTATATTTGTTAATTATCTATTGGCCCAGACCAATTAAGCCCAATACAATTAGTAGCCTCTTAATATTGTCTAACCCTAACCTATATTTTATTATATATACGTTAGTAGTCTGCTTTATTTTATTCAAGCCAGAGAAATATATTCTAGCCTCCACTACTGTTTTGTACACCAGTGACCTAGCCTTTTCTTTCGCTTCCTCAATAAAAGAGCTTTGTGCCAATATTCTATTGAGATTGGATACTTTTGTAGTTGGGTTGCCCCTTGGCCAATTGGTGACGCATTGACGATATATAGGAATCATTATTGTCAGGAGAACTGAGCCAAAACAATATTCGATAACGATGTTGATCCTCAACAGTGGTATCGAGAGCTTGTGTTAATTTTGTTATTGTTTATTGTTTATTGTTAAATCGAAAAAAAAAAAAAAACAAAAAAAGAAAAACAACAAAAACAAAAAATCCTACTTTCTGGTCGTGCTCACAAGCAGCATCACTCACAAACACTCTAGCCTAATCACGCGCCCATATACAACACTCAACCCACGCGCCTCCCTCAAACCAAAAAATCGGATCTGAGAAATTGTTCTCCCACCTCTGAAATCGCCGCCCCTGTTTTCGTTTGTCGAGAAGGAGCTGCTAGATTAGAGAATTGGTGCAGATTGCAGATCGCGAAAGTGCCGAGGAGGAAGCTGCACGATTTTGTGCAGATTGTAGATCGAGAAGACGGCTGCCTTTCGTGAGCCGATTCGCTGCCGAGCCATTCGCTGCTGGGCAGATTGGAGTCGTGGGCTAATTCTCGTCGGAGTTGCAGACTGGTCGGAGCCGATTCGCTGCTGAGCTCGCGGTTGGAGAAGAAGAAGGCTGCTTGCGTATTGAAGGAGTTTGTCGAGTTGCAGGGTTGACCAGGGGAGTTGACCATTTGACCAGCCTGTTGACCAGATTGAATTTTAATTCATTTGGAGCTTAAAAAATCCTCGAGCGAGGTGGGTAAGGTCGAAAATTTTGTTGCATAAAATTTTCGCACTGGTAAAGAGGCTTAATCCCTTTTAAATTTCAGTTTTTATTTTCTGTATTGGGGTCCGGATCTGTGTATCCGGCATTGTGTGCTGCTTTAATATTTTGTATTTTTGTTGTTTATCATTTTATGTTGTTTCAATTGCTAAAATTCTATTACTTTGTGTATTTGGGCCATATTGCTTTTAAAATTGACTATAATTGTTTAATTATGACTTTTGCTAATCAATATGGTTTGGTTCCTTTTGATGGAAAATCTGATTTTAGTATTTGGCAAAAACAAATTAAATGTGTTTTAATTCAACAAAAATGTGTTAAAGCTATCACCCAAAACTATGTGGCTGCTGATACTGAGGAGAAAATAATTGAAATGAATGAGAATGCATGTTCGACCATTTATTTGAACATATCTGCCAATGTGATTAGAAAAGTTGGTAATACTGAATGTGCTAAAACTGTCTGGGATCAACTGCATGCTCTTTATACTAAAACCTCATTGCCTAATAAAATGTTTTTACTTGAAAAGTTTTTTAAATTCAGGTTAGATATGTCTAAGGATATTGATGACAATCTTGATGTTTTTACTAAACTTATAGCTGATATTAAATTATCTGGTGATAAAAACATTGATGATTATGCTCCCATTGCTTTGTTAAATGCCATACCTGATTCTTTTAGTGATGTTAAATCTGCGATTAAGTATGGTAGAGATAATGTTTCATTGGATTGTGTTGTTAATGGTCTTAAAAGTAAAGAATTGGATATGAAACATTCTGGGGGTAGTAAGAATTCTGGGGAGGTTATGCATGTCAGGGGTAGATCTCAAAACCGGTTTAGTGCGCATAAAAATGGTAATAATGGCGATTATGGTAAGAAGAACACTTATAATAAAAAAGGCAGATCTAAATCTAGGTCTAATATGAAAAAGTGTTATAATTGTCATGAACATGGTCACTTTGTTAAGGATTGCCCTAAGGTTAATAAGAATCAGAGAAATGAGCATGCTAATTTGGTTGTATCTGAAGGTAATATGGGAGATGTTTTTATGGTGAATAATCTATGTGATTATGCTTTATTGAACTCTGTGTTATCTGATTCTTTATCTGATTCTGATTGGTTGGTTGATTCGGGATGTACTTTTCATATGAGTCCCTTTAAAAACCTATTTTCAAGTTATAAGCATGTTGATAATGGCTTTGTGTCTCTGGCAAATTCTAAAAACTGCAATGTGTTAGGAATAGGAGATGTATGTCTTCGGTTTTCTTCTGGTTCTGTGTTTACTTTGAAGAATGTTCGGCATGTTCCTGATTTGCGTTATAATTTACTGTCATGTGCTGCTCTTGAAGATGATGGTTTGGAGGGAAAATGGGGAAAGGGTGTTATGAAAATTCTGAAAGGTTCTTTGGTTGTCTTTACTGCTAAAAAGATAAATAACCTGTATGTTTGTCATGCTGAACCTGCTTATGCTTCTGTGAACTCTGTGACTGAATGCAAATCTGTTTTATGGCATAATAGATTGGGTCATATGAGTAATAAGGGCTTAGAAATTTTGCATAAAAATGGTCATTTTGGTAAGGATAAAATGTCCCCCATCCCTTTCTGTGAATCTTGTGTGTTAGGGAAGCAACATAAAGTGAGTTTTCCCACTTCCCAATACCCGAATGTGATTAAATGTGCTGATGTGCTTGATTATTTGCATGCTGATGTGTGGGGACCCGCCAGTGTTTCTACACATGGTGGGAACCGATATTTTCTTTCGATAATTGATGATTATTCGCGTAAAGTTTGGGTGTTACTTTTGAAACAAAAATCTGATGTTTTTGAAAAGTTTAAAAACTGGAAAGTGTTTATTGAAAACCAAACTGGAAAGAAAATTAAAACCCTTAGGACCGATAACGGTCTTGAGTTTTGCAATAAACAGATGAATGACTTGTGTGCTACTTGGGGTATTAAAAGGCATAGGTCTGTTCCGTATACACCCCAGCAGAATGGGGTAGCTGAGAGGATGAATAGGACTCTTTTAGAAAAGGTAAGGGCTCTTATAGCCATGTCTGGTCTTTCTAAGAAATTTTGGGGGGATGCTGTTGCTACTGCTGCTTATCTGATTAATAGGTCCCCTAGTGTCCCTTTAGGAGGGAAAGTTCCTGAATCTGTGTTCACGGGTAAACCTCTTGATTTAAGTAATTTGAGAACTTTTGGTTGTGTAGGTTATGTGCATCAGAAGGTTGATAAGTTGGAACCTAGGTCTAAGAAATGTGTTTTCTTGGGGTATCCTGAGGGTGTTAAAGGTTATAGGCTTTGGGATAGGAGTGAACCGGGGTTAAGAATTGTTGTTAGCAGAGATGTTATTTTTAATGAAAATGAGTTTCCTTGCTTGTCTGTGCCCTCTTCTCCTATTAATGATGCTTCGATTGAGGTGGAGCAATTGCCTGTTAATACTGATCAACCTGAATCTTCTGTGTCTAAGATGAGAATGCATAACCTTGTTATTGTTAATCAAGATGATACTACTCATAATGAGGTGGAGCATAATGTGCATGATAATGTTGTGCCTGATAGTTTACTTGATACAGATGTTTTGGATGATATACATGATAACTTGCCTGTTTCTAATGTTGAGAATGCTTCTGATTTTGTGCATGCTTCTGATGTTGTGCCTGATTTAAATGATTATCAACTCACGAGGGATAGGACTAAAAGAACCATTAAAATGCCTGATAGATATTTAAATGACTGTAACTTGTCTGAGTTCGCTTTTAATGTGTTTGAGTCTGTCGAGTATGATGAGCCTAAGACATATAAAGAAGCTTTAAGGTCGAATTATTCTAATGACTGGATTGATGCTATGAATAATGAAATGGAATCCCTAAGGATTAATCAAACCTGGAAACTTGTTCCTAGACCCCCTAATTGCTCTGTGGTAGACTGTAAGTGGTTGTTTAAGGTGAAGCAAGAATCTGATAGGGTTAGATTTAAAGCTAGGTTAGTAGCTAAGGGATTTACTCAAAAGGAGGGAATTGATTATGCTGAAATCTTTGCTCCTGTGGTTAAGTTTACTACTGTGCGTATTATGCTTGCTTTAGTTGCTCATTTTAATTGGGAATTAAAACAGATGGATGTAACTACTGCTTTCTTACATGGTGAACTTGACAAAAATATTTATATGCATCAACCTGAGGGCTTTGTGGACCCTAAATTGCCTGATAATGTGTGTTTGTTAAAAAAGGCCTTGTATGGTTTAAAACAATCCCCTAGGCAATGGAATATTAAATTTGACAATTGTATGCAAGCTTTGAAGTTTCATAAAAGTTCTTCTGATCATTGCCTTTATTTTAAAAACATAGACTCCGTTCCTATATTTCTTTTGATTTATGTGGATGACATGTTGATTGTTAGTCCTTGCTTGAAGTCTATAAAAAATGTGCAACAATGTCTTTGTGAGAATTTTGACATGAAAGATTTAGGTGATGCTAAGAAGATTTTAGGCATGAACATCATTAGAGATAGACATAAATCGACTCTTGTTTTAAATCAAAGTGCATATGTTGAAAAGATTTTGAGTAAATTTTCTATGTCTGATGCTAAACCTGTTAATGTGCCTCTTGCTTCTCATTTTGTGTTGAGTAAGGATCAGTCTCCCAAGACTGAAACTGAAATGAATGATATGAAGAATGTGCCATATTCTAATGCTATAGGTTCTGTTATGTATCTCATGGTTAGCACTAGGCCTGATATTGCATATGCGGTTAGTTGCTTGAGTAAGTATATGTCTAATCCTGGTATGCCTCATTGGAATGCTTTAAAGTGGTTGTTACGGTATTTGAAGTCGACTGTTAATGTTGGCTTGAGTTTCTCTAAATATCATGATGGTACTAAATTGATTGGCTATGTTGATTCTAATTATGCTAATGATAGGGATAATAGAAGATCTACTACTTCCTATGTGTTCACTTTGTGTGGTTCTTGCATTAGTTGGAAGTCTCAACTTCAACACATTGTTGCTTTATCTACTACTGAATCTGAATATGTAGCTGCAACTGAAGCTTATAAAGAAGCTTTGTGGCTTAGATCTGTATTGTCTGAAATTGGTTTTCTTGATAAGCATGTGGTTGTGTTTTCTGATAGTCAATCTGCTATTCAATTATGTAAAAACCCTGTCTTCCATGATAGGACTAAACATATTGATGTTAGGTTTCATTATATTCGTGATATTGTTAATAAAGGCATTGTTAGGTTGGAGAAAATTCCCTCGGAATTTAATCCTGCTGATATGGGTACAAAGTGTTTGCCTGCAGAGAAGCTCATGTCATGTCAAAGAATCCTGAACTTTGACACAGGTTAGTCGACCCGTACGTGTTTAGAACTCGATGACCTTATGGTAGAGTTCGGTCCTGCGTGGACTTGGTTATTTGTTTCCCTTGTCCCGATCTGTGTACCCTCCATTACTTGTATAGTCTTTGTGATTTTACAAGTATGGTTTGGCGATGATGAGTTCCTGGATTCCTATGTCAAATGCGATGCCTTGGTCCAAAGGTGGAGATTGTTAATTATCTATTGGCCCAGACCAATTAAGCCCAATACAATTAGTAGCCTCTTAATATTGTCTAACCCTAACCTATATTTT
Source organism: Echium plantagineum (assembly GCA_003412495.2). NCBI lineage: Eukaryota > Viridiplantae > Streptophyta > Magnoliopsida > Boraginales > Boraginaceae > Echium > Echium plantagineum. The sequence continues at coordinate 31,486,392 of CM016563.1, read as the reverse complement.
ATTATATATACGTTAGTAGTCTGCTTTATTTTATTCAAGCCAGAGAAATATATTCTAGCCTCCACTACTGTTTTGTACACCAGTGACCTAGCCTTTTCTTTCGCTTCCTCAATAAAAGAGCTTTGTGCCAATATTCTATTGAGATTGGATACTTTTGTAGTTGGGTTGCCCCTTGGCCAATTGGTGACGCATTGACGATATATAGGAATCATTATTGTCAGGAGAACTGAGCCAAAACAATATTCGATAACGATGTTGATCCTCAACAATATTGTATATTATAAGATCAAATATGGCATTTTTTTTTTGTTAAGTATGTTTGATATGACATAAATTTAAGAAAATTTTGGACATTTGTTAACGATACTTTCATATTGTGATCAAATTAGTATATATTTCCTCCGTCCCTAAAAGATTGTCACATTTTGACTTTTGTTGGTCAAACATAACAAAATTAGATCATGAATTCTCATTAAACGATAAGAAATAATATAGCCTTGTGAGACCTTGTTAGATTCGTCTCAGGATATATTTTTAAAATATCACCTTCTTATAATTTTTTCGCATGTAGAATAACAGATACTTATGTTTTAAATCGTATTATGTTGACCACCAATTTAAATCGTATTTTTAAATCGTATTATGTAGACAAAATGTTCAATTTTACTTGTTAAGCATTGAATTTTATGTAGTATAGTTAGTTATATTGATACAATATTTTTTTTTACTTTTACCTTATTCATCCAATATTGTAAAAAATCATATTAACAACCGAATGTGTGATAATGAACGATAACTTGGTGGTTTATATTGAAAATGATATATTCAATTGTGTGTCAAATGAAGCTATCATACAGACGTTTCAAAGAATGATAAAGCGTCGTGGTTAATTGTAATTTGAATTTTATATATCCGTATCGTACATTTTTGTATTGGCTTTTAGATATTTTTTAAGGTTTTACATTGTAACACTTGTGCTACCTCTTACATTATTTTCTGCGTTCCTCCCTGACCAAAAGTGAAAATGTGACAATCATTTAGGGATGGTAGTAGTATTAATCTTTGATTATGTGTCGGCAAAGAAATGATTCGATGCCTATTTGGGGCATACCCAATACCACCTGCTACTTGATGGAATTGTCGGGTTTTAAGTCCCCAAAGCGCTTCAGGACAAAAATAACTATTCTTTCTAGCTTTGGATGTGAAAAACAAAGTTGTCTATGTGTACCATACATACACCTTTCAACTAATTTAACTCTATTACAACCCTCTTCTGTTATATACAGGTCAAAACAGTAACTTTTTAGGAATATAATAAATTGTTGATTGTGTTTTCTATTTGAAAGTGGTAAATAATTTAAGAGGAGTTCATTGACCTTACATGAGTTAGATAAAGTATTGAAATTCAATTTTGAAAACATATAAACTTAAACTTGGGCAAAATACAATCATATTTACAAAAATAATATACTAAAAAAATAGCCCAAAATCGAGAATGGAACCAAAACCGATCGGAGCCGACGAGATTGGACCGAATCGATTTAGGTTAATTCTTCTAGAAAACCGACACAGTAGGTTTCGGTTTAAATTTTGGCTCAAAACCGCACCGTGCACACCACTACTACAGAAATGCGCTTAGATAGCGCTCGTTTTTTTTCCCCTTAGATAGATAACGTTTCTTTGAGCTATTATAAGCTCCCGATATAGTAATTTCATAATTTGCATAGCTACATAAAAAGGCAATGTATTTAGATAGCGCTTAATACTTATATAGCGTTCCAAAAGGGTTATGCTCGTGTACTTTGATAGCTTTTCGTACTTATATAGCGTTCCAAAAAGAGCTATGTTAGTCGTGTACTTAAATAGCGCTCCAAAAAGGGCTATACTAGTGCTCCATTAAATTTTGTTAATCGTTTATATAGCATATAAAGAAGCGCTATTTAAGTAATATGATTGATCTTGAATAGCTCCTAAAAACACGTCACTAGACTTGTTTTGTTGAATTTAGATAGCTCGTATTTAAGTGCTATCTAAGTCATTAAACTATATTACCCCTACGTAAAGTGGATCCCATCACAAGTTTAGTTTAGTTTTAAATTATTTTGTAATTGTAATTATTATTTTTAAGATTTAATTAAAATATAGTAAGTTCCCACATTATCACTAAACATATGAATAATATCAATGTTTATTTATATAAAAAAATTCGATTAAATATAACATAATCAATTGTTGAAGCACAATTAGTGAGGTAATTGCTGAAATGGTTTCACTAGGTGGGTGACCGTTGCAGTTTGGTTCCCGTAAGATACACCGATGGGCAAATGGTCCCTGAAAGTGTGTAGCGGGTGCGCATTTGGTCCATAAAGTTAACAGATCCGTTAATTCTAAATGTTTTTGTGGTTTTACTTAAAAAAATGCTAAAATTGGACAAAAAGATGTAATTTTAAAGAGTTTGGCTGGTCGACCTCAAATCTTCATGCTTGAAGGCTAAATTTTAACAAAAGATACACAAAAACGTTGAGTCACTGATCGTCTTTTACAAGCTTTGATAAAGATTGTTCAAGAGACTTTAAGCTATGATTGAAGGCTAAATTTTTCCTTTGTGTATGTTTTTCGTCTATAGCCCAAAATCTTTAACGCATTTCAATATCGTTGAGCTTGTGTTTGTTTCTTCTTTGTCCTTTCATGGCACATGAATATTGACTTTTTCTTTTAACTACTTTAAGCCATCAATGAATGGTGTTTGGTTGTTTTTATCTCTTCATCATCACACTTTAGAAATTATTAGTCTAAGTTGTACTTTGTTTTTAGGGCAAAAGCATCAACCATCACTCATGTTTCACTCAATTCACCATTCAGTCACTCATGTTTCATATAGCCCCATTCACTCATTCATCTTCCAAAAACGGTTCAATGTTTCATATGTCTCCCGTTGACTTTGTTAAGGACAAAATAGTCATTTCAAGTCTATTATTTTGAAAAAAAAAAAAGGAGGAACAATTATAGTTTGAGCACTCACATCAACTTTCCCAAATTTTCCCTATAATACACTCTCAACAGTCACTTTTTCTAATTTTTGAGGTTTACTTTTTACATAGATACTTTAGTAGATACACACTCTCAGGGACCATTTAAGCATCGATCCACCTTATGAGGACCAAACAGCAACGATCACCCATTTATTAGGACCATTTCAACAATTACTTCCACAATTAATCATGAACTTTTTTTTACTCAAACACAATTAACATTAATGAACTAAGTCTGAGGAAATTAAAATTTTGATATAATAAAATATATCAAATTATAAAGAAAAGTAAGGTGTTCCATAAAGGTAGAGATGTATTATAATAATTTTGAAAAAAATATATAATATTTCCTTCATCCTTACAAGACTACCCAGTTATTTGATAATGATAAAATAATTAATTTCTCAATTACCCCAAATGTTAGTGGAAACTATTATATTCATACTGTTTTTCACAAATTAATATATATTATCTTAAATGTATTTAAGATTAAAATTGTAATAAAGATATAAAATATTAGATATTTGAACAATTTAATCAGGACACCCCTACGCGAGTTCCCATTTGCATACAAGTTAATACGATAATGTTTACGCGTACATAAATAGTGATCTCTAAGTTGGTGTAGTGTCCAAGTTGATAGTTTATTATGAATCAATTTATTCTTTTACATAAAAGAGTGATGAAATACCAAAAAAAAGTTGAAATATACTCCTTCCGTCCATAAATGATTGGTACATTTTGACTTTTTCATGGTTCACAAAACACGATTTCAAACATAAATAGCTCCTATTCTACATATGAAAAAATTATAAAAGGTTATATATTGAGACGAATCTAACAAGATCTCATATGAGTACATTATTTCCTGTTATTTAATGAGAATTGTTGATCAAATTTTTTAAAGTTTGACCATATAAAGGTAAAATGTTGATGAGTTTGAGCAGATTAATTGTTGGAATTGAAGATAAAGATGATTAGAAGATTAAGTCGATTGGTTCGGCTTTGTTTCCTTTTCAGCAGTATTTAGTTTAGTAGTTAGTTTTAGTTAGTTAGTTAGTTCCTAGCCGTTGGGTAGTTAGTGAGGTGGCTTCAGTTAGTTGGCTTGTGTGTTAAGTTGCTGACTGTATTTACCACCTTTAAATACTTGTCATTATTTTTCTTTGAGGACTAGATCAAACACTTAGTTTACAGTTTTAATACAAGCAGTTTTCTTCCTTCTTCTTCGTCGATTTTCTTGTTCTCTTTTCTTGTATTCAATTTCACATAGTATCAGAGCTATGGCTCACAATCAAGATCCGATTATGAATGGGGAAGACGAAGGAGACGACAATTTGCCAGCCATCATTCCCAATCCACCCAATCCGCCATTAAACCCAGAAAATCCACTTTATCTTCATAGTTCGGATCATTCGAACTTGATTCTTGTTGCAAATCCTCTTACACCCAAGAATTATGTATCTTGGAGTCGAGCAATGATCAGAGCATTGACATCCAGAGGAAAAATGGTGTTTATCACTGGGCAATATCCAAAACCAGAAGAAGATCATCAAGACTATGACCAATGGAATAAAGTCAATAGCACACTGGTATCTTGGATCTTGAATACTTTGTCAAAGGATATTGAGGGAGGATTCACATTTCAAGATGATGCAAAAACACTGTGGGATGAAATTAAAGAAGGATTTGGGGGAAGCAATGGTCCTAGAGTGTACGAATTGAGAAGAGACATCTACAGGGCAAAGCAGGGAGGAGATTCTGTACCAGTTTATCACAACAAACTGAAAAGACTGTGGGATGAGTTGTTGGTACTGAAACCAGCATGTGCAAATAGAGAATATGAGGAGGAAAAGGTAATGCAATTCCTTATGGGATTGAATGACAACTATGAACAGACAAGAAGGAATACTCTTCTTATGGATCCTATCCCATCTCTTTCCAAGGTTTATGGAATGATAGTCAATGTGGAACAGCAAAGAATTATCCAAGAAGATGGCATCATTAATGCTGAGAACAGTGCAATGTTTGTGAAAAGATCTCCTGAAAATAGGGGACAACAAACAGCATGTAATGGAAGAACTATGGAATATAGAAGAAAAGAAACAGATGCAACCAGAACAGATAAATCCATGTTAAAATGTGAACACTGTGGGAAGAAAGGGCATTTGAAGATGGATTGCTTCAAGCTCAATGGCTTTCCAGATTGGTGGAATGTCAGAGGTGGTCAAGGAGACAAAGGAAGAATCAGGCCCAGATTTCAGGCAAATATCATTCAACAACAGATGGATGGAAATCAAGATACACCATTGCAGCTGGGAGATGGCACTGAAAGAAGTGGCAACTTGCAGTCCATGATAGCTGGAATGATCCAGCAAGAAATGGGAAGGATAATGGAGAAACCTGGATCAACCAACACAGTCAATCAGCTTGCCAGTTACAACTCAGATTTTGCAGGTAATGTCTTTGGTAAGGTTTTTAATACTACACATATTCAAATTGATGGTTGGATAGTTGATTCTGGTGCCTCTACTCACATGTGCAGTGACATTAACTTGTTTAGTTTCTGCAATCATGTGTCCATAGTAACTCCTATTCATCTTCCTGATAACACTGTGAAATATGTTGAGCAAATTGGACAAGTTAAGCTGCATGATAATATGATCCTACAAGAAGTTCTATATGTATCATGTTTCAAATACAATCTCTTGTCTGTTAGCAAGATTTCCAAATCTGCTAACATACATGTTAACTTCTATCCTGTTTGTGCTGTATTTCAGGACCTTAAGACACATAGAATACTTGGGATTGCTAAAGAGAAACATGGTCTTTACATTTTAGAGAAAACTTCTTTTGATCAGGATTTTATAACAGACTCTATTAAGCTTTTGAATACTGTTGTGTTGCCTAGTAGTGTAGTTAGTAAAGTTGTAGCTCATGATGGTTCTTTATGGCATTTGAGATTAGGCCACACATCCAAGAATGTAATGTTACACTGTAAAAATGTACCATCTATGAACTCCTTTGCTGATGATTTGTGCCTGATATGTCCCTTAGCTAAACAGCACAGACTTCCATTTGCTTCTAGTACAAGTGTCAGTGAAAATCTGTTTGATCTTGTTCATATGGATTTATGGGGGCCTTATAAGGTATCTTCTAGGCTAGGTAACAGACACTTTCTCACCCTGGTAGATGACAAAAGTAAATGCACTTGGACATATATGTTAGTCAGTAAACACCAAGCTATTGAATTCACTAAATTCTTCCTTTCTATGGTTAAGAATCAATATGATCAGAATGTTAAATTCATCAGAACAGATAATGGCTCTGAGTTCCTCAGTTTTGATTTTCAAACTTTGTTGCATACTAATGGCATCATACATCAGAAGTCTTGCACTTACACTCCACAACAGAATGGTGTTGTGGAGAGGAAACATCAACATCTCCTTCAAATGGCTAGGTCTCTAATGTTCCAGTCAGGCTTACCTCTTGTTTTCTGGTCTGATTCTGTCCTAACTGCTACATATATCATAAACAGAATTCCCTCTTACATTCTTAATTGGAAATCACCTTATGAGATCTTACATGGAAAACCTCCTAGTTATGAACATTTCAGAGTGTTTGGCTGTCTTTGTTTTGCAGCCAATACACTCCCTCATAAGCATAAATTTGAAACTAGATCTTTTTCAGGAGTTTTTATAGGTTATCCTGCTGATCAAAAGGGGTTTAAGGTCTATGACATCAGTAATAAGAAAGTCATTGTTTCCAGGGATGTAATTTTCCATGAAACTACATTTCCTTTTAAAAGCAAATCCTTGGAACCTTTTATAATACCTGAGTTAACTGAGGATGTTCCAGACAAGTGCCATACTTCTCCTACTGATCAGGATTTCTTATTTGATGAAGACAATGTCAGAACATCTACTACCTTCAAAAATACACCTGACATTAATCCTCCTATCTCTTTTGATCATACTGACTCACATGTTGTCCAACCTACTGATACTTTAGGTGATAATGATGTAGATTTAGAACTTGAACCTCCTGTTAATGTTCCTACCAGACAATCTACTAGAAATAGGACACCTGCCAGATGGCTAGATGATTATGTCATTAATTCTGTATCCAGTTTGCCTGTCTATTCCCCTACCTATTTGTTGTTCCTTGCAAAGATTTCTAGCATACAGGAACCATACTCATATGCTCAAGCTAGCAAGGAGGAGGTGTGGAGGAAAGCAATGCAGGCTGAGTTAGATGCATTAGAAGCCAATGGGACCTGGAATTTAGTAACATTACCAGCAGGACACAAGCCTATAGGCTGTAGGTGGATATATAAGATAAAAGTAAGGCCAGATGGGAGTGTGGAAAAGTATAAGGCAAGATTAGTTGCCAAGGGTTATAATCAAGTTGAAGGGGTTGATTATTATGATAGCTTTTCCCCTGTAGCTAAGATAGTCACAGTAAGGATTCTTCTTGCAGTTGTGGCTTCTAAAGGCTGGTTGTTACACCAACTAGACATCAACAATGCATTTCTTCATGGATATCTGGATGAAGAAATATATATGACTATACCTCCTGGATATGGCAAAGGAAATTCCAATCAAGTGTGCAAATTAGAAAGGTCCTTATATGGCCTGAAACAGGCTTCTAGACAATGGAATATGGAATTCACCACTCAATTGGAAGGATATGGCTTTGTACAATCAAAGTTTGATGCTTGCTTGTTTACTTATGAAGATAGCTTGGATTTCCTTGCCCTAGTTGTCTATGTTGATGACATTCTGGTGGCTGGAAACAATGAAAAGAAGATAACTCATGTCAAGGATTTCCTGGATAAACTGTTTACTATCAAGAATCTGGGAGTTGCAAAGTATTTCCTAGGAATAGAGATTGCTAGGTCTGCCCAGGGAATGTTCATAACTCAGAGGAAATACATAGAAGATATAGTCAGGGATCTCAATTTGAGCAAGGCAAAACATGTGTCTACTCCTTTGGCTTTGGATTGGCAAATGCTGGATGATTCTCCTATCTTACAGGATCCATCTGTGTTTAGAAGGCTTGTTGGCAGGCTATTGTACTTGAACTTTACAAGGCCTGACATTACTTATGCTGTTCATGCTTTAAGTCAGTTCTTACAACAACCTACAGTCTCCCAGTTGAATGCAGCAGTACATGTGGTTAAATATTTGAAAGGAACTATGTCACATGGGCTGTATTATTCTGCTAACACTTCTTTGATTCTTGAGGCCTTTTGTGATGCAGATTGGGCCAAGTGCCCAGTCACTAGAAGATCAGTTTCAGGGTTCTGTGTGTTTATGGGATCCTGTTTGATATCCTGGAAATCTAAAAAGCAGCAGGTGGTTGCAAGATCAAGTGCAGAAGCTGAATATAGAAGTGCTTCATTGACTTCTAGTGAACTAAAATGGATTTCTTATGTGCTGTCTGATTTGAGGATTAAAGTCTCTGTTCCTATACAGTTGAATTGTGATAATAAGGCTGCTTTACATATCATTCAAAATCCTGTGTTTCATGAAAGAACCAAGCACATAGAGATAGATTGCCATGTTGTCAGAGACTACTATAAGGAAGGCTTCATTCTGCCTCAATACATTTCAACTAAACTGCAGATTTCAGACATTTTTACAAAGGTTTTGCCTGGACCAGCTCTTCAGAAGTTTTTGTCCAAGATGTCCTTTTTGCCTTCTCCAGTCCATCTTGAGGAGGGGCTGATGAGTTTGAGCAGATTAATTGCTGGAATTGAAGATAAAGATGATTAGAAGATTAAGTCGATTGGTTCGGCTTTGTTTCCTTTTCAGCAGTATTTAGTTTAGTAGTTAGTTTTAGTTAGTTAGTTAGTTCCTAGCCGTTGGGTAGTTAGTGAGGTGGCTTCAGTTAGTTGGCTTGTGTGTTAAGTTGCTGACTGTATTTACCACCTTTAAATACTTGTCATTATTTTTCTTTGAGGACTAGATCAAACACTTAGTTTACAGTTTTAATACAAGCAGTTTTCTTCCTTCTTCTTCGTCGATTTTCTTGTTCTCTTTTCTTGTATTCAATTTCACAAATGTACCAATCATTTGTGGACGAAACGAATATATTTTAGAACTACTGCCACTGTAGTCTAAGAATAAAGAATGTGTCATTTAAACCTCCAAATTAATGTCAAATTTGTATTTAACACATAAAATACAACCAATTGTGAAGTCTATCTTTCAAGGATTTTAATTAATAAAACTAAACACCTAAGCAAGTAACTTTAACTTCAAATTCATTACATAAATAATTAAATAACTAATATTCAGAAACAATTAAATATAACTAATAAAAAACTGATTAATCAAACTAATACTTACTTAATTGCCATAATTTGAAAATAACAACCAATAATTTTAAAACATGAACCAAAAATAAATAGTATAATAAAAAGTAATTAAAAAATTATTGGATTTCAATCTGGAGTGAATTATTGCACAAATATTCACCGATAGTGTCATCAAGTTGCAGTTTAGTCCCCAATAGTGACACCGTTGCAGTTTAGTCCCCGAAAGTGGCAAAAAGTTGCAGATTAGTGCCCATGTTAACTATTCCGTTCACTTTTAACACCAATAACACGCGATGAAAGGTTAATTTTGGGGCAAGAACTAATTTCTTTTTGATGACAAACACATTTTTGGTGTTAGAAATTAATGAAGTTTGACATTTCAGCTTCATAATGAATTTTCATGATACACTAAAATTGAATTTATGTCTTAAAAAAATCATTTTCTGGTCCTGATTTGACCTCTCATTGCGTGTTGATGTTAAAAATTAACAGAATAGTTAACGCGGGGACTAATCTACAACATTTTTACCACTTTTGGGGACTAAACTGCAACGGTGCCACTATTGGAGATTAAATTGCAACTTCGTGACGTTATCTAGAACTATTTGTGCAATTCGCACCATGAATTCATTTATTATGCCCATATGATAATTGTGTGAACAAAGTTAACGACTTATTTGCTTAGTAAATTAGATGAGATTAAATAAATAACACATTTCAAGGACATAATTTATTAACATCCTCGTTCTCATCTTAATATAAGGGGTTATGGTGGCTTGCTTGGTTTGCTTGTCGTAATCCTTATAATAGTATCGAGAAAATCGGAAAAATGCTCCTCACCATTTTTTTTAAATCTTTATCCTTTTTTTTTTTTCTTTTTCTTTTCAGATATGAGTACATCTTTTCCTTAAAGTTTCAAATTTACCCTACCTTTATTTTCTAATCCTACCCTTTCCTCATTGTTCATCTTCTTCGCCATCCCACCACTCCCATCCTACTATCACCAACAACAAAATATTTTCTTTTTTTTTTTCTCTTATTTTTTTCTTCTTCATCTTCTTTCTCCTTCTTTCTTCTTCTACTTCATAACATAAACACCACCCCACCAAGCGCGAACAACCCTACCCCATGCCCCAAGCCCCAAGCGAACAGCCCCGCCCCCCTCATGCAAAACAGTTCGCCCCCCCCCCCCCTTCCATGAAAAATGAAATCGTTTCGTTTATACGATTTCATTTTTCATGGATATTAAAAGAACTACAACTTATGACGGGTTCGTCATTTTGTGTTGACGTGTCTTTGTAAATCACTCATCCAACCATTTTGTGTTGTAATTGTATAAATGACAACTACAACAAAAAGTCTCTTGAACGGCATTTTTCGAGTGCCCTCTTAGTGCTTAACTTCGACGGCACGCCTTCCAAGTAATTATTCTTTTTTAAAATGTTGTCGAGTTACCTCCACCCATTAACCCTCCCAAACCCCAAACAGATCAACAATGCCCTAACGTCACCCCCCCCTCACTCACCCCTCCCACCATCAAATTGCTGCCATACCCAAAATTGACCTTCCCTACCCCAAAATCAACCTCCCCATCCCAAAATTGACCACCACGCCAATATTTACCCACCCCACATCGACCTATACCCTACATCCGCCATCAAGTCATCCACAATCACATCTACCATCTTGTCCGCAACCAGTTTTGACCTCCGTCCATCCATGAATGGATTAGTTCCATCTTTCACAGACGTATTAAGTAAAGTAAAAAAAATTAGTGACAACATGTTACCTCCAAGAACTTATGACCCAACGGAAATGCTCGGTTCCATTAAAATTAAGTACCGATCAGGATGCACGCATCTTGTTTCAAAATGAATATACATCGTTGAAAGAATATTATCCATCGCATTATAAGAAGGATCTACCCAATGAAGGTGGTGTACTATAGGAAATCATGATTCCCTATATTAGAATGATAATTTTTGTAGAATATATAGACAATGTGTATGGACTAGAAAAGATATTTGGGTTAACTAGGTCAACCAGTACCCCTAGTCAAGTATATGAATACTCCTACTACAATATGATTATTACTCCTACTCCAATATCCATATGACAATAGTAATAAGTACAATATATAACCGACATTCTAACATCCTTTTTCAAGTTGGAACATAAAAATCACAAACGTTTAATTTACGCAATAAAAAGTTAAAGCTTTAGTTGCAAAAGGGCTTGGTAATAAAGAAATCCGCGAGCTATATCATAGTGTAAATAAACTTGCACAATAAAGCTTTAAACACTTATGTCTTAGATCATAACTTTTATATTTTTTATCATAAATATAATAAAAGGGATTGAAACCTTCCATTATAAGTTATAAAATGTTTTCCATCATTTTATCTATATATCAAAAAGAAGATGTTTTCTGAGTAGTATATATATCCGTGCTTATCATCATGGAAAGGTTGTCAGAACACATTTCCTCCATATCATCCATTAGCTACTAGGTAGCTTAAGTACTATCTATTGCTCCTATAATGTATTTATATGTACCTCAAAAACTCATAGGCTATAAACATTATTCTATTTTGAAATGCATGCAAAGTTATATAAATTTATAGTATTCCCAAGTGAAACTTCCATTGTCTAGCTAATCAAGAACAAATTCAACACAAAACAATCAATAATGGCTAGTAGCAACCAGCATCAAATCGAAGAAGACCATGAAGTGCCAAACTATTTGGACCTCAATCTCTCCGACCCTCGTTACATGATGATTTCGTTGTCTGAAAGTACTGATAACAATGTCTTCGTCGAAGCAGACAACAAGAGAAGGGTTTATCCATGCGCGTATTGCCCAAGAAAGTTTTGCAATTCTCGAGCACTTGGAGGCCATCAAAATGCCCATAAAAGAGAAAGAGCCATTTCTAAAAGAGGGTCACCATCATCATCCTCATCCTCAACACCTTTTGGAATTCAAACCCACTCCTTGATCCACAAGCAACAAAACAATGCTCATTCACCACCAATAATTGTTGGTTCTCCCTTGTATGGGCACTCTGGATTTGCACGAAAGCCGCTAGGTCTTCAACCTTCAGTCGGCCAGTTAGCAATGGGATCATCGGAGAGGGGTGGAAATGGCATAATGTATGATGAATTGTATCACAATTTTCAACATTATTCTGTTATGGATAGAAGCTATAAGTCAGAGAATAATCAAGATGATGAAGAAGAAGGAAACCTAGACTTATCCCTTAGACTTTAGGGTAATTCTAGTCCTGCAAAAGGCGCAATTAAGGTATCATTCGATCCCCCTTAACTTCGGGTGGCATATAAATATTATCCGTAATGACGAGGTTCGTGGATTATAAAAATCGCATAATAAGTGTGATCAATATATATAAATTGATAGCACTATGTGCTTCTACAAATATATTGAACAAACTACCGTGCGTATATAAAAGTTGTAATTGTGATGACGGATGAGCTTGTTGTATATTAAATTTATTAATCGTGTGTGATTATTAATTTATTGCCTAATTAATATTTAAGTTGATTGAATTTTGTTTCAATTTATTATGATGATGGTGGTGGTGATTATGTCTGCATTAGTGGAATCCAAGAATTAATATTACTTCTATTAATGTAGTTTGTAGCGATAATAACTATTCATAAGTGAGTGTTAATTCATGGAATCCAAGAATAATCATGCAATTGAGTTACATTAATTATCCACACATAATGAGACAATCCTAACTACATATTCCATAAGAATTTATTGTCGAATTGGTCTAAATAAACACGATTAAGTTGGGATTTAGTCCTAGATAATGCTAAGGTTATCGATCTGGTCTCTACTAAGTTATTGTATGATGTTGCAGTTCGATCTAGATAATGGACGAAACCATGCACTATTTCCTGATAAATACTTTTTGTGATTTACTCTCGTCATGATAATATAATTAAGAGTTATGTTATTATTTGAAGATCAAATTGTGATATTGCGTACATTATCAAGAATTTATACGTTTACCACGCTAATGTCTCTAATTTCGACTAAATTATTAACGCAATTACACGTATTAGGATCAACTTGACGATTAACTTTACTAACTAATTAATCCTAACATTGCCTATATATTTATGATAGAAAGTTATGGTCTTACTAAGTTTTTTTTTATTGGGATTTCTTCTAGAATTATCATGGTAATTTATAAAAAATTCTAATAATTAATTATATCATTTATGCATTAAAAGAAATCTTAATATAAAAATTCTTAACAGAACCGTAATAAGTCGGATATATGTGTCTTTTAGTTGACATGATGGGGTGTAGGGATTCTTGTTTCCTTCCGCAGCATATATATAGTGAAGACATTTTGTGGCATTATTGCACTTAATGAATTGACTCATTTCTTGGCTTCTTGCCACATATAAATATCACATTGTACATTAGTAGACATCCAGAAGTGGAAAATGACACTGACTCTTGTCCAGCTTAGCATTTTGGTGTAGTGTGGTACATATCAACTAAAATACTATGTCATACACCCAAGGATTAAAATTTTGATTGATACATAATTTCGGACAACAAAAATATATAAATATTTTGGAAATTTTAAAAAACGTCGTGGAAACGTCTTTAATTCAAATAAGAAAATAAGTAAGAAATATTGTTAGTTTATATCACATGAATTTATTCATAGAAATTGAATGTCTTTAATTCAAATAAGAAAGTAAGTAGGAAATATTTTAAGACGAAACATAATATTTTGAAAAAACTTCAAAATACTAGTCGTTCTTTTTATTTAATAATCTTGATCGATGTCGACTGTCATGATCTTCATCTTTAGTATCATGATCAAAGTATTGTTATATAGTAAAATTCAATTGATAAGTGAATGAAATAGTTTCCGAAATTCGGGGTGAAAGCACAAATAATGGGGAAACACTGGAAACCATTAGTTTTCGAAATTCACTTGTGTTTCGAATCAATAATTTGAAAAAGGAAAAGTTTCGGCTCTTTCGGCCGTTTCGTATCGAAATTTTGAACCATGCATACATGTTTGTTTGATAGTAATACTTAGACTATGGAATATGCACATCAGCTAGCAATCCAAAAAGTAAATACTACGTGATACGTCAGATTACCATATCATTCCTTTAATGAATTTTGAATTGTCAAAATTGAAAATAAATGAAAAAATTAAGGCAAAACTAAAACTGATTATAAAACAAAGAGTAATATTTTATTTTATTGATAATGGAACATGTTTGACCGAAAAATTAAAACATCCCTATCAGTTAGGAATGGACGGCGTGATAATCGAAAATGCATTTACCTCCTAGATTTTCTCCACAAGGCCAATTACATACCATTCAATAGAAAGAGAGACCAAAGTCCAAAAACATCTCATTTTATTGCATGAAATGTTTACCATACATTTTGTTGATTGCTCCCATTCTCTGTATTCCAGTCCTTGAATAATTCCCTCCTCATTTGACGACTCCCCAACAAAAAACAAAGAAAATAAATCAAAAGTAATAAAAATCAAGATTGTACCATCCCCTTAAGCTCATCAGCATCATCACTAATCTACGACATTATTATTATTATTATTCTCATTATTATACGTAGAAAAATGGATGCGGATGAGCTTCGACGCGTATTCCAAATGTTCGATCGCAACGGGGACGGAAGAATAACCAAGAACGAATTGCATGATTCCTTACAGAAGATGGGGATCAACATTCCGGACGCAGAGCTTATTCAAATGATAAATAAAATCGACGTAAACGGGGACGGATGTGTGGATATAGACGAATTCGGGGAGTTATATCAGTCCATAATGGATGAGAAAGATGAGGAAGAAGACATAAGGGAAGCCTTCAAGGTTTTCGATCAAAACGGGGACGGATTCATCACGGTTGAGGAGTTGAAATCGGTGTTGGCTAGTCTTGGATTGAAGCAAGGGAGGACAGTTGAAGATTGCAGGCAAATGATAGGGAAAGTGGATGTGGATGGTGATGGAATGGTTAATTTTAATGAGTTCAAGAAAATGATGAAAGGGGGTGGTTTTGCAGCTCTTTCTTGATCCTTCATTTTGGTACATTATTATTATTATTACTAGTCGTTTTTTGCACGGTCCAACCTGTGCGGCTTTGTTATAATCGAATTTTACTTACGATATATTGATAACTTGATTAATGTCATATTTTGCATTGCTTTGAAATGTAAATGCCAACTAAAAGAAGAATGTCTCTATTCTCGTTTTGTATGCACTTCATCTCGAAGAAGTTTGTAGATTTTTATTGAGTATATATGATTGAACTTATTTTGTTCTTTATATAAATTTGAAAGGTAATAATTACCAATAAATTGTGTTATTAAGTAGGTGACAGTACCACTTAGGTTCTTGGAAGTGGCAAGGTAACGATGTGCGAATGTTATATGTAAGTATGTATCATGTATTCATGTGCGCAAATAATTTCTAAATGAATACATCCACTAAAAGTTAACGATTACTTAGTTTTGGATCATTTTTACAATTCTGGAAAAACTTGAAACAAAATTGCTTTTAAGTATTTCCAAAATAATCGCAAATGACACTTCTTGTGTAAGGGTGTATTGTGTATGCAAATGGTCACGAAATTGAAATCCTTATTAGATAACATTCAACTGATGTGTTGATTTATTAAATACCATGTGCGCATATAGTAGACACTTACATAGATCATTTCTGCATCATTGTCACGAAAATGTAACAATCATCCATTTAATGAGACCATTTCATCAACAATCTAACAAATCTGATGACGTAATTTTGCATTTTGTATAAATCTGTTTTTATATTTTTGTCCTTTTTTTTTAATTTTTTATTAATAACATTGTAACAATTACATTCATCAATTCAACATAAATTCGTAACTTCAAAGAAAAGGACAACTAGCTTTAAAACTAGTGAGCAATTAAAATCGTTCGAACCTCTTTCTTTTTATTCTATATGTATCAAGGGTGGAGTTTTTTCTTGTGTGATAACAAAAAGTTGTTATCATGGTGATAACTCAATTAGTGACCATTAAATCAGGATGGTTTTGACAGTTTTTCATCTTGTGGGTGAGATTGAGGGAGGGTGTTTTACCACATAAGTCTTACTGATGTAAAATTTTTTGTACTTTAAGAACTACAATTCATTCAATACATACGACAAATATGGAATAAAATTAATTAATTATCAAAGTTGATTACTGCAGTTAAATGGAGATCAAGATAGCATGAGAAAATTCAACATTTTTAAAGAAATAGGCTAAGTGCTAAGAGAAAGCAGTACGGATTGGTGTGAAATCCAACATTTGAAAGAAATGAGCAAGTGCGAGTCAATTTGATTTGCATAATTATCTTTCTCAATTGTGTAAAGTGAGTCCTTAACTATCCAAGGCTTCTAGCATAGTGGTATTGGGCCTGAGCCTCTTTCCATGAGGTCTCGGGTTCGATTCTCGCAGAGGAGTATATTTAAACATACTTCCTCTGCTTTCGTGGCTGCCTTTGCAGCGTTTTCGTGCAGCATTTCAGCACCCACTATGTGGGATTCCAGGCGTTTCGGCGATTTCCAGCACCCACTCTGTGGGATTTCCGGGCGTTTCAACTTCGGGGACGGACTCACATCCAGGAAGCTGTTTATTTGGAGCTTAGGCTCCCACTTGGTTAATTTAGATTTGTAATGTATTTCCTATCGCATGAGTATTTGTAACTTCTATCGTTTGGAAAAAAAAGAAGTCCTTAACTCCTCAATAATTTTTGAATTTGGAGTTAATTTTGATTATGTTTTTTCGTCTCAATTAGACATTATTTTGTAACTTTAGGGATCTCTCTTTCGTTAATGCATGGAACTTGATTAGGAGTTCATTGCCCTTTATTAGATTATAACCACATGTAAAATGTCATTTCAAACTTTTATTTTGAGATAATTGGTGAAATGATCTTAGATAATATGTGCAAGTTGTATTTTAGTTTCTTATATATATGTATAGTATGCACAAATATCGCGAAACTAAAGTGTACATTTTCGATCAATATTGGAGACTATTTATGCAGACCGTACATTTATAAAGACTAAATAAAGTACAACTTATACATATTATCTCAGATTATTTTAATAATTTTCACTTTTTAATTATATTTTTGTTACGCTCATATCAATTGTACACTAGCAAATGACATAGAATATTTAGTGTGTTCAACAATCGAACAAAAAATGCGTTCACTTTACGTTAAGGTAATGTGGTCTTTGATCCTTTCTTTGAAAGGCTCATTAGTTTTCTCTATTTAACCCGGCATATAACTCGAATTTATGAACTTTAAATAATAAGGAATGTGTATTATCATTTTCTCCTACACTTGAGAATCTATCGTAGTGTTGCAAATACGAACGAGTATCGGGTAATTCGGTCGGATTTGAGCTTTTTGTCAACTGAAGTAGTCCCTGAGGCATAACTCAGTTGATAAATTAAAGAGCTTGATTTTTGTAATGGCAGCCTAGCCTCATCACACAATGTGACTTCGAGTCTTGCAATGGGCAAAATCTCGTAGAAAGTTATGATCGCACTAACATTTTGTCACGACCCGCCCCAGGTGGGTCCCCCTGAGGTTAGGCTCGCTATCAAATCAGTAACAGAGTCACCACTCGATGGATGACTCGATGAATACATACGTTTTTAAATGACCAAAAGAATTAAAATGCATCAGCAAAATAATAAAAATCTGATTTACTAAAAAGGATTAAAACATATCGATCAGGGTATGACAATCTATGACCCCACAATACAAAAGACGAAACCAATATACTTCCAATACAACAACTACAAAGGGGTAAAACATGAAATACAACATGCGAACACAAAGACAACTACAAAGGGGAGATCCTAATGCCACCGTCGCCACTCACCAAAGCAGGGTCAACACACACTGCAACTTAACTAACCTACTAAAAGAATAAGTCCCCGAAGGGGTCAGCTCGACAGTTGGTGAATTCTAACTCATGGGTGTGTTGGTTTTTGCTATGCATTTTACATATCAATTATGTAAAACACATAGAAACGATCGAATACAAAGTTGCGAAAAACACATTTCAACTATGAATTTAGTGAGTACCTCTTGAAGCGTGATTGAGTGCGCAGCGGAAGAGCGACGTTGTCCCTCTCTCTAGTTAGTCCACACGAACGCAAGCTTGATTCCTTCCTTGAAGCAACTAGAGCTTGAGTGTTTTTGACAAAGATTTAACCAAGATTTAACGGAGTAACCAAGTGGATTCATTTTGAAACATAGGAGATGCAATGGAATTCTTTAGAACACAAGTGAGTGAGTGGAAACATCCTATAAACATGGGTGATGGTTCCGACCATTTGCCGTATTATTATTTTTGGACCCAAATGTAAAAGTGATAAGGATTTCTTATATATTACTTGTAACTAATAATTAAGTTCTAGAAACATATCTACTCTACACATTCATCACACAGTACCACTTTTAAAATAGATATATATGTATCCATATATTATTAGATAAAAACACATTTACTTATCTATCGTTTTATCATATCATAATGAACAAAGTAAAATGTTGTCGCCAATTATCCTCTACCAAGCTTAATTTTTCTACATAAAGTTAGTAATTTGTCCAGTTTGGTTTTTATTGGTTCTCCATAAAATGAATCTACATCGGTTTTCGGTTCCCTCAAAGGCGAAACCTAAATTGGTTTGGTTTCGATTAATTCAAAATAAATTTATTACTTTCGATTTGATTACGATTCGGTTCGACTTGATTCCGATTTTCATCCATACCCCTTCTTTAGACTATGTATTGATGACGGACCTTTAGACTATAATACAAAAAGTGTGAGCCGATATATTTGGCCCAACCGAATCGAACGTGATGGCCCAGCTAGTTACTTGTGAGTTGTGAAGTTTTCATTTGTGAACTTATGATGGGCCAAATTCGAAGTACAATGTGCCCAAAATATTGTTGACTTACTGGACTTAAGCAACAGTTCGGTAAAAAAGTTCTAAAAAATGCGAAACCAACGTACTGATGCCTCTGCGTAACCTCGTCCTAAAATACATCGAAAAAATTAATCGATGGATTTCTCTTATTTAACGAAGCGAGAATACTACTACTTTACACTCTAGTGTTGAATCAAATTGAATAGTATCGAACTTGAATTTTTTATAAGAGTATTTGATCGAATACTACATTCAAATTCAAGTTCGGTTTGATACTATTCGATTAATATTCGAATTTGTTTCATATTCACCATATATAAGAGTTCTACTCATAACCTAGTGAATTTTAATAATCGAACTCAAATTGAATATTCGGTTCAAAGTCTAAATAAGCATATTCAAATATAATTACAGAGCACTTTTGTATCCGCACTCATTTACTTTTTGTATAGAAAAAGGTATTCGAATTCGACAACATTTGCACTCAGATATCAAAAATTCCTATTTAAGCTCAAATATTCGAAAAATTATTCCATTAGTATCCACTTGAAAGTCCCACACATTTCAATCTTTGACCACATCTCAAATCATATGGCTTGTAAAAATGTTTCACAAGTTATATGTCGAAATATTTCTTGAAAGTGGGTGGTTATTTGTATATGAAGAGTGCGAGAGTGGCTTGAAATTGAGTTGAAGGAGATACATATATATCAGGTATTGCAGAATGTATTAGTTTGAGTTAATGGAAACAATTGTGCTTGTAAGTGGGAGCGATTTGCTCTTTCGCCTCAATAAGAGGCAATTTTGCAGTTGTAGTCACTGATAGTGTATACATATAACTAGTTCATGTTTTTTTTTTTGATAAGTGATTCATATTGTCATTAAAGTTAAGGCTTGTGGAGCCATTACAAACTGAATCTAACAAAAAAAGCATTGTCTAAGACATTAAATTCATGGATAACAAAATTTTAAAGATTATAAAGGCATCCAGCACTTGTTGGCTTCCAAAAGATGTTGCAAGATTTCCTTGAGACGCTATTGAGCAGAATCATCATTTCTTCTTCCTGGTGCAGAGAGTGAAAGTACCTAAACCAGATCTGAGAAATAAAACAGTCAGAGACAATAAAAATGTTATGATTGTTGATGTTTCCAGCAATAATCAAAGAAGTGAGAATTCCAGAGCAAAAACTTTTCATGTCCAATTTGTTGTCAGAGCTGTCCATTAATAGTCTTGATCCTACTATGGTCGTGTGCTTCCCATAAATGGACGTGAGAATAGTCCATTTGGGATTAGGATCTGAGGTAGTTCCGATGAGGATTTTGTTATCCCTTCTGTTGCAGCGTCTTTGACTGTCTCTGTGGTACATCGTGGTGATTCCCATGTGAGGAATAGGAGTTAGCCTTTTAGATCTTGCCTTGTTCACACTTGCAGTACTCTGAGGCGTTTGGGGCCGGGTATTCTTATCAAAACCCTTGTGCCAATCCTTGCAAAGAGTGGTGACAAATACAGTTGATCTCTGAATGTCAGGGGTAGAATCATTGAAGTGGCAATCATTTCTGGCGAGCCAGATAACCCAGAGTATACATCCAAATTTATTGATTTCCTTAATGTTAGTTTGGTTTCATTTTTTCAAAATCCAACGGGAAACCGTTAGTTCAATGGGGACAGAAGGGGAAATAAAAATCTTAAAAAAAGAGAATATATTTAGAAAAATAACATTTCAAGAAGAGGTGTTGAATACTTTCCGGAAATTGTTTGCATAACGGGCAAATAAGGGAAAGGGGTTTTTTCGTTTTATTGCTGAGGAGATCCATGGTGGGAAGTCTATTTAGAATCAGTCTCCACAGGAAAGAGTGAATTTTTTCAGGAAAAGGAGTTTTATAGAGTTTCTTCCAGACTTTGGCGGGGATTAAAAGAAGGTTAAAAGGACAGTGAGTATCATCCTTGTGGGAGACCCTTAGTTTGGTGTAGATGCTTTTGGTGCTAAAAGCATTGTCAGGCCAGTATCTAACATCATCATTAGAAGAAAGGGTGATAGCTAGAATGTCCTTAGCAAGATCAAGGGGAAACAAGAGGTTGATAAGATGGAGGTCCCAAAGATTGTTACTAGAAAGTAGGCCGGAGACCAAAGTGTACTGGGAGCTATTAGAAGGCAAAGCATTATTTGAGGAAAGTGGAGGGTGAAAATTGGTACTATTGTCATTTAAGGGAATCCAGACGTCATCCCAAATATTGATAGAGGAGCCATTTCCAACTTTCCACGGGGTGAGGTCTTTGATGCATGAGATACCAGCTACAATGCTTTTCCAGGCCCAAGAGGAGGAAGGTTTGTGTAAGGGTTGGTAGGGATTGGAGTTAAGGAAGTATTTGGATTTGAGTAATTTTGTCATGGGGAGGTTGGGTTGGTTATAGAATTCTCCAGCTATTTCTAGCTAGAAGAGAGAGATTGAAATGGTGGAGGTGTTTGAATCCCCGTCCTCCTTTCTCTTTATCAAGTTGAAGAAATTCCCAGTTAATCCAGTGAATCTTCTGTCCCTGAGGACTTCCCCATAAAAAATTTGCAAGGATTTTATCAATTTCATGGAGTGAGTTGAGTGGGAATTTGTAGACTCCCATTGATAGACTAGGATGGCTTGCAAGACAGACTTGATCAGGGTTACTTTTCCAGGAAAATTAAGAATTTACCATTTCAGGATGAGATTTTTCTCTTGATTTTGTCGATGATGTCCAAAAAGATATGTTTTTTGTTAGTAGTGATGTTTAGGGGGATCCCTAGATATTTACCAAAAGAGTGAGATTCCTTGATTCCGAGGAGAGAAAGACAAGAGTTCTTAATCACTTGGGGTGTTTTGGGGCGAAAGGTGATGATTGACTTGTGGAGATTAATGACTTGACCCGAGTCAGAGCAAAATTGGTTAATGACTTCAGTGAAGGAAGAGATGGAGTTAGGAGAAAGTTGTAAGAAGAAATAGCAATCATCTGCAAAGAGTAGGTGGGTTATCTTAGGTCCATTTTTGGCAATAGAGACACCTTTAATAAGGTTAGAAGTTTCAAAATGGACCAGCGATGAGGAGAGGGCCTCCGTGCAAATGGCAAAAAGTATAGGTGAGAGAGGATCTCCTTGGCGAAGTCCGCAATTAGGAGAGAAGGGATCCGAGGGTTGGCCATTTACGAGTAGGGAGTATTTGACCGTAGTGATACATTGCTTAATAAGCTGAATCCAGTGTTGGGGAAAGTTGAGCTTCTCAAGAAGTCGAAGGATGAAATCCCATCTTACCCGGTCAAATGCTTTACTCATATCTACTTTGATGGCAGCGACTCCATGTTTTTTCATTTGGGATGTTCTGATGGAATGTGTGAGCTCTTGGGCCATGATAATACTGTCTTGGGAGTTTCTGCCATGAATGAAGCCGTTTTGGAAAGGGGAAATAATGTCATTAGATGGGGCTTGAGTCTATTGACCAAGACCTTCGCTGCAATTTTGTAGATGACATTACAGAGGCTAATCGGTTTGTAGTCACCGATCGTTGATGGGCAATCTATCTTCGGGATGAGGGTGATGAAGGTGTTGTTGATTTCTTTCAAGATGAATCCATTATTGAGGAATTCCAGAGTGGCACGAGTGACATCCATTCCGACTGTATTCCAGTTTTTTTGGTAAAACTCAGCAGGAAAGCCATCGAGCCCAGGAGATTTATAGTGGCCCATTTAAAAAAGTGCAGTTTTCACCTCATCAGGGGAGAAAGGAATGTTAAGATCCTCAATTTGATCAGCTGAAAGGGTTTTGTTGAGGTATTGCAAAGAAGGGTACTCATCATCAATGGAGTTTGGGTCGAAGTCAGGTCTTGAATTGAAGAGTTTCTCAAAGTATTCTTTGCAATGTTGATTGATGAGATCATTTTGGGTAATGGTTATTCCCTGCTGGTCTTTGATTTCCATGATATAATTGATCTTGGCTTTGTGTTTTACATGGGCATGAAAGAATTTGGTATTGTGATCGCCTTTGGCAATAACAGTAATTTTTTATCTTTGCTTCCAGTATTCTTCCTCAGCAGATAGGAGGAGGTCCAGTTGTGCTCTGATTTGATCATTTTTAGAATTATTGGTGGCATTAAGAGGATGAGCTTGGGTTTTAGCTAGTTGAGCTTGAAGTTG
Source organism: Echium plantagineum (assembly GCA_003412495.2). Classification (NCBI taxonomy): domain Eukaryota; kingdom Viridiplantae; phylum Streptophyta; class Magnoliopsida; order Boraginales; family Boraginaceae; genus Echium; species Echium plantagineum. The sequence continues at coordinate 31,462,883 of CM016563.1, read as the reverse complement.
GGTGATTTTGTGGAAGATAGTCCCAATTCTAGTGGTGTTCTATTGCTTGATGGTTTGTTTAGTGTTTTTGAGTTTATTGACAAGAGTGAAGGAGTCTGAAGAGGGAAGTCCCAAATGATTACTCTAAGTATTCGGATTGGGCCAAGAAGTTTGAACTAGAGCGGGGAAGTCAGGGAGAAGGGTAAGAAAAGAGTCATGTTTGAAGGGTCTTGATTTGTTACGGGATAGCAGTTTAGTAGAGATTATAAGAGGGCTATGGTCAGATCTTTGGATAGGGAGTGCCTTACACGTTGCTGAGGGGAAGGCATTGGAGAATTCGAAGTTGGCCATGGCTCGATCCAGTTTTTCATAGATTTTAATCCCGTTTCGAGTGCCAGCCCAAGTGAAAGTACAGCCAAGTCCAGGAAAGTCTTCAAAACCATGGCAAGGGAGAAGATTGAGGAGGTAGGTGGATCCAGGAATTGTGTTTTTAGGTTGGGGTGATTTGGCAGAATTAAAAAGAATTTGGTTAAAGTCTCCACATAAGATAATGGGGAGGTGTTGGTAGGGTTTGATGGCATCGTCAATCACGGCCCATGTGTCAGCTCTAGAAGCTAGTTGGGGGGAGCCATAAATACATGCAAGGTACCAAGGGTTGGGAGTTCAGTGAGGATTTCAAAAAGAAGGAGGTTTTTATTAAGAAGTATCGGAGTATGATTGATGTTGGAGGAGAAGCCAACCCATTACCCCCGCTATGACCAATAGCATCAACACCATAATGAAAGGGAAAAAGTAATTTAGAAAGTCTAGCGTTAGCAGTATTAACAGGGCATAAGGTTTCAGATAAAAAATAAATATCCGGTTTATGGCACTTCGTGAGAGAAGTGAGTAGATGAACTGTCGTGGGTTGACCAAGTCCACGACAGTTCTAGGCAAAAAATTTTATAATGTCATTTGGGGTTGTTGAGGTACAACCACCAAAGACCTTTTTTTAAAAAGTTTCAAATTAATTTGTAACTTAAGTGAGGGGGCCTAACGGGCCTCACATGGTATTACCCTATCGGCCCACACGGTATACTGTTTGGGCCAAATAGTCCAACTATTTATGTATTGTTTGAATAGTACCAACAAAACATAAGAGTTGCTTGTGGGAATTGAACCATAGACCTCTTGCATTGATAAGAAATAATTTAACTATTGAACCATGACTTCATTAGTGTTTTTTATGTATTGGTATTAATAAATTCATTATATTATTCAATATGTATCACTATAGTACAACTTGGATTATAATTGATTAAGTTTTGGTATTAATAACGAACTATATGCATCATTATATTACAAATTAGTTAGAGAAATAAATGTTTTTAATTATATTATAACAGTTGTTCAATGTTAAATTTTTCTTTACAAGATATTGTTTAATATTAATTATATTACAAAAGACAATAAATACGCATTAATATACATAGTTTAATTTATAATGTGTTCATGAAGTCGTGCATAGTTTAATTCAATTTGAAACATAAGTATTACTTAGTATTGTATAAGTGTATATAAAATGCATTAGTATATAGTAATAGATTTTGTATTTTTAATAATATTTAACATCAAAAAAGTTTTATAAGCATATTAAAAAATAATGTGTTATACTATTAAATAATAAGTAATGTAACACTACACTACGTTTATTATTTTAAGGAATAATATATTGATGTATCTTATGATTTTATTTAGATAGTAGATAATATTATTAATTATAACACAATGTATAACAAGTAGTCATGTTGGCATAATGGTGAGTACATGTATGTCCTCTTTGGCAACCAAGATTCAATTCCCTCTAGCATCACTTTATTTTATTTTATTGTAAATTAGTGATGAGGTGAGTTTCGAACCCAGGACCTTCTGGTCACTAGCAAGAGTCTTTTCCACTAGGCTATTCGATTAACTCAATCATCACTACAAGTTTCTCTTGTACACGGTATAGAGCGTAAATACGGGCCTACCGGGCCAGACCGAACCGGGCATTCGAGACTTTGAAGGCGGCCCGTGTCGGGCCGGGGCCTAACCCATAGGCCCATATTAGGCCCCTTAATGAGTGGGTCGGGCCGCTCTGGGGGCAAACTACCGCGCGGGGCCCATGGAATGCCTGATTGGGCCTGGTTCGTTTAACACGTCTACATATACGCTCATATCCTAATTGATTTCAAATTCTTCTAAATAAAAGTTATATTTTGATCACGCAAAAGTAAAAAAAATGTTATGGTCTAACGATAGACTTAAATTAGGGACTAATTGTGAAAAGGGTGTACAATATCATGGTCTACTAATGCAAGATTGCTACTTACCACAGGGGCGGATCCAGGAATTTTATATAGGGTATTCACTTTAGCGTTTAAAATATAAAAATTATAGTGAAAGACAATATAGAAACTGTTCAACGATTGTTAAAAGGCTATGAATATCACAATAATACAATCGAATGACAATTGAAACTAATTCAACTTTATTAGCATTATTCTCTCTTTCATACGGTTGAGATTGAAGTGCTTGTTATGATTGTACATTAATTGAAGTAGTCTTTACACTTAAGTCCCCAAATTTCTTTTTTTGGCTTAAAACACTTATGTATCCTAAAATCAAATAAAAAATATAAATAACAACTAACCACCAATTAAAATAGTTAAATAATTAATTATTTTACCTTATGTTGCTTACTAATTGTCTTAGTAAGTCTTACCATGACGAAAGTGGAACTCGGTCCCATTTACTAGGACCATTGCTCATAGTAGCTCGAAGTTCTTTCACGGGAGTTTGATGAAACAACATAGTATCATGTTCATCAAAGTTTATTTATCTCGTATAACATCGCACTGATCTAATGAGTAAGGGTACGTGAGGGTCGTTAATGTGACAGTTTAACACTTTGTAATAGAAAAAATCACCTTTAGAAATAGATTTTTTTTTTCTATCAATAACTACTATAATCTAAGATAAATTACATCAATATCAAACTGCTAACAAAATTAAACAATGAGATATATGATTATTATAGATTATAGACTTTCAAAATTTTCCTTAATTCCAGTCACTTTACGTGCATTCGGTCGGAACTTGATTCTCATTGAATGTTCCAGAGAAATTGGAACATGTTGCCTTTGAAGGATCTTTATCGTTCTTGTAGGTTAGGTTTAGACCCTCCAATACAATCCCTTCGCACGGTGCACTTTTGCTACAATTAAGTGTCACAGAGACCTCTGATACTGATATTCCTTTGACGTTTATGAACTTCACATTACTGATTTTAACCTGTGAATCACCCTACCAAAATGAATTTGAATTTTGTTAGTTCGTCTTAGAAGGTTTTGCGAAGTTGATTTTCAGTTATCAAATTTAAGAAAATTCGTGATATAATATTAGTAACAAAGTTGAATGTCGTATTTACCGTATCCCCATGACATGAGTTATGGGGGCAATAGTTTTGATCAATGATGATGGGGTTCTCCACATTGTTGACATATATATTTTGGTATGTGATATCAGAGGCAGAGCCGCTAGGAGAAGGTGCAAATGATTTGATCCTTAGACCATTTTTGGTACCAATGAGTGTACAATCAGAAACTGTAACACCTTTGACGGGTTCTTCGCCCGCAGACTTCCCAAGGCTCCCGATGCTGATTCCATGCCCCGGCCCACAATCAACATGTGATATGTTGATAATGGTGTTTCCAGGGCCTATGGAAATGCAATCATCTCCAGTGGAAATAGGAACGTGATCGACTTGAACGTTGTTAGAGTTCGAAATGTGGATTCCATCAGTGTTGGGACTATCTCCAGGAGCAGTAATTGTGACATGATTGACATTGCAACTATCACATCGATATAGATCAATATGAAAAAACTTACTATTGATAAAGTTAATGCCTTCTATCTTTGCATTCTTCACAACATTGAACTTCAGTGACTGAAAAGGGGAGGGAATTATTTAGACTAGAAGATCAATAATTTAATCTTTTTAAAACTAATAATGAATTTGCTCATTTAACACCTATTTTTATTACGATTATTAATAATAAAAAGATAATAATAAATTACCGCAGGACGATCTCCACAGGAGCCTGGCTTGCACTTTTTCCAAGTAGCCTCTCCTTGGCCATCAAGAGTTCCAGTGCCAGTAATGGTTAAGCCATCAACATCAGAGAACAAAATCCAATGGTCTACTTCTCCATTTGAAGCACCACTTGGAGCTTTCAAAGTTCCACTAATTTCAAAAACAATAGGACCTTTGCATGGACCTTTAAATTTTACAGTATCTAATAGAAATGTCCCTCGTGATACAGTCACTTTCCCACCATTAAGGGCTTGACACGCTGAATTCCACGCGTCCAATAGAGTCTACACGTTAAAATCATCGAGAAATCAAGAGTTAATATTGATAGAATGATCCCAATAACTGAAGGCCTAGTACAGTTTGATCCCCCATCTACTAGGACCATTCCAACAATTAACTCGATCAAAATAATAACATTAGCGTATATTATATCACCTTGGTAGTATCCATGTCATCAGAAGCCAAAGGAGGGTAAGTGACCATATTGTATTCATTGTCACGTAGGCTAAGACCATGGTTTTGGCTTAGCATGAAAATGATAGTAATAACTGGGAACATTATTTGAAGGTGTTTAGAATGCATTATTGTGATCTTGTAAAACTATATGTATATAGCAGAGTGATAATTAGCAAAAGTAATATATATATATATATATATATATATATATATATACACGACAGTATTTATATTTCATGTAAAATTATTGTAAAAAATATTTTATGAAGAAAATATAATAAAATATATTGATGTAAGCCAAATATAATATCTGAAAATAGTACATCATATTAACTACCTTAAAATATAATTTTGATGAAGAGTTTAATATTAATTTCTTTGGAGATGTCCATAAGTATTTGATAATATTATTTAAAAGTAAATGCTATTGTACCAATTTAAAATTATTTTACCATAGTATTACATTAATATAAGTATATAATAATAATGTTAATAATAATAATAATAAAGTAATAAATAAATATTTAATATACTAATTTAATATAAATATTTAAAAGTAAATGCTATTGTACCAATTTATGTGGTGTATATGTTTAATACATTGTAATGCGAAACATTCATTATTGTATATTTTAAAGTAATTATATGAATGTATATTTAATTGGATAACATTATATCTTTATACATTGTATATGTTATTTATACAATTTGTAATGCAATATTTCATATATAACATTATATGTAATGGGATAATTGAATATCATTCATTTAATGTGACATATATTTTAAAGTAATTATATGGATGTATATATTTGTAAACCATTATAAAAAATGAAGATATAATATATTTGATAATTATTCTAGAAAAGCCATGTCATTAGGAAGACTTCTCCAACCTAATTATGAATGATAAGTACTGGAATTTAAATTGGGCATATATGGAAATATATCATATAGGTTCAGAAAAACGGGTGTAATAGAATAAATGTATCGGCACGTGGGGCTTCATCAATCCAATGTGGGGCTTCAATTTTTATGGGAAAGAAAAACTAATTAGGCTTGATATATAATTAGATGTAATGCGATATTCATTATTGTTTCATATATATCTTAAGATGCACATTTTATAATCGAAAATTGATGTCTTTTCAGGTCAATATATAAGATCTTGAGCTACTTCAGCTATTGTTAATTGATTAGAGTGGAACACGTATACTCTTAACATGGTATCATGAGCCAACTCCTAGTAATGAGACATGTGTAACCCCGTTGATGTTGTGCTGGCAGCCAGCAAATGATATCGGCGAGGAAAATTTCACCGACGATCGGGTTACACGTGAGGGGGAAAAATTGGCACATGTACTTTTACTTTTCTCATTTACCCAAGGGCAAGTTAATCATATTGAAAATATGACATCTTGGAGGGAAAATATACAGAAAAGTTCAGGTACCAATTCGGAAAAAGATTTTAGGCGCCAAAAATCAGGACAAAGTTCAGGTGCCACTTCAGAAACTCTTTTTTCTTAATTAATAGCCTCCATTTTAACGTAACTCACCTGGATTGACTTAATTAATGATAATGGCGCCTCAAGCACCTCAAGTGTCCGATCTAAAGTGCAGATGTTGAAGAATAGTGATATGCGACTGGTCAGATGTGCAAATCGGGTAAGAAAAAAATTAAGATTTTTAGGAGTTGTGAGATAGCAAAAAAGAAAAATGTATAATTAATTTGAGATAGAAACATCAAAATTTGACAAATCAAATGAAGTAAAATCATTGAAATATGATGCACGATTATACAAACAGGAAAGGAGCACAGTAAACATTTAAGCATAGTTAATACAAGTCCACAATAGTGTTTTTTATAGATCAGTAATTAATCAATAGTATTAGGCATACCAATAACTCCCTGTGCAGCAGCTTGATTCTAAACTTTCAATGACCCAAAAATGCAATTTTAAATGCAATTTGAAACCAAAATTGTCGTGAGAAGGATTTTTTTGATTGAAGAAAGAAAAGGATGATAGAAGTTGAAAAGGTGGGAGATTTTGTTTTGAATTAAATATTAATGGAAGTGGGGTTAAATGGGGGTTGGGTTAAGGTTAGTTAGATTAATAGTAGCTTTAGTTAGTTTTAGATGTAATCTGACTATTTTGCCCTCCATCTAAATGTTTAAAATCTGCGATATTTTGAAAAATGAGAAAAGTAAAAGTTCAGGTGCTTACTTAAGATAAAATGTTCACCAGATATTTATTTGAGACTTTTTTCAATAGTTCAGGTGCCCTGATGAAATCCTTATTTGGAAGAAGATATCATATCAACTTTAAGTTGATGAAAAAGATTTGTCTGGAAATCTTGGATCATCTTCTTCATTTCCAAGCACAATTCTAGTTCATTTCCAAGCACAATAATGCCATGTTTCTTCTTTCATATGTCATTATTGTGTATTAAATTAATGCTTTCATAACATATCAAGATGACATTCTATACTATTCTGAAAAAAATTAAAAAAGAAAAACAAGAAAGATAAGTCATTGTTGAATACAACAAAGCAGAATTGGCATGGAATTTATAACACTAACACTATGACGTGGTACACCCAGATCTACATCTGGTTCTTTTGCAAGTCCATCAACCGGTACACGATCTCCATCTGATGGCGTGGCGGTCGAGTCGTTAAAAAAGCGTGGCGAAAGGTGGTAATGATTAGGGAGGAGCTTGCAAGGAGGATGGCATAAGATGTATTAGTTGTTTAGAATTTGAAAACAAAGAATAGTTTGTAATAAATATCGTATAACCAATTGGCAATAGAGGGAGTAGCTCAAGATCTTGTATATGAACCCAGGGACATCAACTTCTGATATGGGATGTGCATCTTAACAACTGTAAAATAAATGTAAGTAAATAACGACGACAATGAATATTAAAGCATATCCATAATTTTATCAGGTTGTATTGTGGTGTGGAAGTTACTATCTTGAAAGTTATTTTCAGCACGACTTCGGTGACAACCGCATTGGCTTGTAGCCCTCCAAAATTAACACAATAATAATCAACGATCACATTGGTCCCTCACTTTGAAACTTGCACGAACTTACCCAGACAAAAGAACATAGTTTGAACAATATGCTAAAATGATGTTGAACGAATTTGTACAAACAATTAGGAACAATAATATTTAGAGAGAATAACATGAGATGATTTTGGTTTTGTTGTTAATAGGTTGTGGGATAATTATCAACTCCTTTTTATAGGATGTTCCACTAAGCAAAACGGCTAAAATGAATTAAAACCAAGCAATTAAACCAGGAAGTACTTGAGCAAAACGCATGGAATTTAAATTCCAGCCAAGAGCATTTAATTTGTTAATTAAAAAATTTTCCATTATTATTGTGATGATAAAAGTTTTTTGATTTTATTTACCACATTAGTTCTATTATCAAGAATTAACATGTCGTTAATATATAAACAGATAATCACTACTTATTTTAGTTTTAACACTTTTGAATGTATAAAAGAATCGAAAGTATTAACAACACCGCCATCTGTCCCTATTAGAGTATGTTAGGAAAAATAATTCTTCGTAGTAAAACATAAAATTAAAACATGTAATAATACCAAATCAAGTCGTACGTGTGTTAACATAGTTTTTTTAAAGCAAATTTATCCTTACTCCTTTCAGTGGTAAGAATTATTTAAGATAAGTCGTTTGTCTTCGAGGAGAAAATGGTTCAAGTGTAGTCTTAGAAGTACTTTAAGCTTCCGTTGAAAAAGCTATAGAGCTTGTACTTCATTCTCATACTACTATTTTGGAGCACTTTTTTTGTTGTAAATCAACAATAAGAATTACAACTAGCTATCGAGTGTAGCGATTGAACAATATTACAAATAATGAAGACAAATATGACTATTAATGTAACAGTTAGAAACTTAGAATATATACTACAAATAAAGTAGAGATAATATGAAAGAAAAAAGCTTCCAACAAGGCTTGACCCCGAGACCTCTTAAGAGGAGTCCGATTTCGGTGCATCAATAATTCCATGCATCAGGTTTATCAATGTACCCATTTAAAGGTTTCACGTGGATACTGTAACCACTTGAAACTTCATAATTGGTACAAGAAACAATATCAACATAACTTGTACCCAAATTATACTATAACAATGGTACAGTACCACATATTTATCAATCCAAAATAAAAGTAGTAAATATATATGTGATTTGTAAATTGACCCACAAATATATATATAATTGTAACGTAACCCTTAATTATATAGATAACACCTTATTATCTTGACCGTCAATCATAAATTTCTCACGCTGAGAGATGTGTATCTCTTTGTTAGATCAACGTTAGAGAATGCACTAATTACATCCATTTGATGTATGATCAAATACTCCCTCCAATTCATTTTGTAAGTCGTTTAAGAAATTTTTATTTTATTTAAATTGTTAGTCGTTTGATATTTCTAATTCAAAAAGGCTTTGTTCTTCCCTTTGTACTCCTTCTTTAATAACTAATGCATATATATATAAGGTTAATAAAGTAATTGTAATGGTTTTCTTAATATGTGTAGTGGTCTATAACGACCTTTAATAGATGATGCGCTTATCTTAAGCGCCCCCACTTGGTTAGTACATGTACATCGCCTAAAAGAGGAGGTAATCCGGGATGTGCCTTTAGCGGTCCGGTGCTTCACCTCAAGAGTGCCTAGACTCTTGATAACCACCCACAAGCAGATCCTCCCTTGAACAAATGCAGAGTTACTGCTGCACCTGCTGTGGATTGAACCCACACACTTATGAAAAATGATACTCTTATAGTGAAGCCCGTGACCATTTGAGCTATGTTCCGGGAGCATAACCTTTAATATGAATAGGAGGGAGTAATGAATAACAACTTAATCTAATACAACTCTAATTGTAGCTATCTTTTCTGTAAATCCTTTAATCACAACTCTTATAGTATATTGCACTCCTAACAAAATTATAAAATTTTACAATTTTACTAACGAAGTTCTTGGTTATGTCTATGTATGAAGTTTTTGTATACCAGTAAAACATGTGTAGGTGGGATAATAGTTAGATTAGTATACAAGATAGTATGGATTTATAGGATTATATCTTATCCTCTGAGATGATTATCCGTGGTTAATATTTGTCACAATATTACACCATGTGAAAGTTGTTTGTGGTTATACGGCAGATACAACCTACATATTAAACAAGTAGTAAATTAATTTTTTGTTTTTTTTTTGTTGCATTTTTTAATTGTTTGCTATTTGTAGGCACCAAAATAGTCACGAAATATGTTTACTTTTTTATTGCACTTTTTGTGTTATCTTTCCTTTTTTTATATTTTTTCCTTTTGTTAGTTTTTTTGTTATGTCCATGCAAGAAGCTTTTTTCTTTTCTATAGTATACCAGAAATCCATAAGCAAGTGAGATATAATAGTTAGGATAGTATACTAAGTAGTATGGATTCATAACATTATGTCTTATCCCCTGAGATGCTTATTTGTGGGATATCTTTCTTACAATCTTATACCCGATAGAAGTTGTTTATGTTATATGGCTGATTTGTTCTTACTTTTTCACGACCTGTTTAATAATTGGAATTATTCAATCGGTTCTTATTATAACTCTAAACATTCATATTGTGATATAATTAAACAATAATTTTATAGCAGTTAAAATCAAACGTGGGGATAAAACAACTTCAATTTATATATGATAGACTGGTATAAGTTATCTCCTATTTTATACACGATATCTATATTTGCATGGTATAGACTGCATTGGTTAAACGTATGCAGTGATTTAACCAAATTGAACCAAAAGAATACAACAACAAATATATACATAATTGAGTATATATACCTTCGTCTTCATATGATGAATGAGTAATTTTAGGAGATTTTTGAATAGGTAATGCTATATAGAGTACTCTTATATATAGTATACTAATTAATATTACTAAAACACCCTTTCAATTGTGTTTCAACAAAAAATTCAAATTCATTAGAAATGAATCCATTTCTCATCAATATCAGTTTCTCTCTAAATCTCATATGAAACAACTACTTACTCATTCTATTTCAGTTTCTTGCTCATCCTGACATTCAAAAATCAAAATTGATGGCTTTGCATGCTCATCAATCTCACTGCATACTCATTTAATTAAAATTCAATTGTTAAAGATCATGGTGGTCTCTCGTATTCTCATTACAAGCATATGCTTCCCATCCCAACCTTATAATTGCTACCCAATTAATTGGTGATTGTCAAATTGCTTTAATTACCCAATTTCAAATATTCTACAATTTAAAATGAAATTCAAAAAAATATTGATTTTCCTTTTGTAAAAGTAAATGGTTTTATTTCAATTATTACCCGGTATTTAGAATTTAAGAGATATATATGTTTTATTAACTAAAATTAATCTTCCTTTCTAACGTTTTTAAAAATTCTTCTCAATTAGTTTACGAATTTAAGTTTATACCCTTATAAAATTCAGAGTAATATAAAGGCATTAATTTTTATAAAGTCATCTGATAATGTTTTTAGATATAGTTTTTTCAAATAGTTATTCAAAATGTCAATGAGATAGTTATTTGATTTAGAGAGAAAAGATAACAAAAACTTGCCTAGAGAGTGCTTTGATGAGATGTAAATGAATTGAAAATTTAGGATACTGAAATTTTGGAAGGGTGATTTTGGAAATAATGTTCGGGTACTGTATTTAAATACCGTATATAGCATTAGCGTGTTTGTATTGAGATGTTTTCTTAAATTGTCCTTGAGTTAGCATATTAGCATTACCCCCTTAGCTTGCATTAGTTCATTACTCCTCAAAAGCAAGTTAAGGGTAGCTAAAGTGAAAGCAGCTTTTTTTTAATAATATATCCTCATTAATTCACCTAAATTCGACAAGAGAAGATAAAAAGTATTCAAACAATATTTTAAAATGTTATCCTTAGTTCAGCTGATTATTCCCTTTTAATTTAATTTTTATGTTTTTTTTAGCTCGCTTTACTTCAATCCAAACATATTATGTTAGTCTCTTAGTCCAACTTCTTTTCACAACACGTTATTTTTACGTAAGGCTGTAATTGGACTTGGTTTTTTAACCGGACCGGCCCAAACCGAATCGATCCGGCGGTTTTTTGCCGGTTTCTAACGGACCGGTTCGGTTTCGGTTTTTTAATTTATAGGAAAACCGATCCGGTCCATTCCAATTTAGGTTATTATAAATACACAACCCAAATAAAAACCCTGCACTTTTTTCCCATTTTTGTATTTTGGACATTTTTTATTATATATATATGTATTTTAATTTTAAAGTGTATTGGTATTAATTACATATATATCAAGACCAGGACCAATTTAAAATTGTAGTGTGGCATTTATTACAACTAGGACCGAAAATAGGCTAAAAATCAGACAAACCTTCAAATAATCGGACAAAAAATCAATCTAGAACATGCCCACTTACGTTGGCCCATAAATTGGCCCAAAAACTGACTCAAAAACTGAACCGGTCCAAATGGCGGCTTTAACCGAAATCAGTTTTTTTGGTTTTCGGACCGCTTTCGATTTCCTTTTAAAATACCGATATTGTCAAATCGATTTTTCTCCCCGAAAAAAACCGGTAAACCAGTCCGACTTCACCGCTATTTTTATGTACATAATTACGATTATATGGATATGAAAAGTAAACTGTAAGTGGGAACTCTCTCTAAACTAGCAGCTCCAAGTACAACCAAAATCCCCACATTTATCCATAGGACCCTAGACTTCTTCTCCTCCATTTTGCCAAGTATGCTGAATATTTCAGGTCATTCAGCAGAGGCATCATCAATTGACAGGTTGGAGAAGCCTGTTTTCACCCCCTCCGAGCTCGCCAGTGACAAATTCATCTCACCGCCTTATGCCGCCTCACTGCCATCTCCAAAATCGGCACCGTCCGCCATTGAGACGAAACTGAGAAGGGGTACACAGAGGGAGAATCCTCGCCAGACACGCCTCACAAAAAACCGAAAATCGATCTGGATCTATCTCAAGCGGCGATGCATCAAACCCCTCTTGCCCAAGGCTACATACTGGCGTCTCTCCCCATCCCATCTAGCAACAGGCGCTTTATCGCCCTCTCACAGTCAACAAAAGTTAACGGCACAATCGACTCTCTTTCCTCACAAAACCCAAATCGCCAAGAAGTAACAACTGAGATAATAAAGCAAAAACTAGAGATGTTGTTTCAAATAGACAAGAATAATGGCAAAGGAGATCAATTGGAAGATTATTCGGGCATAGGTAACGCAGTAGCTAGGGTCGCCTCCAACACAACGAAGCAAACGTGCTCAAGAGCTCAAACATCTGCTGCACTCGAAGTGGATTGCATACCTGCCATAACGGAAATCCGAAGGACACTTTTCGCAAAAAATTGTGAGTTTATTACTGTGAAACTTCGCAAAGCACCTCCTTCCCAACAGGTTAATGAGCTACCACTTGACAATTCTAGATTGATTGCTTACAAAATAAAAAATTCTGGAAAAATCTTAAGACTTGATTCTAGACTACTATATCCTCCTTCAACGACTAAGACGATGGTTAAAGTTATTGATGATGTTAGCTGCTTACAAAATATAACAACTGAAAATGTAAAAAATATTAGTCACGAGACAATACTTGTGCCCACTAGTTTAAGTTTAAGTTTAACTTCAAATTCTGAGACCAAATTAGACCCAAAACCTATCGATAATCACCAACAACAAAAATTAACACTTACTTTGCATAACAAGGCTTCTGTTTTTCCTTTAGCCAATTTAAAGTTAGATTCAGACTTGCATTCCTGTTTTGGGGAGCAAAATTTACCTAATAAAATCAACTTACGGTCACACCAATCCCCGAATTCAATGAACATTAGGAACAATACGAACCATAGGAACCAGCAAAAGGATTTAGTTGATATCTATGATAATATAGTTAGCCTTAGAAGTCCTACTAGTATTGGTAAGAAAAGAAAGCGAGTTGTAGCGGACTTTTGGAGAGCTAAATTCAATATGGCTGTTGAATCGATCATGGAGGACACGCAACGCCCTGCTAAAAGGTCTCGTTTGCTTGGGCCAAAAACAGGTGAACTCTTAACAGAACCCTTCAATCTTGTCTTCTCGTATAATATGCACATCGATCACTATAAACACAGGGCTTTGGTGGTTGTCCCTCAACAACCCCAAACCAACTCTTAACCTCCTAAGTTGGAACCGTCGAGGACTAGACAAATCCTCGATAGTTAAAACTTTAAAAAAAATTAACCGTTCTCATAAATTAGATATTTGCTTCCTTTTCGAAACTATGCATTCTACTGTTGCAGTTGATAAACTTTTATCTAGTTTAGGATTCCATGTGTCTTATGAAGTCGATTCAGTTGGTAAAAGTGGTGCCCTTTGACTAGGGCTAGCTTCGAATATTTCTCATCAAATATGTTCAATTAATAAACATTTAATTCTTCTAGAAGTTTATTCAGAATCTGAGACTCCTTGGTACTTAGGTTGCCTTTATGGCAATTCTAACCTTAGTCTTCAACTTGATACTTGAAATTTGATTGAATCTATATTTTTACGTTTTATTAATAAACCTTTAACTCTTATTGGTGACTTTAATCAAATCTTATTTTAGAGCGACAAATTTCCTATTCCTACTAAAACGATTAAAGGCTCTAATTCCTTATTTAATTTCCTCACTTGTTGATGTCTTAGACCTTAAGCACATAGGTAACTCTTGTTGGAAATTGATGTGTCAATTTCCTCAATTAGTGCCCGTGAACTATATCATCTATATATACGGTTCAACAACCGATAGTTATCTGAACTATCAATAGTCTCACCCGAGATAATGCCGGGGGTCATCGAATGGCAGACTAGGCTCTCTCGATGATCTTCGGGATTCGTGTATACGGTCTTATACGTTGAATCCCGATGCCTTCGTTACTCGGGCTATGAGGTCACACACGTAACAATTACCGAAGATACTTTCGAGTAGTGACCCGAAAGTGAATAAGGGATTTGATCCATATTGAGGAATTTCGGTTCGATCGAGATCGTGTCCCGACCGAACCGATGGTGCGCCCGGAATTGGTTCCGGACACACCATTTGGGGTTTATGTATATATATATATATATATGTGAGATATATATATATATATATATATATTATCATTTATTGAAATGATTTAATTAATTAATGAATTAATTAAATAAGATATGATTTAATTAATTAATTAAGATTAATTAATTCCATCATCATGAATGGTTGACATCTTGGTGGCTACTTTATGCCTTGGGAAGGCTTTGTAAGTCTTGGGAAGAACTCTTGTAAGAGAATCTTCCATGGACCAAGAGGCATTAACCATATGGATGGTTAATGTGTTTGTTTAGTGTATAATGTGTTTCATCATCCATTCTATATCATAAGATGATATAGAATGGGTAGAACATCAATCTAAGTCTTGCATATCTCTTGCTAGAGAACACAAGAACACAAACAAACACACTTCATCTTCAACCTCAACCCTCTAGCAAAACTCTAAGTGTAGAGTGTAGAACTAGTTCTACATTTTTGCTATAGTAGTAAAGACTACATACTCCTCAATAACACACACTAGTCCAAGTGTGTCTTATTGCTATCTAAGGTATTGGTGTGGACTATTTCATAGTAGTTTCATATCACCTTGGTGATAGACATTTCTTCAAGGAGAAAGCAAAGGAGCAAGGTGTGGGGATAAGCGCTTAAAGATTTACAAAGCTTCCGCTCACGCTTCAAAGGTATAACTTTGTAGCACTACTCTTTTATATGTTATTTGTAGCATATTCACACTACCTTTAAACATATACTTCTATGAGCTAGTTTCATTGTGTAAGTTCTAACGATCAACGAATTAGGGTTTTCTAGACATATGAACTATCGTAGTTCATTGTGTCTTGCAACCCCGGGATATTCCAACAACTCTTTTTCTTGGATAAGCTCTAAAAATGGCTTTCAGAATTATGAAAAACTTGATAGGGCGAATGGAACACTATATTTCCTCAGGGTTTTGTAGAAGGATTCCCAGTTCAATGTTCGGATCATGGACCCTTACTTCATCAAACTAAGACTAAACCCATTAGAAATAATAACTCGTTTAAATTAGAGAATTTCCTTATGACTTTTTTCGAATTTAAAATTTTACTTCGTGAATGTTGTAGCTTAAGTCTTTTTAGTAATACACCTGCTCAAAATCTACTTTATAAGTTAATTCAATTCAAAATTAGGCTAAAACAGTAGAACTCCACTAGAATAGGCAATATCCATTTCCCTATTAAACAACTCTAACAGCTATTAAGTCACCATCAGAATTAATACTTAACTTCTAATGAGTCCTCCCTTAGAAATCAGTTAGACAACCTTTTAGTGTGAGAAGAAATTTTCTTGCAACAACAATCTTCTATTAACTGGATAAATAATGGTGATGTTAACACTATATTCTATCGCACTTACGTTAATACTAAAATCCGTAATAACAATATATTAGAATTATATGACTCTAAGGATAATCTGATAACTACCAATATCGACTTACAATTACATTGTCGTCACTTCTTCAAAAAACCTCTACCAAAGTCCTACACATCAAACTATTATACTTCCTGAATTACATGACAATCACAATTTTCCTACTATAAATAATATATCGACTCAACTCACTAACTCACAATCATTAGATTTCGATAAACCATTCTTTCCTAATGAGGTTTACTTATCTTTATTCCAAATGCAACCCAATGAATCCCCTGGCCCCGGTGGTTTTAATGCCAGTTTCTACCAACAAAATTGGGACATCTTACAACATGATATCACTATGACCACTCTAGACTTCCTAAACAATAACATTCTTCCTTCTCAACCACACTTATATAGTTATATTACCCTCATCCCTAAACGTCCTAATCCTAAATACATCACTGAATATAGACCTATAAGTCTTTGCAATGTTATTTATAAAATTGCTTCTAAAATCCTTGTCAATCGGCTAAAACCATATCTCTCCGAACTCCTTTAAAAATTTTAAAATGGATTTATACATCAACGCAATATTCAACACCACATTATACTCTCTCAAGAACTCACTCAAGAACTCACTCATGGCCATTCCTTCTCCACACCCTTCACAAATTGAACTTCCCTGCACATTGGATTAACCTCATATATACTTTTATATCAACAGTTCAATACTCAATCAAACTTAACGGTAATGTTACTTAACCATTCCATCCCTCATGCGGACTACGGCAAGGTGACCCACTGTCACCTATTCTTTTCTCCATATGCACTGAAGCTCTTTCTGCATCACTTATCCATGACCAAACAAATAGATTGCTTCCTGGAATTAATATCTCCAGAAATGGCCCAAATATACTCATCTCTTATTTGCGGACGATAGTTACTTCTTCCTAAAACTTGATATTAAATATGTTCAAATCTTTAAACACACCCTTGAAGCATATTGCAACGACTCTGGTCAACTAATAAACTTCGATAAATCTCAAATCACATTTAGTCCTCAGACCTCCAATTCAAAATTGACCAAATTTTTCAAATTTTACCATTCTTTAAATCCGAGACTTCGGTAAATATCTAAGAATCTCTCTTGACATAACTACACATAAAATGCAAATATTCCAAAACGTCGTTGACAAAATTCAGCAAAAAATTCAGTCCTGGACCATTAAATTTCTTAACCAAGTTGGACGTCTATTACTAATCAAAATAGTATTAACTAGTATGTTAGTATATCCTATGTCCATTTATAAATTTCCCATTAATTATATCCACAAAATTGAACATATTTTTTTCTAATTTCCTTTGGAATACTCACAGATTTTACGGTATAGACGCTTATGACCTCCCCCTCTATGCCTTGCGGTAATGATTCCTCTGGCATTACGACCTTTACCACAATGATGCTGCCCATAGATCAAATTATTTCGTGGATTGGATTTCACTTGACTGTTTCCGGTTCCATTGCGTGTGCTCGGGGTAGAAGTTTTGTATAAATGTATCGCCATGCTATTAAGTATTTTGATTTAAGTTCTTTTCTTTGTAAGAGGTGGAATAGAATAACCCGGTTGAAGCGTAATGATCATACGTCTGTAATGCATTGTATAATTGGAGTTTTCTTCAAACTCCTCAATATTTAGGTGGTTTAGGTATTAAAAACCTTACTCTTTTCAATCTTTCACTTCTAGCCAAATCGAGTTGCCAATTGCTTACTAGCTCTACTAATCTTACAACTAAAGCACTTAAATTTAAATATTTCCCTGCAACTTCATTTCTTCATGCCAATTCCAAACCTTCTTCAACTTTCACTTGGAAAAGCCTTCATGATGGGTTATCCAAACTTCAACATTCCCTTTCCTGAAAAGCTAATAATGGAGCCTCTATTAACTTATGAAAAGAGCCATGGTTACCTTTTAACATCAATCTGGAACAATTTTGTAAGCCTAACACAACTATCCACACCCTTCAAGACTTACTACTTCCAAATCGGAAATGAATCACTGTCTTACTACATAATTTATTTCCCTTATATATTACTAATATTATTTTAACTGTCCCTATGAATGGCAACCCTAACTAATTACAATGCAAACCAAAAAATCAGCCCAAAAATCCATCTACTAAAAATATATATACGTATCTCTTGGCAACTCATGATACATAAGCTAAAATTTCATCAAACTATCACTAACTTCCTAAACGTATTTGAAAATATTTGCGAAAACTCCGAATACCACAAAAAGTCAAATTCTTCATCTGAAAACTTCTCTATAATAGCCTCCCCACATTACTAAATATTCAAACTAAAACATCCAAAATAATTTCAACAAACTGCACCTTCTGTGGGCGCGACCAAGAGCTGGTTGACCATCTCTTCCGTTCATGCCCGGTTATACTACCCATTTGGCACAACTACAACCCTTTCAACTTACGCTCTCCAACAACCAATATCATTAACATCATTAAAACTAGTTTACTTACACCACTTAAACAACAACTACGAAATAACACAGATTACACATTTCTATATTGTACACTATGGACCATTTGGATTATGCGTAACAAAATCATCTACCAACAATCAACTTTTGACTGCCAATCTTATCCATCACCCTAACCTTCTTCCGAAATCTTGGAGTCTTTCATCTAACAAACGCCCTTCTACTACGAATACAACACATACAAATCTACATACTATCACCACTAATACAAATATCATTCTTACTCATACCCACTCCATATCACTTGACACTCTTATATATACTTTTTAGGTTACTATTACTTTTATAGATCAACCTTATATCACTATATTAAGTTATACTAACCTAAATATTCAACATCATAAATTTACAAGTACCACTAATACTGCATACACTATACATACACTGCCTTCTCTTGTTATGGAGGCATTTATCACTATACTACTGCTCATGCATGCAACCTCACCTTATTCTATCTATATTATTTTTGATCTATTATCATCACAGGTTATATCTAAATGCTTATCATGGCTCCGACACCATGATGAATAGAAGCACTTTTGGTCCAGCTACCTTTCGGATAAGAATACTATAGTTTTGGTTCCTACAGTACTTACCTCTTTTATCGTGCTTTTAACTAAATTTCCCCCTTATAAGTCTCATTTTGTAATCCCTCTTAGAACTTCTGATGATCATATTATATTAGGAAAAAATATCATTAGTGTTTATATGCACAATATATCGGGGCGTCCTAAATGTAAGCCTTAGATATATGATATCATATGGAGCAAATTGCTGAAATGGTCCCCGATAGTATGACCAAGTTGCACTTTGGTCCTCAATAGTTACACAGTTTCACGTTAGTCCCCGAAAGTGGCCAAAAAGTTGCACTTTAGTCCCCACGTCAAGTTTTACGTTAACATTTCAGGTTTAGGAGTTAAAATTGGGGTCAAAATATAATTTTAAAGATTTAAAGTTGATTTTTTTGCCCCAATTGGTGCCAAAATGAAACTCCACAACCCTCTCCCGCCAAAATTCCCTTTTTTTCTTCACCCCAATTAGTGTTGTGGAGTTTCATTTTAGCACCAATTGGGGCAAAAAATCAACTTTACCTCTTAAAAAATACATTTTTACCCCAGTTTTAACACCTAAAGCTGAAATGTTAGCGGAAAAGTTGACGTAGGGACTAAAGTGCAACTTTTTTGCCACTTTCAGGGACTAACGTGCAACCGTGTAACTATTGGGGACCAAAGTGCAACTCGGTCATACTATCGGGGAGCATATCAGCAATTTGCTCATATCATATATATATATTTGTTTGTTTAATACATTATATAAAAAAAAATTACGATTATATGGTATTATGGTGGCCGCTTAAAATAATTATCTCCCCCACCCTAATTAATTAAAATTTACATAGAACAAGAAACAGAGGACAAGCTAGATCTCAAAGAATAATGCACAACATGAGGAATGAAGCTAGGCACCATATATATCTCCCACTGGTCCTCTAGGCTTCATACATCGGAAAAAGGTACAATACTTCTAAAAGTAAAATATACTAATTCATTATTGTGGGCAAAAATTATTTTGACGACTCAAAATATACATGGTTCACGCTCGTTCAAGAGTATCGGTGTTATTTTTATATTAAGAATACAATACACACGAAACGTACGTTACCATGGAAATAAGGGCCGTGAAAATATGTTTTACCATTATTATGTAGCATGCATGTGACTGATATCACAAAAACAAAAACATTAGTAATGAATAGGTAATACATGTTCTTCTTGTATAGGCTTGTCACAGTTTGCCACTTGAAGAGTTCCTACTTGAGGGGTTTGCTTCATTTTATGATTATTGATTTCTCCATAGAAATAAGAAACAAATCCCCAAATTGAGAGTACCAGAGAGACACCCTTTTGAGCTTGGAACTTTTCATGAAAGAATATAACAGCCATGACCTCAGTAATTGGGATGGTGGTTGCTGAGACTATGCCAGACAAGAGAGATGAGGCACAAAATATAACACCATTTAATCCCAATAGACTGCATTGCCAAGCAATGGCATTACTTGCCAAAACTATGTAATAAATTAGGGATCCAAGATCATATTCTCTAGCTTCCCTTCCAATTGCCTGCACAACAAAAAAGGTGAAGGTAATTGCGATTTGGTCGTCCCGATAATGGGATGAAGTTGCATGTAAGTCTTAGCTAGTTAATGTATTGCAAATTTGCTTGTTAAAGTATTGCAAATAAGGCAATGAAAGTGGCACATATGCAGTTTTAGACCGAAAAAGTGACAAAATCTTGCACTTTGAATTAGGGGTCCAAGATCGTGTGATGTGTACGGGTGTATAAGTTAGAGATATTTCTATTTGAAATTGTGTCTCGGTGATCGTGAAAACTCAAATGGGACAAATAATAGCTTGGAATGGAGGGAGTATGAAATTTGACAAAAAAATCGCTCACATTTTATATTACTTGTAATATAGTATACTTAACCCTCCATTTAAATAACTAAAACAATATAAAAAGTTATTTTTGTAAAAGTACTCTTCCATTTATATTTTCTAAACAAAAAAATAATAAGTAATTGATTTGAAATTGGTGACATAAAAATGAAAACGTGCTTCTGTGAATTACCAATGAAGGCTTTAAACTTACAAGATGTAAAAAAGTGCATATAAAAGTTGATTGGGTACCTTAAAATCATTGTTGACCAACATTCCAATTGTACTAAAACCAGTAGCAAAAAGACACATCACAAAGTCAAACTCCATTGCCAAGGTATAAGTGATAGTTTGATTTGATTTAGTGTAAGCCAACTCCATCAAAGGCATCACAAGACCATTTATAACAGCAGCCAAACCCATCATCATAAACCCCATAATATACTCTTTTTTCGCTTCTCCTTCAGGCCTATCGGTGCTGGCATTCAATGCCAGCACCGCGCCTCCTACTGTCAACAACACGACCGCGTTGATAGTGTAGGGTGTCAACTTTTGGTTGACAAGAATAAACGCGAAGCCAGCCGTGAAGGCGAGCTGGCACGCATAAATAAGAGCCCCGGTGGATACTGGGAGCTTCGAAGAGCCATAACCATACAAATAATTGATCACCCCAAAGATGAGGCCAATGAAGGCAGCACAACGAAAAAGGAAGGGCTTCATTAAGATGAGTTTGGCATTGTTTGCGCCTTGAGTATTGCGGCGTTTGAAGTAGGATATGGAGAGGGGGATGAGGATAATAGGGCAGGCAGTTGTTTGTAGCCAACTTGAGAGCCATAATCGAGTTCCTCCATGGATGAAGTAGAGACGAGTGATTAAACTACCAGCACAAGCACCTGTTAGGAGGAGAAATGAGCTCAAAAAGAGGAAGAATTTCATCAATGGAGTGTTGCTCTTATTGCTCTCCATTTTGTGATATTTTGATGGTTTGAAAATGAGTAAGGTTGTATAGCTATTTATAGCATGCATGTATGTCCATGTGCTTACATTGCTAGTAACATGATGAGAAATTCATTACACTATAGTTCAACTTTATGGAAGAAAATGGAGTAATATGATGAGAAATTTCCTAAAATTTGTTAGGAAGGTGAATTGAAGTGGATAAACAAAATAGGATGAATGTAGTATTAGACTTCTGTAGTGGAGGATCAGTAGTTGATGCTCCTGTAGAGTATGCACTCAGTATATCTCGAGGAAATCATATCACTAGGGAAGTTCCATGTATGTGACAGGCTCATATAAAAAAGTGTTGATAGAGATATCGAACTCATGTCCTTACGATCACACAAAATAATATACTTCACCATCTATGAGCAGACTGGATGAGGCAGGTATACCATGCCGATTGTTGTTGCGGTGATGAAAAATTTCATCGGAAGTCGATATCATCCAATAATGCGATGCTAATTGGTTTTAGAACTGACCTCGTAGACTCCTAACATGGTATCATGAGTCAATCTCGAGCGAATATAATATAAGATCTTAACTACTCTCTTTATTGTCAATTGATTTTAGAGTGGAACATATACTCTTAACACGGACCTAGTGAGGTTTCCCTTATGTAATATATATGATTTTTGGAATTTTAAAAATCTAGTTTAGATGGTTGGAACTTAATTAATTAGGTGAAAGTCATATATTTATGTTTTGGCTCTATTTTTAATTTAGTTTAAAACCTTTTTTGATAGTTTAACTATTTTTTTCAAAGTACACATATATAAGTAGCCTTAATTTCATTTGGGCACTTGAATTATTAAAAAATTCCAAGTAGGTACCTGGACTGAAAAAATGACACTGAACTTTTATTTTTCAATTTTTATTAGAATTTTTGCAGGTTTTGACATTTTAAAATTTCTTAACCCATGGGCAAGTGTAATCATATTGAAAATATAAGTTTTTGACGGAAAAAATTCGAGAAAAGTTCAGGTGTCATTCCGAAAAAAACATTTTAGCACAAAGGTTGGAGAAAAAGTTCATGTGCCAGACGAAATATCAGTCATCCATTTTTATAACTACCATTTTTCAGCATACTAACAATATTTTATATTGTTAATTTATGACATGAATTATTTATAAAAAAAAATAATATTTTATATTTGATACTCGCGAATATATTCGATTAATTACTTTTATTATGTTGATATTTGATATTCGAATCGTATTCAACATTGAGATTTCGAATTTTTAAATTAAAAATATATTAGGCTTTTAAGAAAATAAATATAATTATTATATAAAGTAATGAAAGTTAAAATCTTCTCAATCTATGGAATCCGCTGAATTCATCCACGGAATGCAAGAAATTAAGCAAAAGAAATTGAATTCACCAGCGGATTCCAAAAGTATGCAAACCATACACATCACTGCATGTCTGCATCAGCCTCCTATTTCAACTATAAAGTAGCCAAAAGTATATATACAAACCATACACATCAGCCTCCCATTTCAACTATTCAATTCATCTTGTGGATTCCATTTACTTCAGCCGCCACAATATGTAATTAATTTTTTTTCCGTGGATAAAAAATAACGACTGTGAAAGTGGTGGGGTATTGTGTGAAGAGGGTGTTGAGGAAAGAGGGGGTGAAGGCGTTTTATGCGTCGCATAGGGTTGCATATTTCATGCTTTTGTCGGTGAGTTTTCTACCATGTAATATTCACCGGTGGTGATGTATCTATGTTTTATCTAAGGATCCCGTCCGATCCGAGTCTAGGAAGACATGTCCAAGAGAAGATAAGTGTTCATGAGAAAATGGACAAGCCCACTTCGAGGTTAAGGGGAGGCCCTTCTATGGGTCCAAGACCACCAGATGGTGATACTTGGCATCATCTTCTCATCTCTACTTTAATCATTTCTCTCTCTATCTTTAGTATAAATAGCCATACTTTCTTCCATGAAAACGTAATTGATTTCTAAGACAACTACATTAGTTAACGCACTTCCTCGGCTTTTACTGACTTAAGCATCGGAGTGTCTGTGGCCGCCAACGGTCACACTTTCAGGTGTAGCAGAATATACGAAGAACGGACCCCTGGTTGACTGGCTCCTAAGGCGCGCCGCAACCCCAGGCGCACCATCTCTACACGAAGGTTCCAGGCCCCGGTCAGTTTGGATATTACAGTTGGACCCTCACCCTTGTTGGCCCATCCCGAAGGCGAGGCCCAAAGGAGAGCAAGTCCATCAGGCGGAATTTCGTTGATCTTTTTCAATATTATTTTTTTACAATATTTCTTGACTTTTTTGTTTTCTTGAAATTTACTTTTGTTAATATTGTTGCAAACTCATGGAAATTTTGACAAATTACCATGAGTTTGAGGAGGGAGATGATTATGAACAATGGGAGTAGTCCATTGAAAAAAAAAAGAAATAACAATTGATTTATTCTACTTCGAGTTGAAGTGGAATTTTGAATAACATCTGACAGGTTCGAAAAGGATGGCGTTCTTGGCAGTTACTGATCAACGAATTACGCATTGTCTGGCGAGTCCGATACGCATTGTCTGGCGAGTCCTATACGCATTGTCTGGCGAGTCCGATACGCATTGTCTGGCGAGTCTTATACGCACTGATCTGACCGGGTTCGAAAAGAATGACGTTCCTGGCACTTACTGATTGATGATATGCGTTGTCTGGCGATTCCGATATGCGTTGTTTGGCGAGTCCTATACGTATTGTCTGGCGAGTCCTATACGCAGAGATCTGACAGGTCCAAGAAGTATGGTGTTCATGGCAGTTATTGATTGACGAATTATGCGTAGTCTGGCGAATCCGACACGCACTGATCTAACAGGTTCGAAAAAGATGGCGTTTCTGGCAGTTTGATTGACAACATGCATATTCTGGCGATTTCGATATGTACTGATCACGGATCCGGCTTGATCCAAATTATTTTTTTATACTATTATTTGATGTATTGCAACCTCATGGAAATTTTATAAAATTACCATGAGTTTGAGGGAGGGTGTTAGGCTAATCGGCAACCCTAGCCCATAAACGCATAGAGTATATTAGGCTTAGGGTTAGATGAATGTGTACCTATAAATATAAGTGTTCAATATTGTATTCACAACAACAACTATTATTTTCATCAATAATATATCTCTCTATTTATACAATTAATAATAGCTTTAGTTAGTTTTTTGGGGTGATTGTAGTGAGAAGGATATTCTAAATTCGCAACCTTTAACCTTTTAGTTTTAAAAATTATTTTGGACAGATTAATTATACTACATAATTTCTCAATACTCAATTTATTCAAAGAGTCAACGTAATTATTTTTGAAGACCCACTGATTTTTTTCCTTTTACTTAATGTTTTACGAGTTACTTTATTTTAAATTTCACTTCTTAGTTATATATTTTATACTTTTCTTATCTTTAATTATTTATTTATTTATTTCATAAAATGTCATCTCCTATCTAAAAAAACAGTAAAAATAGAAAAAAGATGGAAGAACTAGTTGGTAAAAAGATTTAAAAAATTTCACAATGTGACAAGAAGGATTGAAGTAATTAACAAGTTTATGCATCGAAAAGGATAAACTGGGAGAGATAGATACCAATTCTTTGTAAAACCGACACACTAAATGCCCCCACGCACCCTTACCATGGAGTATATGAAGGAGGTGAATTGCTGGATGTGCCTAAAAGCAATGCTCAGAGACTTTTTTTTTTCTTTTTTTCTTTTCGTAATTTATAATAGGGGCCCCTTTTTCAATTTTCACTCTAAGCCTCGAAATGTCAGGACCGACCCTACTTCTCGTACTACTATTTAGGAGCATTTTGTTTTTATAATAAATCAGCGATAAGAATTTACAATTAGCTACCGAATGCCGCGATTGAAGAGTATTACAAATAACGAACAACGAATGCCTACTAAAGTAACAGTTAGAATATATACTACATATAAATTAGAGATAATGTGAAAAAAAATGCTTCCTCCGAGACTTGAACCCCCAAATCCTCCTAAGAGACTTCTTGTACACCTTATTCTCTTCACCGTCAATCATAAATCTCTCAAGCTGGGACATGTGTATCTCTTTGTTTAGTCAACAACTCAACATTAGGAAATGGAGTATTTACATCCGCCATTTGATGTATTACCAAAGACAAATTTAGCAAAATACCATGGTCAACGCATGGTATTTGCAAAATTGACCAGATGTAAATTAAATTGGAGTTTAGCACATTTGACACATGAACTGACTATTTTGCCCTTAAAAAAATCTAATATATATGATCAAATATATAATAGGATGGCAACCAAAGACAGTATGATCAAAAAGAAAACGGCTATTTGTCCAAAATGCCTCTTTTGTAAAGACGAAAATGAGAGTGTTCATCATCTATTTATAACATGCACATACACTCAGGAACTCATGGAGATTCTCAAAATGCCAAGCATGGACAACATTTCACATAACTTTAGAGATGTATACGAAGCAACAAGAATGAAAATCCCTCCAGATAAGTTCAGAATCTGGCTTACCTGTCTCTGGGACATTTGGACTCAACGAAACAAGATGTTGTGGGAAGGGAAGTGTAGATCTCCTCAGGAGGTTCATCAATTTGTGATCTACTACCTTGAGGCTGACAGATCGGCTCCGCTTATGCTAAACCAAGCACGGCCACCCGACGGGACGTGACTACTCACTCGCCGACAACATGCATCTCGGCTTCGTCTCTGAACTGTAAGAGGGGGCTTAGTCTTCATTGAGGACTCCAGGAGATGAATGTAGAAGGGAGGTGTCTGTGAAGTGGGAGAAGGAAGAGGCGTGTCGATCTGCCTCCCAAGGTTTAATGAAGTAGTGTTTGAGTAAAGGCGGAAATAATGATGTGAGATGGGGTTATCCATCTTTTTATACCACTTCCCAATAGGGTTAGGTTTCAGAATTTAGGCTATGACCATGACCCACTGAATTGTGGGTGGGCTCTATGGCCGCTTTCTTTTGTTTCCCCTTTTAGTGGCCCAATTAAATAGTTCAGTCTGATGGGCTGTGAAGTTGTATTTGGTCCGCACTTGTATCATGTTGATTACTTATTATAATACATCGCTAATTTTACAAAAAAAAAAAAAAATCTAATATATATACTTTATTCTCTCTTCATTTTATTCACTTTCTTCAACTCACTCTCTCTCTTCTTCTCTCACCTCAAATTCTCTCTAGCTTTCTTCCTCCACCGCTCATTTCGCCGCCCACCCTCTTCACCGGAATCGTCATCTTCACTTCCTTTATAAATGCTTTGGTCCTTTAAAGTTGTTTTTCTTAGAAAAGTTTAAATCTTTTTCAATTTAGTTGACTCAAAATCCCGTTTTTCAATATAGTTGATTTAAAATCAAGTTTTTTAATTACTTATATACTTTATATATATTGTGTTTTTATTATTTGAAGGTTTTTGAACAAAAATTTGGATCTTTTCTAAAAAGTTTGAATCTTTTCTAAAAAGATTGAATCTTTTCAAAAAAGTTTGAGTCTTTATTAAGATTTTTATGGATATGTGGCTAAATTTGCACTAAAAATTATAGATATATGTGTAAAGTTTGTTCTTTTGGTACTTTAATATTGTTTTTTGAACAAAAATTGAATCTTTTTAAGTTGAACACAAGATTTTGAGTTTAAATAATGTTTAAACTATGAATTTATGTTTTATATGTGTTATGTGTATGTAATTTGAAGATTTGATGTTGTTTTGTAATAAAAGTTCGAATCTTGGGGGTATTATGTTGATATAGTCTCGTTTCTTATAAGTATAACACTGTATAATGAAGTATAATCCAGTATAATCCAGTATAATAAATTATAATAAATTATTATGTTGTTTTGTATAATCGATTATAATGTCGTATAATAAAGTATAATAAATTATAATGAAGTATAATCCAGTATACATTTTATGCGTAAGTACAATTTATATAAGTTGTTTAATACTGAATAACATTGATATAGTTGAGTTTTTATAAGTATAACACTCTATAATTTTATGTGTGTTACATGTATGTAATTTGGTTTAATTATTTCAGGTTGAAGAATTAGTGAGTTCAAGTTCGAAAGTAGCACAAATGACCGTTGGAGAAAAGATTCATGTTGAAGAATATAAATTTGATTCTTTTTATTTCTTTTTTCTTTTCTATGGTTCTTTTTAGTCTTCAAATGTATTAGTAACATTTATTTGTTCCATACCCTAATGAAATCAACATTTCTTTGTGGTTTGTACTAATTTTAATATATTAATCCAGTTTTTATGGTTGTATCCAATTTTTATGGTTGTATCCAATTTATGTCCGATTTTTTTGTAATATATATCAAATTAATGGTTGTTGGGTTGAACTTTGTAACATCAATTTGATGCAAAATAAATCGCAAAGATAAATCATGACAAAGTTAGGTTATTTGGGAATTTAAAGTGATTACAACGTAATATAATGGATTATAATGGATTATAATAGCTTCAATTTTCATTAAGGGCAAAATAGTCCGTTCACACATCAAATGTGCTAAACTCCAATTTAATTTACATTTGGTCAAAAACGCAAATACCAAGCGTTAACCATGGTAGTTTGCTAAATTTCTCGTAAATAATGAATAACAACTTAATCTAAGGAGTACAACTCTATTGTAGCTATTTTTTCTGTAAAGCTTTTCACAATTCTAATAGTATGCTATATTCGTAAGTCTCTTTGTCAAGTTTCTTTATTATGTCCATATGTGATATCTTCACATATTACGTTAGTCTCTTTGTCATAATTTTTTCCACGGCGCGTTATTTTTATGTACATAATTATGATTATATGGTATTATGGTGGTGGCTTAAAATAATTATCTCCCCCACCCTAATTAATTACATAAAACAAGAAACAGAGTACAAGAAATTCACTAGATCTCGAAGAATAATACACCACATGCGGAATGAAGCTAGGCACCATATATATATATATATATATATATATATATATATATATATATATATATATATATATATATATATATATATATATATATCCCACTCGTCCTCTAGGCTTTATTCATCAAAATAAAAAAGGTACAATATTTCCAAAAAGAAAATATACTCATTCATTATTATGGACGAAAAATATTTTCACGATACAAATGTGCATGACTCACGTTCGTTCCAGAGATTAAAAATACCTAATATATTGAGCGTACGTTGCCATGAAAATAAGAATCGTGAAAATATGTTTTCCCATTATTGTGTAGCATGCATGTGACTGATAAATCACAAAAACAAAAACATTAGTGATGAATAGGTAATGCATGTTCTTCTTGTTTAGGCACCAAAATAGCCACGAAATTTGTTTCCTTTTTTGTTCCACTTTTTTTTTTCTTTCCTATATTTTTTACATTTTTTTCCTTTCGTTAGTTTTTTTGTTATCTTATACCTGATGGAAATTGTTTATGTTATATGGCTGATTCATTCTTAATTTTTCTTGACCTGTTTAGAAATATCAGAATTGATCAATCGATTCTTATTATAACTCTACACATTCATATTGTGGTATAAGTAAACAATAATTTATAGCAGTTAAAACCAAACGTGGGGATAAAATAACTTCAATTTTATACTCCCTCTGTCCCTAAAAGATTGGTACATTTTGACTAACAAAACACGATTTCAAACATAAATATCTTTTATTTTACATATGAAAAAATTATAAAAAAGTTGATAGTTCAAAAATATATATTGAGACGAATCTAACAAGATGTCATATATGACTATGTCATTTATTATTGGTTAATGAGAATTATTGATCAAAGTTTTTAAAGTTTGACTATGTAAAGTCAAAATGTACCAATGTTTTAGGGACGAAAGGAGTCTATCATAGACTTAGTGCTGTTACCGGTCCGGATCGGACCGGTTCTCACCCAATCTGGGACCGGACTGGTTTCAGTTTCGGAACTATTTTCGGATGACATTCCAGAACCGGACCGGAACCGGTTGAAACCGGTCCGGTTACCGGTTAATCCAGAACGGGTCCGATCCGGTCATACCCGAGATCCGAAATAGTATCCAAAATTTCAAATTGTATCCAATATACGAATTGACCCAAATAATTTTTATAAAAAACATCAAAAGAAGGAAAAATAAAATCTACAACAATTATTTGATTTGATTTTTTAAATCAAGAAATAAAGTTCACAATAATTAATCAACTTGTATTTTAAAATTACAAAATAAAACAAACAACAACTATTTTCACCATTACTTTTTGTTATTAGAAAAATCACAAAAAAGAAGAAAAAAAATTAAAAGGATAAAGAAACTGATTATTAATTAGAATAAATAAAGGTCGAATATTGAAGAAAGAAGGTCGGAGATGATGAAAATGGCCGGACGTCGGAGGAAGAAGCTGTGAGGCGGATCTGATCTGTTGGGGGGGGGGGGGGGGTGGAAGGCTATTGTTGTACGCCTAAATAAAAATGGGGAGGGAGTATTAGATCAATTCTCATATTATCCAAAAGGGTCAAGCCGATTGATCTAATGTAACCTAAAAAGGCTTTATCGGTCCATTATCGGTTTTCGGTCCGGATCCGATTTCAGATCCCGGATCCAAATTTGGAATCGGACCGAAACCGGTTTGTTAATGGATGGATTTTCGGATCGTATAAACCAGTCCGGATTCCGATTTATTCGATCCATTAACAGCACTATGATAGACTGGTATAAGTTGTCTTCTCTGTTAGATATTTATATTTATAGGGTATAGACTGTATTGGTTAAACGTATACAGTAATTTAATCAAATTGAATCTATATCGAACAAAAAAATTGGACTATCAACCAAAATTCAAGCATCATTTCTTTGGCTATTTTTTACTCCAAAGAGCCTTTCTATAGACAATTCTTTTTCATTAATAAAGGTTTCATTAAAAAAACTTCAAGCCTCATTGAACCAAAATGGAACAAAAATTTAGACTTCCACCAAAATTTAACCGAACTTCTACAAAAAAATGAACCAAAGTGCGACCAAAATTGAACCTTAGAGTGAACCTCAATTTTCGACCAAAATTAGATCTAAATTGAACAAAAATTGAACCTAAAATTCGACCAAAATTATTGAACCAAAACAATACAACAACAAATATTAAATATATACATAATTGAGTAAATATACCTTCCTCTTCATATGATGAATGTGTAATTTTAGAGAAGATAAAAAGTACGTATTCAAACAGTATTTTAAAACATTATCCTTAGTTCAGCTGATTATTCGTTTTTAATTTAATTTTTATGTTTTTATTCCTAGCTTGATTTGCCTCAATCCAAACATATTATGCTAGTCTCTTTGTCCTAACCTCTTTTCACAGCTCGTTATTTTTATGTACATAATTATAATTATATGATATTATGGTGGTCGCTTAAAATAATTATCTCCCCCACCCTAATTAATTACAATTTACATAGATCAAGAAACATAGGACAAGAGATTCACTAGATCTCGAAGAATAATACACCACATGAGGAATGAAGCTAGGCACCATTTATATCTCCCACTGGTCCTCTAGGCCTCATACATCGAAAAAAAGGTACAATACTTCTAAAAGTGAAATATACTAATTCATTATTATGGGTGAAAATTATTTTCACGACACAAATGTACATGGCTCACGTTTGTTCAAGAGAATCGATATTATTTTTACACTAAAAATACCGGACGCACAGAACGTACGCTGCCATGAAAATAAGGGCCGTGAAAATATGTTGTCCCATTATTGTGTAGCATGCATGTGACTGATAAATCACAAAATCAAAAACATTAGTGATGAATAGGTAATGCATGTTCTTCTTGTATAGGCTTGTCACAGTTTTTCACTTGAAGAGTTCCTACTTGAGGGGTTTGCTTCATTTTATGATTATTGATTTCTCCATAGAAATAAGAAACAAATCCCCAAATTGAGAGTACCAAAGAGACACCCTTTTGAGCTTGGAACTTTTCATGAAAGAATATAACAGCCATGACTTCAGTAATTGGGATGGTGGTTGCTGAGACTATGCCAGACAAGAGAGATGAGGCACAAAATATAACACCATTTAGTCCCAATAGACTGCATTGCCAAGCAATGGCATTACTTGCCAAAACTGTGTAGTAAATTAGGGGTCCAAGATCATATTCTCTAGCTTCCCTTCCAATTGCCTGCAAAACAAAAAAGTAATGATATAGTTGCACGAAGTTGCACTTAAGTCTTGCACTTTCGTCTTTCGAGTACCAATATACGTTTAATAAACTTATGGCGGTAATTGTTGATTTGGTCTCAAATTGTTCGACGAAATTGCACTTAAGTTTCAGCAAGTTACAGCTTTTAAATTAGTCTGCAAAAGTGGCGCATATGTTGTTGTCTAATACCAAGTGAGGTAGAAAGTTAGGGTGCCTTATAGAAATATCCCGTACACATTCCGTAAAGGGTTAATATACAAATATTGGTGGTTGGAGTGGGGATTGAAGATGTAATTATTATTTCTTCATGGGTTATTGTGTAAGTATTTTTCTGTACGGAATTCTATACGGAACAAATCTATACGGAACCGTAACCGGTCCGCCAAATGAGTGATAAATCTTGCTCATTCGTGCATATTGTTTCGAGGAGCAAACTGCAACATTTGTCACTTTTGATGAACATATTGGAACACTTGCCCCAGTTTTAGAGACTAATTTACATATTAGTACTAAAGTGGAAATTCATCCCACTAGCTGGGACCAACTCATCGATTGACCTCTTAAATTGATACATACTTATATAATTGTAAAGATAATCTAATATTCCATCCATCTCAAATTATCTGGCCAGTTCCTATTTTAGCAGTCTAACTTTGAAAATTTTGACCGTGAATAATTCTCACTAGACGATAAGAAATGAATAATATTGTCATATGAGAACTTGTTAGATTCGATTCAATATATTTTTTTGAAATATCAACTTTATATAATTTGTACGGGTGTAAAATTAGAGATATTTATGTTTGAAACTGTGTTTCGATGGTTGTGAAAAGTCCAATTTAAGTAACTGATTTGAAGTTAGGCACTCAAAAATAAAAACAAATTTGATATAAATTTTATATTTTCTAAATTAAGTAACTGATGATCTACGAAATTCGATTTTCACTGAAGATTTGAAGTTAGACACTCAAAAATAAAAACGTCCTTACTATCGATGCTATTACCAGTTAATGCTTCATTTCAAGTTCAAAGTTATTGTAAGAAAGAACATATAAAAGTTGATAAGGTACCTTAAAATCATTGTTGACCAACATTCCAATGGTACTAAAACAAGTAGCAAAAAGACACATCACAAAGTCAAACTCCATTGCCAAGGAATAAGTGATAGTTTGATTTGATTTAGTGTAAGCCAACTCCATCAAAGGCATAACTAAACCATTTATAACAGCAGCCAAACCCATCATCATAAACCCCATAATATACTCCTTTTTCCCTTCTCCTTCAGGCCTATCGACGCTGGCATTCAATGCCAGCACCGCGCCTCCTACTGTCAACAACACGACCGCGTTGATAGTGTAGGGTGTCAACTTTTGGTTGACAAGAATAAACGCGAAGCCAGCCGTGAAGGCGAGCTGGCACGCATAAATAAGAGCCCCGGTGGATACTGGGAGCTTCGAAGAGCCGTAACCATACAAATAATTGATCACACCAAAGATGAGGCCAATGAAGGCAGCACAACGAAAAAGGAAGGGCTTCATTAAGATGAGTTTGGCATTGTTTGCGCCTTGAGTATTGCGGCGTTTGAAGTAGGATATGGAGAGGGGGATGAGGATAATAGGGCAGGCAGTTGTTTGTAGCCAACTTGAGAGCCATAATCGAGTTCCTCCATGGATGAAGTAGAGACGAGTGATTAAACTACCAGCACAAGCACCTGTTAGGAGGAGAAATGAGCTCAAAAAGAGGAAGAATTTCATCAATGGAGTGTTGCTCTTATTGCTCTCCATTTTGTGATATTTTGATGGTTTATGATGAATTGATGATGATGGGTTTGGAATGAGTAAGGTTGTATAGCTATTTATAGCATGCATGTATGTCCATGTGCTTAAATTGCTAGTAACATTTTTAATATTGTTGTTGGTTGAGCATAGTAGTGTTTTTTATTTAAAGAAACAATATAGTATGTTCTCTTTTTCTCAAATGGAAATTCCATGATTACACTTTAGTTTAACTTTGTGGAAGAAAAATGGGGTAATATGATGAGGAAGATTTGAATTTTCCTAAAATTTTCTATAGAAATAAAGTCGATACACAAAATAGGATGAACGTAGTAATAGACTTTTGTAGTGGAGGATCACTAGTTGATGTTCGCGTAGAGTGTGGACTCAGTAGATCAGATCTCGGGTAAATCATATCACTAAGGAAGTTCCATCATTCCATGTATGTATGTGACAGGCTCGTTTAAAAAAGTGTTGATAGAGATATTGAACTCATGCCCTTATGATCGCAAAATAATATACTTCACCATCTATGAGCGGACTAATGAGGCACGTGTACCCTGCCGATATTGTTGCAGCGAGGAAAAAATTTCATCGGAAGTCGATATCGTCCTATGTCAATATATAAGATCTTGGGGTACTCCCTCTATATACTACTAATTGGTTTTAGAACAGACATCGCAGACTCCTAACATAGTATCACGAGTAAATTTCGAGTATTGGGATGCACTCTTGGCCAATATAATATAAGATCTTGGCTACTCCCTCAATTGTCAATTGATATAACACGGATCTAGTGAAGTTTCCCTTATGTAATATATATGATTTTTGGAATTTTAAAATTCTTGTTTAGATGGTTGAAACCTTTATTAATTTGGTGAAACTTATAGATACATGTTTTGGCTATATTTTTAATTTAGTTTAAAACTTTTTGTTTGATACTTTACCTATTTTTTTTCTTAAAATTTTGGTCTCCTTATTTTATTTTTTGCAAAGTACACATAGTACTCGTACAAGTAACTAATACATGTATTAAGGAAGTATGATACCAATAATAATCGATTACGTAGTCCACTTAGTTCATTACTTAGTTGGATTATCCAACTCAATCCTAATTTACTATTTCTTTCTTTTAATTTCTTTTACATTTTTCTTTTTTGCCACTTTTTTCTTTTAAATATTTGTCTTTCTAAAATAAAAAATTGTACGTCTACATTTTCAATATACTTTTTTATTATTTCGACTATTAAGTTAACAAAGGAGAAAATATATTGTCAAAATGATCTCACTAAACATGTACAAGTTGCAGTTTGGTCCCAGTTTATATTGGATCTGCAAAAATAGTCTCAAATAATGGTACAAAATGTGCATTGTAGTCGCTAAACTTTAGTTTTAGATGAAAAAAATATGATTTTTGTGAAAAGAAAACAAAGTTTTAGCTCAGTTAGCAACCTAATACACCATTGAGCAACTATCTATGCAAATAACCCCAACATTACTTATAATCACGTATTAGGGTGCTAACTGTTCTAAAATTATTCACTTACCTTTAAATTTGTACCCTCTCTATTTTTTTATTATTATTATTATGAATCAATTAATTATTATTATTATTATAATTAATTATTGTTAATTAATTATTACTTAATCATTAAATTTTTATAATTACCAATTATTATTATTATTACTAATAATTGTTAATGATAACTTTGTATTAGTTATTATTAATATTACTAATTAAGTATTTTTCATTCTCAATATTAGTCAATATTACTAACTAATAAAAATGGGACGGTTAAAAGTAACTTTTAAAAGCGACTGAAACTAAATTTTAGAGGAAAAATTAGGAGAGTTGATCGACATACATATGCACCAACTCAATATCTATGGATCAAATTTTTATTATTAATAAATTTTATATACCATTTGTAATTGAATAACTAAAGCATCATGATAGGTTAAATGGTCTTTCTAAGATCATCTTTATTTGGAGATATTTGAGGTGATAAAGTGCTCAAGTAGAGAGTATTTGAGGTGAGTAACTTTCTTACCAATTTTGAAAGAATTATTCAATAATCTCTTATTTATCATGACACATATTTTAAAGCAACCAATCAAAGAATGCCACATGGTGTTTGGAAATATATTTACTTCCAATAGAAGTTATTTGATGTACCGTTCAATTTTACTTTATTCCATAATTGTATTTGACATTTTTAACATAGTATTTCAA
Source organism: Echium plantagineum (assembly GCA_003412495.2). Taxonomy (NCBI): domain Eukaryota; kingdom Viridiplantae; phylum Streptophyta; class Magnoliopsida; order Boraginales; family Boraginaceae; genus Echium; species Echium plantagineum. The sequence continues at coordinate 31,426,563 of CM016563.1, read as the reverse complement.
TGAATTTATTTTTTTCTTTTTCACCAATTCTTTTTTTACATTTTAAAATCTATAAATCGATATTAGGTTTGTTTGATTCAGAGATCAATAAAAGTTTCAATTTTCTCTCATTTTATCTTTTTTAGCAAGAGAAAATGATATGGAAGAAGAAAAAATAGAATACCTCTTTCAAATGTCTCCTATTGTAGAGTATGGAGATATTTGAAAGATGAATGAAGATATTCAATAACGTGGAGGGGGAATAATGTGATGCGGCAATTAATATTTATGAGATGCACTATCTCCTACTGGAGATGGTAAGGATACATCCAAATCAAATAAAGCAATTTTAGTGGCTTACTTTTTGAGAGAAAATTGATGAAATGGTCCCAATAAATATGTGCTTGTTACAGTTTAGTCCCAGTTAGTTGTTGTTCTGTCGAAATGGTCCCAGTAATTGGTATATTTGGTGCACTTTAGTCCCCAATGGTTAAATATAGACAGAAAATTGTAACTTTGGCTAAAATTAAAGTTTTACAATAAGTCAAGGTTAAAACGCAAATTAGATACAAATTGGATTTTTCTTTGTTTTTTTTTAATATTTGTTTTCGATTTCTTTTTCGATTTTTTTCCGATTTCATTTCGATTTTTCTTGATATTTTTTCGCTTTTTGCGATTCCTTTTCCTTTTTTTTTTCATCTTTTTCCTAGTAAAAGGGGTTCGATTTTTCGTAGTTGTTTTAGCTAAAAAATTTCGTATCACAAAAAAATTGGTTTTTGTAGAGTTTTGGGAAAATTGTTCAATTTTGATTATAGTTCGTCAAAAAGGTCCTGCTCTGTACTTTTTTTGACAAACATGTTCGATTTGGTAGTTGTTTCGCAAAAAAATTTGATTTTGGTAGTTGTTTGGGAATAAAGTCAAAAATTGAACGTTTTTGCCAAAACACAACGAAAACCAAGTTTTTTTCCAAAATCGAAACTTTTAGCTACAAAACTACCAAAATCGAACCCTATTTACTAGGGAAAAAATCAAAAAAGAAAAGGAATCGAAAAAAAACCGAAAAAAATATTTAAAAAATCGACAAAGAAATCGGAAAAAAGCAAACAAAAAAGCAAAGAAAAATCCAATTTATATCCAATTTACGTTTTTACCTTGACTTAATGCTAAAACTTCAATTTTCCGTCTATAAATAACTGTTGGGGACTAAAGTACAACAAATATACCCATTACTGAAACCGTTTTAGCAGACAATAACTAACTGGAACCAAATTGTAACGAACATATTTACTGGGACCATTCCAGCAACTCTCATCCTCTTTTTGATAAGCATTTATATATGATAGGTTGGAAACGTAAAGATCTTAACAACACACTTGCATAAATAAACATAATCAGTAGCTATAAAATCAGTAGAATTCGAACCATAAAGAAAATGCAATAATAAATAGTAAAGAATCAATATATTATCATCAGAGTGAGTAACGAATCTTCACGAGAAAAAATACAACAAAGCACTCTTCTTTATATATCTACCAAATCAGCATCTTGTTTGTTAATAACATAACCACTTAAATTAATAACTATTAAATCCTTATATATATTCGTAAATGATGATGATATCTCGAATAACTTAGAAATCATAATGGATTTCTTATTTCTTATTAATTGACAACGAAGATTTGCATTTTATATTTATATATATATATAGGTATCTCAACTTCAATTATCATTTCAAATAGTTACCTAAACTATTAAATATTTTAAATAAACATTTGGAGTGTACATTTTTGACATAAAAACTTTTAAAATAACTCTTTTTGGCACTTAAATTTCACTTAACATATATACTCAAGACTCAAGAGCAAACCAAGAAATCTTATGTAAATTACACTTTATGGGTCCATTTTAAGTAACAAATTAGATATTTCATTGTATCAATTTTTAGCAAACCAAGAAATCGGTACTTTTCAGGACCAAAAGGAAACCTGAACTCATTTTCGGGGATCAAAATCGGCGAACCTTAGATTTTACACCACAATTTGTTAAGAGTCTATAGAGTTCCAATCTAAAATCAATTGGCAATAGAGGGTGTAGCCCAAGATCTTATATATTGACCTGGGAGGACGACTTTCAATGTGTGATGTACATATTAACACTCCCCTCACGTGTAACCCAATCTTCGGCGAAGTTTTTCTCGCCGGTATTATTTGCCGGAACAACATCGGCGAGATACACATGTCTCATTAACTCGGGTTTAACTCACAATACATGTTAAGAGTTTATGGGGTTCCCCTCCACCTATATTGTAGAGACCTAGCCCTTAAATTTTTTCTCAACATGAAAATTGGCGATCGTTTGGTGGGTGCTTTCTCGTTATTGATGTGGGGGAGGTCATGATAATGAAAAGTATCTTACTTATTATTCAAAACTATCAGGTGTTTTCAAGTCCTTTAACCATATGTACTTATCAGTCGTTTATATTGAGACGGAAGGATGGAGCACTAAACTTAATGAATTATGAATTTACAACTTAATTATTACTTATTTTATTAAATCAAAATTTATTATTTAATTTTTTCCTCTTAACAAAGTATGAATTTTAATTTTACAGATTTTTATTTCTATAATTTTATCCGCGTCTTACATATTCTTCCAAATTTATCACACATTCTTATTCAAATCTAGTTCAATTATTATTGTTTCTATAATAATAATAATAATAAATTGATGATAAAAATAATTATTAACTTTTATATAATAATAATAACTATTATCATTATTATAATAATAGTTATTATTAGTTCTATTGTTATTATCATTACTATTTCATTCTTTTAATTATTATTATTTATTATTATTATTATTATTATTTTCATTCTTCTTATTCTTACTGTTATTAAGATTATTTTTATTATTTTACTATTACTATTATCGTTATAATTCTATTTATTATAATTACTATTACTATTATTATTGTTACTATTATTATTATCATTTACTAATCATATTTATTATATTTATACTATATACAATTTAATTAATAATAATTTTGAATTTATTATTTTGTCAAATACTATTTGTTATATATATTAGGACAAACAGCATCAACCATCACCTATGTTTCATTATTTTCATCATTCACTCATTCATGTTTTATATGGTACCTGTAACGACCCGTCCCAGGTGGGCCCCCCTGAGGTTAGGCTCGATATCAAATCAGTTGCAGAGTCATCACATCGATGGATGACTCGATTAGACATACGTGATGAATGAAATAAAATAAATAGGAAGAAATGATATTCTATTTTACAAAAAAAAAATAATGTATCCATTGGGATACAACAGTCTATGACCCAACAATAAACAAAGTCAAAATCCACAATACAGGGGTCAAACAGTAAACATATGAACGACCTAAACACAACCATGATTGAGGGAGATCCTAATGCCATCATTGACATTCACTGAGACAGGGATCTAAGCACTGCAAACACCTAGCCTGCTAAAAGAATAAATCCCCAAAGGGGTCAGCTCGACAGCTAGTGAATTCTAACTCACGGGTGGCTACCAACCCACACACGTGATATGAAAGCGATAAAGAATAAATCATAAATCAACTGGGAAACAGAACAATAAATAGATAAATAATGAATCTCAACAGCTCAACAATCAATACCAGCATTAACAACAAAAACCACCCAAATACGATATCCACACATACCATACATGCAGAAATACTATATGCACCAGATCCGGACTTCCACACTGTACAATTCTCTACCTAACTCGTCTGCATCACCTATGTGACCAGCTCTAACTATCATCATATCATGGCACTACCGCCATCGCCCGCATCACCCTTGTGATCGGCTCTAAACTACCATGACATTTCCGCCATCGCCCGCATCACCTCTGTGACTGGCTCTAAACTACCATGGTCTTACCGCCATAGCCCGCATCACCCCTGAGACTGGCTCTAAACTACCATACGTTGCCGGATCATGACAATACCCATACTCATCACGTGCAAATATCTCAACATATCAATCATCAACCCTTAGTTCCACATCTGTCCTCATATCCATACTCAACATCATCAATGATCATAACATATTACAAATTTCCACACATCTCACATGCACTTACACAAACACATGTATAGGAAAATAGGCAAATGTGAGTAAAAACTCACCTCAAGCAAACAGTAACGTAATAGCTCACATGTCGAATCAGGAATCAATCAAATAGCAAAACATATTATAATAATAATATAACCTCAATTAACAACTGCTCATAAATCGTCCAAACTCCCCACAAATTAACGTATAGTCTTTTCATAATGATAAGACTTTAGTTTTAGTTCAATTATGAACAATGACGATTTTGCTCCCAAGTGTGAAATTACGATTATACCCCTCTACTATATTTAATTACATTTATGCCCTTACCCTAAACAATCACGGACTCCAACTTAACCCATCTTAACCAACAATTCACTTGAATCCCAATTACATGTCAACCTCTTATACTTTCTTATTCTTACATTTTTTAACCACAACATTCTTATAATCAATACTTAAACCGTGTTCACACATCATAACGTGAAATAGTAACTCATCGGATCATCAATAATCATCCTACATCTTCAAGTCTGATCTAGTCATTCTAACACCTCCCGTCAACATCTTAAGTCTTTAGTCCAATTCTTAATCGTTTTACCCAAAACTTATGCTAGTTACATTTAAACCCCAATACTTCAACATAATTATATATCCAATCTAAGTACAATTCTACATCCATAATTTAAATTATATAGTTAGACATCTTAAAAAATCTTCATTTTCGAACCATGGGTTCATATAATCCGCAAGATTACTAGAATAAAAGAGTTTTTAATTTGGAAGCCAACAACAACTTATTTTAATCTCAAATCCCGTTTTAATCATTGAATTATTAAAAATAGTAAATAATTTGAGTTAATCGGATAGCCTAGTGGAAAAGGCTCTTGCTAGTGACCAGAAGGTCCTGGGTTCGATACTCACCTCATCGCTAATTTACAAATAAAAAAACAATAGTAAATAATTTCAAAATAGTCCAATTTTTTGTTGAATCAGGAATCAATCAAATAGTTAAGACTCGAATTGGACAACGAATGACTATTTAACGAGTTTTATTTGAAACGTAACGAGTCCCAAGCAACATAGCAAATTATATGTACATTATTTCATTATTATATTAATTATTATATTTTTAATTTTATAAAATTATGGCATGATATTACGGTACCATATACTCACTCATCTTTAAAAAATGGTTCCAATTGATTAGTCAACTATTTCGGTCACCATTGACTTTTTTAATGTCAAACTAGTCATTTTACATCTATTATTTTATATATAAAAATTTGAAATGATTTGCCCCTCTTTAAAACTTCCTTAACCATTACGCTTACAAATAGGGGCATAATTGTTATTTTACTTCTTTTCGGTTTTTTGTTTTTAGAAACAATATATGTGAAATGTCTATTTTGCCCTTCGAAAAGTCAATGGGAGACAAAAACCGTTGACCAACCATTGATTGACCAGAAAAGTTGACGAAATAACTACATGGAACCATTTCTGAAAGTTGAGTGAATGAATGAGACCATATGAAACATGAGTGAGCAAATGGTAAATTCAGTGAAACATTAGAAAAGTTATCCATACATCAATGATCTAATGTTTGAGTATTTTGATTCAGTTGTAGTACACTTTCATATATTAAGTTTTCAGTCACTTATATTTCATATTTCAATGTTCAAACATGAGCTTACATCGAGGTAGCATATCTTTTTGATCGGGCAACACTATTCACACATAAAAAAGTGTTATTTTATACGTGAAATTATTGTTTTGCCCCTCTGTGAAGCTCCTCCAATAACTACATTTGTAAATATGGGGGCATGATTGTAATTTCGCTCCCAATATCACTATTTAGGTACATGTATACCAGATCAGTTTTGAATAGAGAAACATATATACAGAATTGAAACATCAACCATATAATAAGATTAAAATGAAATGATTTTTTTTAAAATTGTATAGAGGAATATATATCATGCTCCATCAATCAAAATTAATGTTTTTCAACCATGTTAATGAATGATGTTGTTCAAATGATTGTTCATACCACATTGGTCACATAAAAGTAGTGAAGATGCTCAATTGTACCATGTCGCATCGGTCAGAGTAAAAGATGCAAATAAATACGACTAATAATAAGCTTGTTATATTCTTGCAATTTCGACCATTAAATTTAGCTGTATATAATAATTGCAACTTGTATGGCTCTCAATATTTCAACGTGTTTTAAAGAAGTACTCGAGAGTTTTCACTAACTATATTTTATTGCACCATGTGGATAATTATATCCTAAATAATAGTGAGTGCTGAGTAAATAAAAGTAAATAGAGAATCCACTTAATATTTTTATTTACTTAGCTTGATGCGAATGTCCGATAATTTAATTTTTATCCAATAAATTATTAATCCAATTGTAAGGAAATATGACCTTTGATATTCTTAGAAAGTTATCACATTATTTTAATAACCAGTTGTTGGACTATTTAATGTCTACGCACATAATTACTACTTGAACGACTTTACTACTTCTTTCATCACATATTGTTTGTCCAATTTTTATTTTTTGGAAATTCCAAAATTGAGTATCATGTAGTTCAAATTAATGGAGGGAAAGTTAGATATTGTGAGATAAATTTAAAATTATCTAAAACTTTGTGCAAAAGTAAATAAGACAAACAAATTAGGATATTTAGAAATGAGCTTGAAAAATTTGTCACAGGAAGAAGTGCAAATTTAGAAATGAGCTTGAAAAATTTGTCAATTTAGGTGCATGTGCACGATCTACGGACACGAATGTTATTTCAAAAACCTAGGACTCATGTCAATGTTTCGGTTGGCTTTTGTATTTCAGAACTCCTACATAAGGCTATCCTTACTCCAACATTTCCACACTTGAATGTTGTTTCAAAAACCTAGGGCTCATGTCAGCGTTTCGATTGGCTTTTGTATTTCAGAACTCCTACATAAGGCTATTCTTAGTCCAACATTTCCACATACACTTGACTGAAATAACACAATGGTGCTACACAAAACACATAGGTGGTTTGTCGATTGGCTTATTGTGCTTGTGAGGCCAACTAAGAGGTGGTTTTATCTTGGGAAACGTGCCTTTACCACCAAAGGAGAGAGGTCGAATATATTCTACGAAAAACGGTGTTATCTTGACTCCATTTAATTTTATTTGTTGTAATCATTTTTATCTATTGTAATCCTAGTCATATCAATTCATTTCTGATTTTTATAAAATATTATTATTTGATTTTATATACCCTATAAGCGTCCTACAATATATAACACTTTCGTTAATTGCAAGAAATTGTACAATGACCGTGTTATATTTTTGTTACGTGATAAAAGGAGCAGATTGATAAATGATACTCTTTCCATTTCAAATACTGGATTGTTTGTAAAAAAAAATTTTTTTTTATATAGTTGATTGTTTGTGCAATTCAATGTACTTTGGTATTCACTTTTTTTCTTTTTGACCCTTGCTTTAAAGGTTGTTTTTCACTTAGAGAGTATTATGTAGAGTATAATAGTAAATTTTCTTAACCCTTAATAAAATAATTTTTTACTAAACAATCAAATATTTAAAGCAGAGGGAGTATGTGTGCATCTGCACTGTTAATAACTTAATATGGTTCGAATAGCTTAGTGGAAAAGGCTTTCGCTAGTGACCAGAAGATAGTAAATTTCCTTAACTCTTAATAAAATGATTTTTGACTAAACAATCAAATATTTAAAACAGAGGGAGTATGTGTGCATCTGCACGGTTAATAACTTAAGTGAAAAAGGCTTTCGCTAGTGACCAGAAGATCCAGGGTTCGACACTCACCTCATCGCTAGTTTTAAAAAAAACAAAATATGATTCAAAATAAATGAGGCACCCAATTTTATGGTATAAGTGGACCGGCATCTATGGGTATTAGATTCGACGTGTGGGACGTTGTAAACAAACCCTTGGCCATTTCAAAAAATTACTCCAATACACTATAGAGTATAGATTATTTTTTTTGATAGATAAGAACAGTTAATACAAATAATATTGAAAAGGAAAGTAAACATGAAGTGTAAACATGAAAGCAAATAAAGACATGGCTACGTAGAGCCTTCTTTTGAAACGACATTAAACTTAATACTATTATTCGTGGTAATGTTCAGCTTCGAAGATAGATCGTCCTCTATATTGTGGAAGCATCCCGTTGTTACTGGTAGCCAAACCACACAACATAGGTCTTTGATATTCTCTTCCAGAATAGCTTCCCATTCTTTAATCTTGCTAATTGCCCTGCATTCCTTTGCCCAGATCTGTGAGAAAGAAAGATCAGTAACAATATAGAGACAGTGAGCCTTAACATTCGGTAACAAAAGGATTGCAGTGATGAGTGCCTCCAAGAGATTGCAAAACCATGTTTCCCTGTAATCTTTCGATTCTTGGGTGGAACTTGGTTGCGATCCTGGTGCCTTATTTCCATTAATGAGAGTATAGATTATTAATAAAAAGGTTAATGTCATATTTTTAATAATATATGGACCATGGTTCATATATTTTATTATTAGATCACACATATTTTAAATTGATTTTTTCGATCATCAATGTTTTAGAAAGTGTCTCATTTGATACTTTCGCTAGATTAACAATAAAAATGTAAAATATGACTTTTGTTGATACATTGAAAGGGGCAAAATTGTCAAAAATTTACTTTGATGTAAATTTTAAACATTTTTGTCAGAAAGGTAACTTCTGTTTTTTGTTTGTTACTTAATTTAATTTTACATTATTTCAAATAACGTCCAAACAAAACATTTCCATCAATTTTTTGGCAAAATTAAAAACAGATGGCCACAAAAATGAGTTTTTAAAACAATTTTATCTCTGCAAATTTGTCAAGAAAAATCAAATTTAACGGTCATCAGAACAATATTATCAGGTAGGGATGTTATCGGTTCGCTGCAAACCAACAAAACCGACCGAACCGAACCGAGATTTTACCGACTTGGTTGGGAAAAAAATCACACCGAACCGAAGCGGTGCGAAAAAATTCAAAACCGACCAACAATTTTCGGTTTTCGGTTTTAGTATAAACCGAACCGCAACCGACCGAACCGAACCGACTATTCATATATATTGTTTAAAATATTTATATTTGGGATATTTCTTAATATTTGTACTTAAATTTAATTTTTTTAATAAATTATATAAATAATTTATTATATTATTTATATAATTTATTAAATTAAACTTTAATATTGACCTAATGGAATGAGTGTGAAGTGTCCAAGATCCACTTTAAAAACTCATATCTAATATACCCACTTTAAAACCTAATAGTCTAATACTAAAAGAAACTAATAAACAACATCTTCAATTCAATTATGCGCCGCTGCCTCCATACGAAACAACCTAACAATTAACACCCAAGCTTTTACATCCTTTATTTTTTGTCTTTGCGGATGTCGGTGAACCCGATTTCTAGCATTTGGAAACTTACCATGTGAGCAAAGGAGCTAGTTTCTATTTTTTTAATTTGTTACATTGTTAACTATTTCTATTTTGTTTTTGAACTTCCCGTGGACGTGTAGACTCAATTTATTTTGAAATCATGGACTTTAATTTTTCTGTTTGTTTAAAAACCGAAAAACCGACCGAACCGCACCGATTTTGCCTCAAAACCGACATCAACCGAATCGATTTAAACCGAAAAAATTTTCAACCGACTTGGTTCGTGTAGTTAAAAAACCGATAGAATCGGTTTCACACAAAAAAATCGAAAAAAACCGACCGAACTGAACCGATAACATCCCTATTATCAGGTAGAATACTTTTTAAAATATGTATGATCGGGCATTTCATTTGGAAACATGCGTAACCAAATAGATTATGAATATTTTAAAATATGTGTGATCAAACATATCTATAACTATTAATAAAATCATCATGAGTTAATTCTCTTATAATGAATTAGCTTTATGATTGAACCCAAAAACTTTTAAGTTTTAACATTGTATTGATTATCTTGATGAGAATTGAATAAGAGCTTAGAAAAACTAGTCTATAAGTAGGTAAGAAATATTTCCAAGTGACAAGGTCCTATGATAATAGCTGTCACCAATTGTGCAGTCTTCACGGTACATGAGACTTTTTTGTGCTAAAAAGTCACCAATCGGCCAATCCTGAAAAATATTGTTAAATAGTATAGGCCAATTAAATTGTGCGAAAATAACACCCTACGATTGTATTTGGTACGCGAAAATGAAATGAGATAGGAAGGAATGAAATTAAATTAGTTTGTATTACTTAGTTCGATAGATAACAATGAATTTTGATTGCATTTCCTAGTTATCTGTATTATCTCATTTGAGGTAATAACCATTCCGCCCAAATTGGGGATAATGGATGATTACCTCCTACTAGATAATCTAATTAGAAAAATTGGGGGTAACGTGATAATTTAATCACATTACTACTCACATACTAAACAAAATAATAAAATTCATTAATTCATTCTTTTCCTTTGTCTATTCCATTACCTTGTCTATTCCATTCCTACACCATTTCATTCCACTATACCAGACACAACTACATCTTTTCTTTTGCATAGCTAACATTCTCTCATAAAATTACTAAATTATCCCATTTCATTAGCTCATTTATTCTTTCTTTTTCTTTTTTTTTCTTTTTTTCTAACATTCGCCATCACCCCACCAACAATACAACGACTGTGCCATCCCCCCATAGCCGACCTTACCCTCGCGACCATCTGCCCCCACAATCAGTGATAACCCCAATCCTAATGCCCCTACCGTTCTCTTGCCACCATGCTCCACCCCCTCATATCCCTCCCCCCCTAATTTCTACCATCCTTATGCCGATGGCTCAATAGCCTAGTGGCATCCGGCCCAACCTTTCATGTAAGAGGTCATGGGTTCGAACCTTGTTGGAGACATATTTGTCTCATATTATACTCTAACTTTCTATTAGTTAGCAATTTCTGTATTCATGTTTGTAATATCATTGTAATCACAATTCATCGCTAATTATCAAAAAAAAAAAAAAAAAAAAAAATTTCTACCATCCTTTTAACTTGGAGAAACCTAGTCTAATCACTTTAATTTTATTGATCAAAATTAAAATGGAGTGATAGGGGTAGTGGTGATGGTGGTTGTGGTAAGTGAAAGAGAGAAATAAAAAAGGGGGGATATTGATTAAAATTAGGGTAGTTTAGTTATTTTATGAGAATTATTTTATTTAAGAATAGAAAAAGTGTATACTGTTATTTTCTTCCATTTTAGGTTAATTCGTGTTATTTGCCCAAATTTCTCACCTAATCGATATATATGGAGATAATTGATTAAATTGTCCTAATAAGTGGGTGACTATTGTACTTTGGTCCATGTAAGTGGTAACTATGCAAAAATAGTCCGTGTAAGTGTATATCGTGTGCACAAATGGACTGTAAATTAACATTTTCATTCAACGGTGACAGAGAAACAATATATAAATCTATTTTATTTACCATTTGTGCAAATAGTCAGTGTAAGTGTATCGTGTGCACAAATGGTCCCTAAATTAACACTTCTGTTAAATATTGCAGAGAAAGAAGATCTAAATCTGTTTTAGGGACCAATTGCGCACGCAACACACACTTACTGTCACCATTTGCGCTCAATATGAAAAATATTAAAATTTAATAGTCTTCCAAGTTTCCATCAAAATTGTAAAAATAACTCAAAAGTAATTGTTAACCGTGGTGTTAATTTATGCACCATTTGTGCACATGAATTTAGGCATGTAATCGAGCCGAATTGAGTCGAATATTTGCAAGGTTCGAGTTCGGCTCGATCACCTACGAACCTTTTCGAACCGAACAGTTCGATTTTGGAAATACTTACAATCAAGGTTCGGTTTCAGTATCATGTCTTCGAACAGTACTTCCAGCCGAATCTTTTCGAGTCGAATACGTCGGGCTATTTCGAACAGACACGTTTGATCACAGACTTAGGCATGCCTCATGAGGAGAGCAGGGTGGGGGAGCGACTTTTGAAAAGAGAAAAGATGAGGAAGGGTCGAAGGGGAGGGGGAGGGTGATCTGGAGAGTGGAGATGAAAGAATGAGAAGAGTACACTGTACATAAAAGAGAATATATGTGGGTTGATAAGGATTTTATCATTAAATACAAATATGGGGACCGAGCCGAACCTTTTCGAATGGCACGATTTTTGACATACCTAAAATCAAAGTTCGGTTTCAGTATCATGCCTTCGAACAGTACTTCGAGCCGAATCTTTTCGAATCGAAACGCCAAACAATTTCGAACCAAGACGTTTGATCACAAGCCTACACATGATACACACTTATCAATGACCATTTGTCCATCATTACCACTTACGGAGATCAAAGTGCAATGACCATTCACTTATAGAGACTATTTCGACAATTACCTCTCCACATATAATTACATACTATAGGGATGATGGAAATAACCATCCCAAAGAATTAGTAACCTTGCAATTTGGTAGTCGGCATGTTACCAAACAGTATAAACCGCTAAAATAAAGGAACAGTATCAACAGGTAGTAATATAGGGTGGTATTTGATCCATATATATGCTTTGCACTTTTGGCCATGATATGTGGGCATCTATTCTCATCACTTCTCACTTCTGACATACATTAAGGAATAACTTACACTTTTCCAGATTGAGGCAACCAACATCGGATTTCAGATGTGATATACCAAATAAAGTAGATCAGGTTTGATACAAGGGATTAAACTTTCAACTATTTTCTTCAAGAATAATAATCTTTTAGGTTTGTTGCCTCAAGCCCTCAACTCGTGGTCTTGGTTTAGTGATTATCGATCTAATTATAGAACAATAATAAAAAATCTTTTTCTTTTTTGCGACTAATGACCACCCCTACCCCGCCCTAGTGATAATAGAGTAGAGCCTCAAAGCTTCAAGTTTACGAAAATGATGTTAGAGCATTCGTAACAGATTACTCATAAGAATTTTCTAGAATCAACTCCTCAGACCACTTTTTTAAATTTAGAAATTACTTTTAACATTACATACAAAATCAGATTACCTATACTTTTCCTTATATTATAAACTTCAATACAAAAACAAACAAAAAAAATAGTGCTAAAAAGAAACATGTAAAGATCATGTATAAAAAGGTAAAAAGTAATTATGAGTATATTTTAGAAATAATTTAATAACATTAATAAAAAGTAAAAAGTAACAATGGAGTACAAAAAAAATTTGCACCATGCCTATATATATACGAGGTGGGCTTTGGCTCAAAAAAAACATGGGACCCATTATAGTTAAGGGAATCTGTTGGAGTTGTCTTTTAGACTAATTGACACCTTTTTTATTCTATATTTGACATGAGGAGTGATTTGGGAAGTCCATACGGAATGCTCTTATTACCCTTTAAAAATTTATCTCGATTGGGCAACTTAATGTGGAAATGTTGTTTGGGAAACAATCTAACTCGTTCAAAAGCTTGATTATTCACTTGACTTATTTTCAATAGCTTAATATATGAAATTTAACGAATGAATTTCTATTACTTTGCATTAAAGCTGAGTAACGATATATACCTAGGAAATTACTTCAAATTTTATTAAAGGAGTTTAGTTTATTTTTTATTGAAGAATTATTTTTTTCTCTTTTTTACGAGTTTCATTTAGCGATTATGTGTAATTGAAGTCGGAATTAAACTCAAATATTTGATGCATTAATAAGTGTTTGTTGTGGGCTGAAGCCCCCTTCTTTGATAATAGCCAGCCCATCATTATTCATTAGACGGGTCAAAGTCAAACGAGCCACGCCTGATGGGCTTCTGGGGGCCAGGCCCGGTAGTTCGGCCCCCAATAGACCAGGGCCCCAGCCCGTTATGGAGTGGGTCAATTAGGGGCCCAAGGCAACCCAGAGAATCCACCCGGCCCAATTCATTCTTTATTTTAGTTCATTTTAAGTCCAATTATTTTATGTTCAAGTATATATATTTGTAACAAGGTTTTCTTTCTAGGCTTTTTTTAGAAATTTTTCTCTCTAAATTTTCTCTAGAGTTTTTTCTCTAGCTTTAAACTAGAATTTTTCTAAAAATCAAATCATTCAATCATATGATTCATCTTTTGTGGGTATTGACGTTGAAATTTTGTTTTTTCATCCATTTATTGGTTTTTACCATACATTATATTCAATCTCAACATAATCTGGTTCAGATCTGATCTTCTTGACAACTTTTTGTCAATCATATATTAAATTACTTGTTGGTAGTTACATTGAAATTTTGATCGCATCTTGAATCTCAACCTAATCCGATTCAGATCTGGTCTTTCCAGGGGCGGACCTAAGGGGGGGGTAGGGTAGGCACCGGCCCCCTAGGTTTTTCGGTATTGTGATATTACATATAGAAGTGTAGCTTAGATGGTTAAGTCATTCCTTTAAAAGGTAGAGGTCAAGTGCTCAAGCCCTCTAAGCTTCATTTTTAACATATTTTCAAACTTTTTTTGTTACTTTAACAATTTTTTCTTTATTTTGGCCCCCTCTATTTTATTTTTCCCAAAGTTGACCCCCCCTCTATTTTCATCCTGATTTCGCCCCTGGGTCTTTCCTGGATATTCACACTTCTCAAAACAGGTTATTTTATTCAAGTTTTCATTATGTCAAGTATGAGTGTCCTTGTATGCAACTGTCGGGGGTTGGGACATTCCCAGACAGTTCGTTCACTAGTCGGTTTAGTGATATCAAAAAAGCCAAACTGGTGTTCCTTATGGAGACCAAACTTCAAAATTCTGAATCTGAGTCAGTTAAAAATAAACTCAAATTTCCGCAAGTTTTAGTAGTTGGTTCAATTGGTAGGAAAGGAGGACTAGAACTGTTTTGGCAGTGAGATTTGGTGGTGGATATCATATCATTTTCTACTCATCATATTGAAGCAGTTATCAAGGAGGGAAGTTTGGAACCTTGGCGTCTTATTTGTTTTTGTGGGCATCATGAAGTGTGTAAAAGAAAATACTCTTGGTCTCTTATGAGATATCTTGCTTTTTCTTCTTTATTATCGACAAATTTCATAGATGACTTTAATGAAGTGTTATTTCAGCATGAGCATGTTTTGCAACGGCGTCCTCGACCACATTGTCAAATGGAGAAATTTCGACAAGTACTTAAGGATTGTGGGATTTTTTATATTGGTTTCTGTGGACATCTGTTTACATGGTGTAATAACCATACTTCACCACACTCTACCAGAGCTAGATTAGATAGGAGTCTAGCTAAAGATTGGCAAAAGATATTCCCACATGCAACACTTAATCATATATCCAATAACAACTCAGATCATCTAGCCTTACTATTATGTTTTGGGGACCATTCAAATCGGTGCAAGAGGGCAAGCCGCGGTTTAGATTCGAGAACAGCTGGTGCTTATATGCAGAAACTACGAAGGTTGTGGAGGATGCATGGGGTAAAGTAAGGCTGGAGGATCCGGGACAAAGATGGTTTACCTGCATTCAGAATAGCCGGTTAGGGCTCTTAGATTGGAAGAGGAAGGCGCTGGGAAATGTTCCCGAGCAGATTGCATTAAAACAAGAGAATCTGGATTCTCTTAACAGGGGCACCATCAAAAAAGATGAAGCAAAAAAAGCTCTCTCTTGGAAAGTGTAATACGCATGTTAGCTTTCCCACAACCCCAAAAGTCAAAGTTGCAACTCAACACTCTTCCCTTCAACCTACCATCTCCGGCAATATACTCGGAGCACTTCCACCATTTCCTCACAGATCAACCACGCTTTCTCCTCCCTTCACACCATTATCTTCCTTAAACTCTTCAAAAACTCATCCCATCAACCCAATTTCTCACCCCACCATCTCTCAAAATTTTAGAGAGTTTCATCTCAGATCTAAGTATGAACCTATTAATGTTGAGAATATGGCCTCAGCCCGTAAACCTAAAGCCACCATTCAAAGCCGCTGCAATTTCAATCCATATCCAATTTGCCATTCAAAAAGTGAAGAAAATCTAGACAAAAATGGTTCTTTTCCTCAGAATTTTCATAACTACTGCTTAAATCCTCAAACAAGATCAAGAAAAATTGATTGTTGCAGTTCCTCCCAAAAATCTCAATTTTCTCCAAATCCTAATTTCACCACCACCAGCCGCCACTACACCGCCACTAATTCTTCCAAATATTGCCATATATCCTCTACACACAACAATCATATAAATCCCAACAACCATCATTCTCGATATCACTTACCATCAAAATCAGTTTCTTCACCTTCTCCTCCCCCCCCTCTCTTTGATGGCGGCGACACCCACCACTCCAAGAAGACTGCCGGTATTCTACCGACCCCCAGCAAGGCTTCGGCCGCCTTATTTTCCGCCAGCAAAGGGTTGGCGGCTCGTCCGCCTCCTTATCACAAAAATTCCATAAGCAAATCTAACCGATTTGAAGGCATTTTACCAACGCCGCTTGAGCCCCAACTCATTTCCCGTCGATGCAATGAAAAATTCATCTACAACAAGTACAAAGATGATCACTTCAAGCGGCGGACAACTCCTCTTCATCGTGTCAGTAATATGGGTAATCTTCCAACTTATTTTCATTCAGGCAAGGGCAGGACATTTTTTAAAAATGGTGAAGATTCCCAATGTTATCATAGAATTTTATCTGCTAAATCGGGTGAATTTTTGTCTGTTAAAATCATTCAAGGTATTTCTTGTCAGAAATCTATTTGTCCTCCTAAAGAAACTCCACGATTAGTTACTTTTAAAAATACGAAATCCATGAAAATGATTAATATGGATTTAAGGATTATTTGCTCTCCCTTAGCATCTAAGAAGAAAATTCGCCACTATAATGAGGATAGTAAAGTTGGTTTGTCTGGTTTACTTCCGAAAAAGAGGTGTTCTTACATTGTAGTAAACAAGGATTATGAAAACCAAATTGTGAATTCTGTGGAAAAAAAAATAAAAGATGTTACCATGGATAACTACTCGAATAAGATAAGTCCTTCAAGAAACCATAACTTTAAGTTATGCATTAAGGGGGCTGTTAATTTGATGCCCAAAGTCAGTGATACTCACTCAATTAAAAGTGTCGAGTATGTGAGTTGCTCAAGATTGGACGAAAAGCTAAAGCTTTGGACATCCTCCCCCACTAGTAGATGTTACAATATTATCATGGTCGAGAAATCAAATGATTGGTACCAGATTCAAGCTTTTGAATTAAGGGTTATTATTAACAAAGTATGTGTAACGCCTTTAGTGAATATCATTGAAACTCACTATAATCCAAGAGTGCATGACTACTTTATATCTGGCATATCAACTTTCTTCCTCGCAATGTTCATCGTTTGTTTCAAGAATTTTTGGAATGGCACTTCATACTTTGGCTCTGAAAGGACTAAGAATCTGAAAGAGAAGCAGTCATCAAATTGGAGGCAAAATACAAGTTTGGATGGTCGTATGATTTCGAGGATTATAAAGAGGAAATGGAGCTATTTAGAGGAGGATATCTCGCCGAATTGTTTGAGTTTGAATATGAAGAGACCAAGGACTCTTATGGATCATTTGCAAGCTGGAACAAAAGGTTGTCTTAAAAAATTCAAACAAGTCCCATCTAGGACCCATGAAGCAAATGTCCCAACGCAGCAGTTGCATGATATCGAGACATTGGCAACCAATCTCCAAAAGCCTGGTACGCCACTCTTCTCCTCTAATGCTTGCAATAATAATATTTGTTCTAAATATTTTCATGTTCTTTCCGAGGCTTGTTCTAATAATGAGGTTTTGGTGGTTGTCCATAAACAACCCCAATGCCACTCTTAATCTCCTTTCATGGAACTGTCGAGGACTAGGCCAAGCCTCGACAGTTAAACTCCTTTCCACATTTACTAAACTTCACAAACCTGATATTTGTTTTCTTTCCGAAACTCTCCATTCGAAGTTACAATCTGATAGATATTTAGCGACTCTAGGTTATCAGTTCTCGGTAGGTATTGACTCTGTCGGGAGAAGTGGGGGTCTTTGGGTTGGTCTTGCATCAAATATAATTTTTAAAACCTTATTTACTTCTATCAATGTGATTTGTTTAGAGCTTTCCATTGAACATCACAGTCCCTGGATTTTAGTTTGTTTATATGGAGAACCAAAATTTCATTTACGAAAACAATTTTGGGAGCAATTAACTTCCATTTTATCCCCTTTCGACTCTCTACCTCTATTATTAATGGGTGATTTTAATCAAATACTTTTTTCAAATGAGAAACTTCCTAACGATTGTGCTCTGATTAAAGGTTCTGATTATCTCCTTACTTTTCTTAATCATTTTGATATTAAAGACATCCCTTCCTTTGGTAATTTTTATACTTGGACTGGTATTAGGAAAAATGGTAGAATTTGTGAAAAACTTGACAGAGCTATGGCTAATGACGCATGGTTTTCAATTTTTCCTAATGGCAGCTGTAATTTTCTACCCTTCCAAAAATCGGACCATTCACCCTTTATTGTTTCCACTAAATTTACTGCCTCCTCAAATCCCAGACCCTTCAAAATGGAGCAATTTATTTCTAACCTGCCGGAATTTAAACTAATCCTCGGTGATTTTTGGTCTTCTCATAACAATTATCGAAGTACTAATATGTTTGAATTTACCCAAAAACTAAAATTATTCAAAAAGCAAATTAAAATCTGGAATTCTGATAGAATCGGTAATATTTTTCAACGTATTAAAGATATCCAATCCACTCTCGCAACATTACAAGCTAATCCCCTCGACTCACAAAATAATCTTCTTATTTCTTCTCTAAATTCACAGCTTGATCTCCTTCTAGAAGCTGAACATGTTTATTGGCAATCTAGAGCTAAAATTTCTTGGGCTAATAATGGTGACCTTAACACAAAATTCTTTCATTCTTCCACAAAAACTAAATTTCGTATTAATTCAATCTTGCAAATTTTAGATGACAATAACAACCTTATCACGGATGAACTAGGTATTCAATCTACTTGTACTAAATTTTTTTCTAATCTTTTCTCTGTCCCTAACTCAAACGAACATTCAAAATATTTATCAAATTATGACTTTTCTCCTATTAAAAATAAGCTAAATCAACATCAAATTTATGCTCTATCCACTCCTTTTAATGTCGAAGAAGTTCGTACTGCTCTTTTTCAAATGCACCCTAATAAATCACCAGGGCCTGATGGTTTTCCAGCTGGGTTTTATCAAGAAAACTGGAACATTCTTCAAAATGATATTTGTTCTTCTGTTTTGAAATTTCTCAATGGGGGTAAAATTCTTAAAGAAATTAATAATACTTATATTACTCTTATACCTAAAATCGACTCTCCCTCAAAGGTTTCTCATTATCGACCTATTAGTCTATGCAACACTCTTTATAAACTCTCTTCAAAAGTTCTAGTAAACAGGTTAAAACCCTTTTTACATTCTCTTATTTCTCATTTTCAAAATGGGTTTATACCGGGAAGAAAAATTCAGGATAATATTATTCTCGCCCAAGAATTAACTAATTTTATTCGTACTTCTAAATGTAAAAAGGTAGGCATGGGAGCGATTAAAATTGACATGAGCAAAGCCTTTGACAGAATTAATTGGGATTTCTTGCTTAAAATTCTTTCTGTCATGAACTTTCCTGCTTCTTGGATTAACTTAATTAGAGAATGTCTCTCAACTGTCCAGTATTCTGTACTAGTTAATGGTAAAGTTTCTGCTCCCTTCAAGCCATCTTGTGGTCTTCGTCAGGGAGATCCTTTATCACCTATCCTCTTCGCTATTTGTTCGGAAGCCTTATCCTCCTGCCTCTGTGTTGCTCAGTCTAATTCTCTCATCAATGGTATTGGTATCACTAGAAATTCTCCAAAGTTAAATCACCTACTTTTTGCCGATGATAGTTATTTTTTTCTCAAATTAAACTCTATCACTTTATCAAACTTTGAAAAAACTCTTTCAGATTATTGCAATGTTTCTGGTCAAGTTATTAATTTTGATAAATCACAGATTTTCTTTAGTCCTTTAACACCTTCACACATTAAAGACAAAGTTTTACAATCTTTAAAACTTAATGAATCTAACCATTTTGGAAAGTATCTTGGAATCAATTTAGATATACATACCAACAAAAACCTGGTCTTTATTGAAATTATTGAAAAAATTAAAAAACGTATCTTATCATGGAGTATTAAATTCCTAAATCAAGCTGGGAAAATAACGCTTATTAAATCTGTTTTAACTTCTATGCTTGTCTACCCTATGAGTGTTTATAAATTTCCTGCTAATTATATTAAAAAACTTGAAACAATTTTCTCTAATTTTCTTTGGAATGATAATTTAAACCCCAATAATAAAAATAAAATTCATTGGGTAAATTGGGCGTTTCTTTCTTTGAACAATAAATTAGGTGGCTTTAACATAAAAAACCTCACAATTTTTAATAAATCTCTTCTAGCTAGTAATGGTTTCAAAATTTTACAAAATAATCATTCCCTCTGTGGGTCAATTTTAAAATCTAAATATTATCCCACCTCCTCTCCTTTTAACCCTCTTAAGAAAACTAATCCGTCTTGGGTTTGGCAAAGTTTATCTTATGGTTTTAAATCAGCTCATCCTATCATTCATTGGAAAATTAATTCTGGATCTTCTGTCAACATTTGGTCGGAAAAATGGTTGCCTCTTTATGTTAATGAATCTTTAGCCCCTTTTAAGAACGATAACTCCCACCCCTCGCAGCCCTTTTTAGTTTCACATCTTATTCTAAGCAACCATCTTTGGAACGTAGGTCTTTTAAATTATCTTTTCCCACCTAGAATTGTTAATTATATCCTTCAGATTACACCTTCGAATGGAGCTGATATTCCCATGATAGACAACCAGCTAATCACTAGCAAAACTCTTTATAACCATATTAAATCTCCTCAAGATAACCTTATCACGAAACCTAGCAATTATGATCAAATACCAAGAAAAACATGGAAAAATATCTGGAAATTACCTATCCCACATAAAATTAAACTTTTTCTATGGAAACTTCTTTTAAATAGATTGCCCACCTCTACTAATATTGCAAAACGCACAAAAAACTCAATCATCACTTCTTGTAGTTTTTGTAAGCACGACCAAGAGGAAATATATCACCTCTTTTGTTCTTGCCCGAAACTACGGATCTTCTGGCCAGCCCATTTACTTAGATATCTTCATAGATATCCCAACCAACTTCATATCTCTTCAGCCATTTTTATTAATAAGCCATGGAAATCGCATCAAAATGTTAAGAATGACTTATTATTATTTGTTAGTACTCTTTGGAGTATTTGGCTTTTCAGGAATGAAATGGTTTTCAATGGAATTGATTTCAATGTTCAATGTTTGGATGCTATGAGATATTCGTTTCTTGTTATTTGGCGAAAGATTGGCCTTCATCGGAATTTTCTTCGTCCTCAAGGTTCAAGATATCTGTTTGATAATCTTCATTCATCGGTTCTCCTGAATAATAGGATTTCGGTTGTTTTCACAATTGCTACCAATCCCCATAACAATTGGCAGATCTCTGTTTTTGATCAACAGAATGTTCTTCTCATTACAACTTCAGGGAATCTACAAAGTGGACATGCAGGCTCGCAACAAAATACTAATTGTTTATCCTCTTCGAACTTGGATGGTCAAGTTATAGAAGCACTTTTGATGGGACTAGTTGTGGCAAAGAATAGACATCCCACCTCTATTCATTTGTTCACTGATCTTCTTTTCACACAGGTTCTAGCTAGATGTTGTCCAAGTATTACCAGAAAGGATGCATGGAAAACTTTTGTGAAGGAATTCAGGATCGACAACACTCCCCTCTTTTGGAGAACAATTTTATCAGCATTTCCTTCGGATAGTTTTCATTTTTTTGACTTTTGTAATAGGGCCTCAAACTTGTATGTTTTAGATCCGAACACTTATAGTTTTTGTCATAGATATAGTGAAGGAGATCTCATTCTCCCACTATAATTGTTTTACTCTATCTATCAAAAAAAACAGGGGCACCATCACAAATGCCACCAAATGCCAAGTAATTTATATATCTTTGGAGATAGATAAATTGAGAGAGATGAATGATCGCTACCGAAAGCAGAGGTCTAGAGTGGAGTGGCGTGTAAAAGGGGATCAGAATACATCATACTTCCACGCACTCTCAACCCAAAAAAGCAAGAGTAACCTTATAAAGGTCCTCTAAGATGAAAATGGTGTGAAACAACATGATGAACAGGTACTCATGAGCATTGCCTCCAAATTCTATAAAGATTTGTTTTCTTCTCAGTCACAAATAAATAATCTACAGTTGGGAAACTTAAATACTAAGCAGCTCTCGTCTGTCCAAAGGAGAACACTTGAGTATGAGTTTACACAAACTGAGATAAAAAGGGGACTTTTTTCTATAAATGGCAATAAGACACCAGGACCCGACGGGATGTCAGGGCAGTTTTTCAAGCACTACTGGGAAGTAGTTGGGATAGACTTGGGTATGATTGGTTTTTAATTGCCTAAATAATGGAGTGCTTCTACGAAAATTTAATTTCACTTTAATTACAATCATACCTAAGACCCCCAATCCCAGTTTTATGTCCCACTTTAGGCCAATTAGGTTGTGTAACACCGTAGCTAAAGTTATTTCTAAGGTGCTATCAACTAGGCTCAAGAGTGTATTACCCACTATTATCTCAGAAACCCAGAGTGTTTTTGTTCCAAAAAGGCTCTCACAGATAATGTCTTATTGTCATATGAAACACATCATCTCATAAGACAAAAGATAACGGGCAAGCATGAATGTATGCCAATAAAAATTGACATGCAAAAGGAATATGACATCGTGGAATGGGGTTTCCTCAATGTTATGTTAACCCAATTGAATCTTAGTCATAAATGGATTAATTTAATCATGGATTATGTCGAGTTTGTGTCGTATGCAGTTCTTGTTAATGGAGAACAATCGCAATTTTTTAGACCGAGACGTGGTTTAAGACAAGGGGATCCAATCTCTCCTTACTTGTTTTTAATTGTTACAGAGGACCTTATAACCCTTGTTAACAATGCATATGTGGAAGGGGATCTAAAAGACATAAATTTGGGGCAACCTTCGATAATATTTTCTCTTTTGATGTTTACAGATGACACTTTACTATTGGGAGAAGCTTCGGAAAGGGAAGCACAGGTTATCAAGTCCATTCTCAACCAGCATGAACTATGGTCGGGGCAGCTGGTTAGTACCCAGAAATCTGTCATCCAGTTTAGTCCAAATGTTCCAGAACAACCAGGAATACAATCTGCGGGATTCTAGCAATGCCCGAAATCGACCAGTATGGTCTATACCTCGGCTTACCTACCGCCCTTGGCACCTCGAAGAAGGAGTTTTTTTAGTCCATCATTGCTAAGGTGCGAAATCGGGTGGAGTCGTGGCAAGCCAGGCTCCTATCAAAAGCAGGTAAAGAGGTTCTCATTAAATCCGTATACAAGCTATTCCCCACCTATCATATGCATTGTTTTTTGTTGCCTAAACATGTGTGCAACAAAATCAACACTATTCTATCAAATTACTGGTGAGGTAGTACTGGAAATAAGAAGAGTATACATTGGGTTTCATGGGCTAAACTTTGCCAACCAAAACTACAGGGGGACTTGGATTCAGAGATCTTCACAAATTTAATTTGGCTTTACTAAGCAAACAAGTGTGGAGACTTATATCAGAGCCTCACAGTCAGTTGGCAAGGGTTCTCAAGGCACGATACTTTCCCGACAACAATTTTTGGAATGCTCAAATTGGAAAGACACCAAGCTTCACCTTGAAAAGTATTATCACATGGAGGGATAAAATGAAGAACTTAATAGACTAGTAGATTGGCAATGATGAACAAATCAATATAGGGGAACATAAGTGGGTACCGTAATACTGGTCCAGACAACCATATATTTTACCTCCACCAAACACATCAGGTCGGACAATATCAGAATTAATAGACCATCAAATTGGGATCTGGGATATAAGTAAGTTAAAAGCAACATTTTGGGACGTTGATGTGGTGGAAATCTTAAAAATACCCCTTCAGAGTCTAGATCTGGTAGACAAACCAGTCTGGAAGTTTCATCCTAAGGGGATTTTCACCGTGAGTACAGCTTATCATGCATATAGGGAAGATTCATATAACAAGGAACAATCATCGATTATCAAGGAAACTACTGAAAACTTTTACAACAAATTTTGGCAATTAAGGCTTCCAAGAAAGATAAAACACTTCTTATGGAGGGTAATCAACAACTCCCTACCAACATCATATAATCTCATGAAGAAGAAACTTCAAGTGGACCAAACTTGTCGATTATGCAATATAGAAGTTGATCAGGTCATGCATGTGTTTTATCGATGCACATATACACAACAAGTTTGTAAAAACCTAAGCATCATACCTTATGTTCCAGACACAAAGGAATTCAGAGAGTTACTGGATTTTCGATGGAGTATTTACTGGATTTCATTTGGTGATGAAGCCCAATCGCCAGAAACAGTTTCGAGATTTTCAGAGATGTTTCTTATTTATCCTAATAAGACAGCAACTGAATGGAAGGAGCTTCATTTATGAGGTCAGATGTTGTATTTATAGAGAAAACAAGGGGTTAAGACATCTTTTACATAAGGGCCTCTATTGGACTTCTATTGGACTTTGTCTTTGTCCGACTTTGTTAAGGGCATATGGTCCGTTTTATAGTTTTGGATGGAAGGCCAAGTTCTTCTTTTTGTTTGTAATTATTTTTAATTTCTTTAATAAAAATTCATCGCTTGGTATAAAAAAAAAGTATATATATTTGTAAACTAAAAGAGTAACCTTCGATGAGAGTAGTGAGATTTAAACATTGGTTGCTAAGGTGAAAAATAAGATGCATCAATATACTATTTTTTAAATAATAAAAATAGTTTAGTGTTACATTACATATTATTTAATAATGTGACAAATTATATTTTAATATTTTTATAAAAACATTTAATATTAGATATTAATAATAATCCAAGATATTAACATTTTTCAGTTTTAGCTGTTAGTTAATCAACAAACTAACTACTCTATTCACTTCGGGACAATGAACAAATGCCACGTGTAGTGCTGGAAACGAGTCGGGTAACCCGTTACCCGCTCGAGTACTCGACTCGATAGACCGCTCGTTAGTTAAGGAGTAGGGTAAGGGTATAAGGTTGTGCTCGTTTGGTATACCCGACTCACTCGATAATTACCCGACTCCTTAACAAACTACCAAATTAATTAATTAATTTAATATGTGTGTTCAAATATTATTTATAATTAAGTTTTGTAAACTTTACTATCATTCAAAAATGCGGTTAAAAAAGAATTACCACGCGAGCTGGTTAGATGCGTGGGACAGAGGGCTCGTAGTACCCCCTTTTCTTGATCCAGCCTTTTCTTCGCTTCGGTAGTTAATCACCTACTAAAAAAAGGGACAGGCCTACACGCCTGATTTGAGACTACTAAGGCAGGCGGTTCCTTGGCCCCTCTTCATTCTCTACAGGGTTCCAAACCTCTCTATTCGACCAGTTGGTCTCACAGTCAGGCAGGCTTATACCATTATATTTCAAATAATTAAGGTTTATGTAATTTATTAATGTGCCAAATATAACAATATATTTATTTTTATTAAAAATAACTTATCTTTTGCCTTAAGGAGCCTGGTAATAAAGGAGTAGAGCCTGATAATTACACTACCCGACTCGTTATCATAAGGAGTCGAGTAGGGGTACTAAAGTTATGCTCGCAAAATTACCCGACTCGTTATTACCCGGCTCGTTATCTTAAGGAGTAGGGTGGGGTACTCCACTATCCAAACTAACTTGACTCGTTTCCCGCATCAGCCACGTGCTAATATAGCTGAGTTGGTAAAATAGTCATTGAACTGAGCATGTGAGGTGCACATGCTCTCTTCAAACTTGTTTCCCCAAATCGATTAAGGCCAAGAACCCTAAAAGAGCCGAATCAATTAATCAATCAATTAGGCAATAATTTCACAATTTCAACCTCCAAATAATCGATATTTTCCATCATATCTTGTGATCACACATTATGAGTATATTTTTCTGAGGTGTTTTTATTTGTCATTCTAACAAAAAAAGTTAAGAAAGTAATATTTAATTTGGCAAGATTGGAATTCCAATACACTATTTAATTTATTAGCCTCGTCGTTAATAATTAGTTTATAATAACATCTTTTGATAATAATATATTTATTAAGGGTGTAAATTATTGGAGTAGATTACCTGGTGATTACAAAGTGATAAATACTTTTTTTAAGGACGTCCTAATTCTACCTCTTGCATACTCTACGAATAAAATATACAGATTCCTCGTTACAAAATTATATTATTATCTTATTTATTAATTATAGATCATATATAGGTAATGACATTTATTCTCCTAAAAAATTGATAGCATAACAATTAAGAAAGTCGAAGGGAATATTTCATTATTTTGTTTGTTTCCTGGTCTGCAAGTTCAACACTAGACTATGACATTTTTCTCAGTTGGGTTAACATGGCACTAAAGTCCATCGAGCATGCCAAATTGCCAATCAAAATATGTTTTAGTGTGTAATAATAGAGCCGTCAAGTATGATTAAGTGAAGAGTTAGGTAATAATTGGGTCAATTAGAGACTCCGTACAATGTATTATTGGTAGATTAGTAGCAGCCGATTAATTAATTTTTTATAGCCGAGGATCCGGATCCCTGTTCCCTTCACATGCCAACTTTGTAGAATATCTACATAATATACACTTTTATTTGGATTTTTAATCGATTATTCCTGTACTATCATTTAATTTTTAATATAATTTTTAAATTGTTTGCCCAGTACTATTTGTATTGTTAGCGTGCTCCTGAACCTTTTTTTATATCAATATATGCATAAATTAATTTTAAAAGAGGGTAAAAAAGAAATTACACCATTTTTAAATTGGTAAGGCACATTTTAAAACAAATTTACTTGTGAAAATCTTTTATAAAACTTAAAGGAAAATAAAAATATTTTTATTGTTAAATAATTACAAAACAATCACTCCTTCCTCACACCCACCCCGATCTGCTCCACCCAACTCTACCCCCCCCCCCAACCCCGATCACAGTAGGTAGCAAGACCATAGGGAATAAATATTACCAACAGTCCCAAATTTTTCAACATTCGAGCCGCGGAGAAAGATTGTTCTCCTAGAAATCCAACTTAAACAATTCAGAAGGGTATATCGTCGAACAATATCAAGCAAGACACTACTCCCACTGTTAGGGTCAGATCGAGGTTGGGGGAAGGTGTAGGTGGGACCAAACTGGGTTGGATGAGAAATTTACGGTGGGGTTGCAGGTCGGGGTTAGGGGTAGAGGCGGATGGTTAGGGTTGGGCAGATTGGGTTAGGTGGGGTGTTAGGGGGCGGGCGGGGGTGTGAAGAAGGAGTGGTTATTTTGAAATTATTTAGCAATAAAACTAACTTTATCTTTTTTTATTTTTTTATTTTTCTTTTTCTTCCAAAAAAATTGTATTGATAGAAAACAAACAAAGTCAATTACACACCATCAACCACTAAGGATGGCCATACTATTGATACAAAAAAATTTTAACTATTATAAAAAATCCTCACATGTAAACTATTTCTAAATGTGTTACAAATTTTATAATTTTGTATTTCGTTTTTTATCCTCTCTTAAAATTAATTTATGTATATTTTAGTAAAAGAAATCGATTCCAGGGGCAATTATGACAACATACAACTAGGGATAGGGGGCACGTGCCCCCTTGATTTTTTGGTATTAAACATACAATATAGCTTCATGAGAAATACCAAAACAATTTGTAGATTAGTTGGTAAACAGATGTGCTCAGGGTTCAATTCCATTGGCCTTCTTTCCCTTCTTCTTTTTTCAAATTTTCAGTTTAAATTTTGTTAAATGTACCCTTCTCGGTTTTAATAGTTTAAATTTTTTTCCCTGTTACATTTCATCCTGATTTTGTCCTTGATCGCAACTAAATCTTTTATTTTCACACATAATTTACAATTATAAAAGATTAAATACAATTATGTATTTATAAATATTAAAAGTATATATAGATGTAGTTTAGCTTAAGAAAACAAAATAAGAAAATATAATATAACATCATAAAATGAAGCATAGTTATTATGAATTGGTGGAGTAAAAGATCAAATCCCTATAGTTTATTATATGCATCCTTCGTACTTCGGTTTGTGTATTCATAGATGTGCTCACATGCATATGTATACTACATCAAAAATCATCTTCTCTTTTGTTGTGCAACAAAGTAATCCACCAACCATCCATTCTCTAAATGGAAACTTTGAGGAATTTATTTTACACTATTCAATGAATACTTTCAAATGAGTACATAAAATTTTGAATTACTCTTTCTATTATCAATTAATTTTATAATTAAACTACATAAATTCTTAATATGCACAGTATCATATGTCATTTTTAATAACGACTAAGTGTAAATCGCATATATATACCGTCCAAATGAACCAGATTACACATATGGGAGGGAATTGAAGGGTACTGAGATCGGACATTGTTAAATTATAATCTTTCGTGTGAATATATAAGATTTTATATCACCCCTCTTATCAGTGGCTATCACCAATTGATTTTAAAACGATATAATTGGTTATGAATGACAATTTTGTCTCAACCGGATACCCAACCCAACTCTAAGGGATTAGGATTTTTGGGTTGATTTCATATGAGGATCGAATTATGGATTTTATAATTCAAAACCCGTACTGGTAAGGATTCATTGTGGGTATAAGGTAAACTCTACATCTACTTTATCCATATATATTCTATATTACAGTAAATTTCTATTAAGATAATCAAGAATCTTATTAATAAAGAAATAATCAACTATAATAGAACACTTAAACAAAAAGATAATGATTGAAAACGCTCACATGCTTAGGGCTGTAAACGGACCGAACTATACCGAACGTAACTACGTTTGAGTTCGGTCCGCAGGAGCTCGAACCGTACCGAACTATTGCGAATTATGCGAACAAGTTCGGTTCGGTTTGCAAAAATATTCGATGCGATTAGACATTTGGACGGATGAGAGGGAGATGACTCATGAGTAATGAGTAGGAAATAAAGAGATATGAAGTGGAAGTGATTTTCCAGGATTTTAGAGTATAAATAAGGAAAAATTCTCTATTGATATGCGAGCCGAACTAAATCGAACTGTTTGATTTCGAACTGCATACTGCGAGCCGGATCGAACCTTTTACGACGTTCGCTCACATCCCTAGACATACTAAATAAAGCTTATCATAACTTTGCTATGTGAGTTATTACAATTTTGGCACTTTGTCACGTGTTTATTAGTTTGATACAAATAATACAAATGAAGAATTCAATTTAATATTTTCTTATTTAGTTATTTATTTTCACACGAATTCATATTTATCTCCATTTTCATTTATATTTGTCTTTTAATAAGTAATGGAGCACTTAAAAGAAAACTTATGCATATATTTAGAATGAGTTGGTTGATTAATTATTATATTTTTAGTGATTTTTTTTCCAAGTCCAATTCGAATATTGTTCATTTCTCTTTTCTTTTAGTAGATCTTCTCAAATATAGTGTAATATGATATTTGTTTTTAGTTAATATATTTTCTTTTTGATTAGTGATTTCACTATGAAATAAATAAAAGTCATTTATGATAGAAAACTCACGGGTATAATTTGTACCTATCGGATAGGTCGGGTAATGGTTTGATGCATTAGTGAGCCGCGTCTAGCCGGATCTTGGATCGTACTTTTAATATTAGGCTCGGATAGAAGAAAACTCTCCCCGAGTCAAGACATATTGTCCCAGTGGCAAGCATGCTGACACCTCTAGCGGAGGTCTCGAGTTCGTGTTAGGAATCTGTACCCGTTGTAAGATTAATTAAAGCGTCCCAAAACTAATCTAACAACTAGATCCCGCCCAGGATGACGCCCCACTAATCAGATTATAATAAACAGAAGAAATAACTTGCGGAAACAAGAAACGACACAAGGATTTTATACAGGTTCCCCCACAACGTGTAAGGTACGTCCTGTTGCTGCTGCAGATTCCACTAATAATCACCGGAAGAATTGTTACAAGGACTCCTGACCTATTCCTATATCTCTCGATTAGGTGTTCTTCTTATACAATGAAGAACCCTAATGACAAGCCTCACAAATCTCTCTCTAGACTCTTCGTTTATGATTCTCTATTTGAGCACACTATACAACAATGAGCTAGAGACCTATTTATAGGCTACAATGAGATACTAGGCCTAATGCTATTAGGAAATAACTTCTCCGTCAAGAAAAGACCTTTCCTTTCTTGCACTCCAATTATTTCCTAAAAGCCCGTCTGAAACCTATTTTTGCCAGCTGCCATAATTCTGCTCCCATTGGCTCAGCTCAGCAAATATGGCTTCACAACTCAACAGTTCGAGCCCTCTTGCTAGCAAGGAAAGTGGTTAGAGTGATGGTTTCTCTCACTAGTTTGATGCTAATCGTCTCTTCTCTTGAATTTACGAGTTCACGAATTGTATTGATGTTTGATGATTCTAATGTATATTCGTATTAATAAAATTAAAGGGAACTCCCCTTTTTTTAAAAGAAAATAAACTCTCCCCGATTCTGCCAATCCTAAACTGTTAACGGAGAAAATAAATTTCGTTTAAATTAATTTTTTTTTATAATTTTGTAATGTTTAAAAATTCGACATATAGTTATTTATTATAGATTAGTCTATGACTATTAATATTTTGATAGAATAAACTTAAATCTTTATCACAAACTGTTGTCTGAATTGAGATGATTAGGTATATGTAATAGTCCTTCTCGTACCACGAAGCTAAGTTCATTTTCAATGTTTTGTTTCGTTATGATGAGGTGTTGATGGGTGTAATTAATTTGAGACCCACTTCATTTCTTATCTTCTTTTAATCATTTGGTTTTTTGTGATATGATGTGATTTCACGTAAGCTATTTGTGGTTGCTGTTGATTTGTTGCTTGCTTGCTTCTCAACTATGATTTGCTTTCACTTTGTTGTGCAGTTTTTTTCTGGGTTTGTGATCAGCATTTGTCCAACTGGAATTGTCATGTTATGGATGGTGAAATCTAGAGAAGGAGAGGCCACAAGTTGGGTGCATATGTATACACAAATAATAACAACAAAACATATTTGGTTCACCTCACATATAGCTTAACTGCTAAAGAACTAAAGTGCAAAACCTTGCTTGTGTTTTGAAGTAGTTAACGAACAAGCTCTAGTCCCATGATCAGGCGAGGCAAATTCCGTGCCAACCTCTAACATCATACCCAGAACAACGAGTTGTCAGGACCCTTAATTTGAAGGTCTCATACTTTTTAAAACACTAGTCATGAGGTACGAACGTTGCACGTGGTCCTTTTTTTGCACGTTTTTTTGCATATTATTATTTTCAAGGTAATTAATAATTATAGTAGAAACAAAATTATCAAATATCATTGTAGTGAAACTAGGTTTATAGAAAAAAATTAATCGTTAAACCTTTCAAAGTCAATATTAGTATTTTTTTTTTCTTCTTAAAACTATATATCTTATCTAAGATGATATTTAATGAGTTAAAATTACTTAGTTTAAATTATTAAAAATAATAATATGTACTAATTAGAGTTCAAAGCATATAGGAAAATTTTAGTTGAGTTTTATATTTTTACTTCTCTACAATGAACTCCTATATATTAAAACTCTATTATTTTAATAATGATTTTCGTGTTAAGTAAATAAGGAAAATATACGTAAAAGTAATTAATGAAATTATTTTTATATCCCCATTCAATAAGAATATCATGGTTTCTAATAGCTATTGCATCAGCCCCGATAATTGCGCCATAGGCAGAACTAGGCTATTATTTTTGTTAAGGCTAATTTGCTGGATGCCCCCTATACTTTAAAGTTAGTTTCTATGTGCCCCCTATACTACTGGTTGTTTCACAGATGCCCCCTCAACCCCCTTTTGCAATTTGAAATGATGAACTGACTATTATACCCGTGTCACTACTACAAAGTATAGGAGGCAATATTAAAATATTTTAAATAAGCAAAATTAAATTCCACTCTTCTTCTTCAACACACCCCACCCCACCCCCAACCCCCACCCAATATTAAATTATGCTTGAATTGCAAAATTTCGAGGCTAAGTAATACCTTCCTTCTTCATCTCCCTCGCTTAAGATCTTCGTCAAGAACACACACAAAAAAACTTAATTTCTCTCATATCATGAAAAAGTTTCGATCTTTAGCCAATTAATGTCCCAAAAATAATGTCTACTAAACCAACCGAAATGCCATCTCTCAATTTCCTCACTTCTTCCATCCTTAAACCCCCTTTACATAATTGTGAATATAATTGTGAAAAAGGAGCAGACTTTTCAAACCCCATTTCCAGCCAATTAAAACGTCTTACAGCTTGAACATAATTGTGAAAAAGGAGCAGACTTTTGAAATGGGGTTTAGGTAAATTTGTCCAAGCTGTAATATAAAGAACAATTGTTTAAGGAAGAAGAAAGGGGTGGTGTGAAATAGGGTTTAAGGATGGAAGAAGTGAGGAAATTGGGAGATGGCATTTCGGTTGGTTTAGTGGACATTATTTTTGGGACATTAATTAGCTAAAGATCGAAACTTTTTCATGATATGAGAGAAATTAAGTTTTTTTGTGTGTGTTCTTGACGAAGATCTTAAGCGAGGGAGATGAAGAAGTAAGGTATTACTTAGCCTCGAACTTTTGCAATTCAAGCATAATTTAATATTGGGTGGGGTTGGGGGTGGGGGTGGGGTGTGTTGAAGAAGAAGGGTGGAATTTAATTTTATTTAGAATATTTTAATATTGCCCCCTATACTTTGTAGTAGTGACAGAGGTATAATAGTCAGTTCATCATTTAAAATTGCAAAAGAGGGTTGAGGGGGCATCTGTGAAACAACCAGTAGTATAGGGGGCACATAGAAACTAAATTTAAAGTTAAGGGGGCATCTAGCAAATTAGCCTTTTGTTAATTATGATAATTGTCTTTGGCTCAATATTTTTTCTCCATTTGTTCTTTCTTCTAAAATTTAACCTCCTTATTTTGTTTTATCTTTAAAATGACTATCTATTTATTTTCATTACAATTTCGTTTCTGATCATACAAACATGATCGACTTAATGAAATATGTGAGTTTGCAAGTTGTAATAACACAGTCATGTGATGGAGTCCCTCAATAAATGATTTTTTATGAGTATGTCACATGGGCTTCACAATGGTTTCTAATAGTTATTGCATTAGCCCCAATAATATCACCAGAGGTAGAACTAGCAATTACTGATCCCCATTAAAAGAAGGACACATCTACTCTGAATTAATGGGTGGAAATGTGGAATGACCTTTCGTTACGGTAAAAACTAATTCCAAGTCCCTACTTTCCAAGGCTTGAATTTTTTTCGAAAATACCCTTACCGAACCAGTGAATTCAATGTTGGAAGGAATACTCAACCTCAGATTCATTGGTTCGGTTCTAAACAACAATTCAATTTTTCATTATTATATAGCCGAACCAGTGAATCTAAGGTTGGATATTCATTCCAACATTGAATTCACTAGTTCGGTAAAGATTTTTGTGGAAAAATTTGGGGCCTTGGAAAGTAGGGCCTTGGAATTATATATACCCTTTCGTTACCCATGTTCAACGATCATATCACTAACATCATTCGCAGCAAATTACTTAAATTGTTTTCCTAAAATTAACTCCTTATACTACTTTATCAAATTTAGGAAATATTCCCTCCGTCCCTACAAGATTGTCACATTTTGACTTTTGTTAGTCAAACATTATAAAATTTGATCATGAATTTTCATTAAACGATAAGAAATAATATAGTCTTGTGGGACCTTGTTAGATTCGTCTCAATATATATTTTTGAAATATTAACTTTTTATAATTTCTTCACATGTAGAATAATAGATATTTATGTTTTAAATCGTGTTTTGTTGACCACTAAAATTAAAATGTGACAATCTTTTAGGGACGGAGAGAGTATGAACTTTTGCACAAATTCAGATTCTCTATTTATTACTTACAACACTTTATATGAAGAACAAAAATGGTTTGAGGAATGTGTAAATATGAAGCATTAAGAGCATTCACACTAATGTCCCTATAATTATCGTTAGAATATTTTCTATTTATTACTTTTATCAATTTTGAGGGGTCATTTTAGTTTAGATAATTTTTCAAATTCCTTACTTTACACTCTATTCAATCAAAGTAGAAATATTAAATATAATGTGTCATCATTAATATAGAAGATAGAACATGATAACATAAAAGATGAAGAACAATAGCATGACACATAAGAAATAGAAGATAAAAAGGGAATATTGGCGCAACAATAGAGATCTCTAAATAATTTGTGTGGGTCATCTCCTAATAAGGAAACTAAAAATGTGATATTTTAACATGTTTTAGTTCATCCCTCACTATTATTGAGTTAATAAGACTTTTTAGGAATCTAGTGTGGATGCTATTACCTATAATATTTCAGGGAATTTTTAGAGATAGGAAATCTGATATTTAATACTTTTTAAATTTTTTTGCTTTTGTCTATTCTAAAATAAAATAGGAGGTGTTCTGTTGCGAACATATATTTCACCATACCAAATCATTATTTTTAATAAACTCCTTATAAAATAAAATATTTATTTTTAAGTTAGTAGTTATATTTTTCATTTAATAACTTCTTTTAGTTGGTAGTTACTTTAATCAAATTTCATGATAAAATATTTTTATTTATATGAGATAAATTAAAAATAATTAGACGAGATAAATGAATAATTATTCTTATATTTCATTTTTTTAAACTCTTTTTAGAAAATATATCAATTAAATTTATTTAATTACTCGTTGTTAGTTTAACGTAAATTATTAGAAATTTATCATAACTATTATTTTTGAATAAACGAATATTAAGTAAACAAATATCAATGTGCATTGTGCACCCGCTGCTACTGTGCTTAGTACTATTAGTAATGATGTAATTATAGCACATTTTCAAACATTTGATAGAAGATTTTCTTTGTAGACTTATGAATATTCTATCTTCAGTGTAATATTTTATTAGACTAATTTTATGTTATTTTTTTGATAAATTTTTTTCACTTTGCATCATTAAAATTGGACTTCGACCTGCATCGTCCCTGACAAAAACCAAACAAATTTTATACAAATATAAGAAAAAAAGTCTATAAAGATCTTTTACTTTATTTGAAACATAAAAAGACAAACGACATAACACAGAGTTTGAGTACAAATTTGAAATTTGAGCTGAGCTATGAGTAGTTTTAGTTTGACTATAGTATTATTAAAGATGATTTTGCAAACATGCATATGGACGGAGGAATATACGGCAAAATCTTTATCTTATGGGCCATGCAATATGTGTGCTTATCTTCTTTTCAAACACTGGGAACAAACGTTGACCAAATAACGTGTTTGCTTTCTACCTACACAATCGTCAAGTAGCTACTTCACGCCTTACTCGTTTCTCAATTATATTATCATTTTCCTCAAGGCATGAATATTCATTTTATTATAAATATTGTATGATGTACGAAATCGTCACATTAATAGCTGTCTTTAAATATCATGTTCCGAAATATATGGAGGAGGTAAATGTTAAAGTGTATTTCAATTGATCAGAGGAGAGTAGTGAAGCTTATCTATTAACCACTTCATCAAGATTAATTTCGCTCCCTATCATTTTTAGAGATAATAGCAGTAAATAAAAGCAAGAAGCTATGTTTAGACAAAAATTCTAACATGAAATCTCGACAAGAAGCTCTTTGGCCGGTTGTCCTTCGAAATATGCTGATTTTTTTATATGCCTCATGATTTTTAACATTAAAATATGAATAAATTCATTTAATATAAAGGCAAATAAGAATTCAACGTAGAATATATAGGCGTTTAAGGTTAATTTTAATAATTTATATATATTTTTCTATAATAATTTTATATATTTTAAAAGGCCCCAAATATATTGTATCTATTAAAATTGACCCTAAAAGCCTATTAAATATTAACTTTGTATTTTGCCCTTGTATTAGATGAATTTATGTAAATTTTAATGTTAAATATGGACTCAAGAGGCACATAAAAATGATAGGAAGTTCGTGGACATATATATAAAAAAGATCAGCATAATTTACGAGATAATCAGGCAAAAAAAACTTTTTAATTGTACTATTTAAGAAATTTATTTTAATTAGGATATTTATATGGATAGTCTAACCACTTCCATCCATGTCCTCAATTAGTTTTATTTATGTATGTACCAAGTCCAGTCATCCAAATAAGAATTGTATTAGTCAAATTTCATGTTTATGAAGAAATAATAGTTCATTCATCACCATGTTGAAAAAATTTACATAGTAATAAAATAATAGATACCGGATATTTTTTATGTTAGTTAATTATTTCATTGATCATGTTGAAAATTTAGTTTGTATAAAGATACGAACAATCTTTTATTGTAGTTAATGTAGTCGTTTAATGGGAGACACGATGCCAATGCAACGTCGCCATCTCCATTTATATGGTTACTAGTAGATTAGGCCCGGCAATGCCGGGCCAAAATTCGGTATTTAAAAGCCGGTATGAACTATCATAAACTTGTTATATTGGGCAAAACATAACAAAACCATCCGAATACATTATTACTTTTATGACAATTCGGATGCACCAATAGCCAAATATTTAGGCAAAAGATAACAAAATGATCCAAAAGTATTGGTAGTTATTAAAATTCGAAAACCACTACCACTATAAACTATCCTATAACAAAAATAAATGTTCTGTATACATAACTTTGATGTCTCCAAAACAACCCTCAATATGCAAATAGCCGACCGATGTCTGCGCTTGTTCTTGTAACAAGATTTCGAACTATCCGCAGAAAGTGTTATCTCGAGAAGCAATGCATTGTCATTCTTGAAAGTTTTCACTTCACTATCAAGCCAAACTACGTGATTCTGATCCACATAAGACAACTATCATAAGATAATGTGAATGGACGACACTTCGTCATATCATCATATGTTATGTGAATAATATGTGGTAAGTTAACCCCTCAAAAAAATGTAGCACTAAGAAAATTTGTTCACAGAATTTTACATTGCGTTTCTAGTGTTGCATACTCAGATTCTTGAGAAGTAGTCCTCATAGTGCCAAACCCGAATTTTTTCCTGCAAATTCAATGACAAGGTTAGCCACTAACGGAACACATTTCTTTCATTAATAGATAAAAATACACAGCTCAAGTTGATCAAATGCAAGGTAAATTACTCAAGTGTGCACAAAACTAATGATATTTCTATATAGTACCAAAGTTGTTACTTCACCAGAAAGGATACCAGAATTCTAAAAAGCGAGCATAAACTTCAGTATATAGGACACAATCATTTTCTAGTGAATATGTCGAACATATATATTCTAATAGGGAGCTGGCGTACAAGACTAACACTATAGGAATATGTGTGATACTGATGACGATTGCATTTAACATATAGCAAGGACGAGAATCACATATCCTCTACACCTCCAGAACATATAAAATCAACTCAGATTTTTGAATATTGTGGAGTTAAAACAATAATTTGTATTTGGTGCTAGAAAGCTGCTCAAATATCTTTGAAAGGCATTTGATAGGTTTTAGTTGGTACTTTGTCGTCAACTTTAATATAGGTAAACATAAAACTAACGGAGCATAACAATTCTGCAATAAAAGTACGATGATTGATATGAGTTACCGGGCTGGAAAGCTCTCGTTGACGGAAAGATACTGATTCCAATAGGTAACAAAGTCTTGTGATTTGGCTTCTTAGTTCCACGTTTGTCCGCTCTCACCATGAACTCCTCATTTCTCTCTCTGGAAAAGGTAGAAAATAATTTGACAATGGTACAATATGTAATTTCCACTTTTATATCGAATCGTGGAACTCATGGAAGGTATACAAATATGTTATGTTATGCCTGAGATATCAGTAACTTACTTGTTACCAAAAGTAGATAACGATTTCAGATATGCTGCACCAAGATAAACATTGACAATGGGTTTGAAAAGATATTCCGGATCCTTAGATATTTAATAATTCCAGTAACCATGGTCTCTGGAAAAGTTCTTGCCATGAGTAGGTTGCAGAAAACTGAAACGCATTGAGATAGACGAAATTAAAATAAATTCTGGAACATACCTGACAAGCTACTCTGCAATTTTTGATGTGATTTGCATGACGTCAAAGTAGTTTTTTAGTTTTTTGTACCGTAGCGGACAGTAACAGGCTGTCAGTTACTTTCTAGTGTTGCAAGAGCACATAGCATAGCCTTCAAATCATATGGATATATTCAGATTTCAGAAAATTATAAGTTACATAGATCACTGGTTGAAATTGGTTGAGAAGTTGAGTAGAAGTGAAACTAATTGGTGGCCGAAGCCAAAAGGATGAGGTGGCTGCAGGTCTGTTGTTTAAGCATTACTTGCAGGCTTGTAGAATCATCAGAACGATACAACGCAGGGACCTCTTGAAAGTAATATTATTTTGATGATCTTTACATACACTGGAAGGTCCTATTTATACACAATAAGGATGCTAGTCCTAATAACATAAGGACTCTAGTACTCTAATAATATAGGACTCTAATAATATAATATATGCTAATACACCCCCGCAGTCGAAGCGGGAGGAGGACGGACGCTAAGACTGTCCCGAAAATCAGTAAACAAGACATTGGGGAGCCCTTTGGTGAAGATATCTGCTATCTGATGTCGGGATGGCTTATGAAGCACGCGAACCTGTCCTAAGGTAACCTGTTCGCGGACGAAATGAATATCAATCTCAATGTGTTTCGTCCGCTGATGCTGTACTGGGTTCTGCGTAAGATAGATGGCGCTGACATTATCGCAGTATACAATAGTGGCACTGGGCAGGGGACGATGAAGTTCAAGCATCAAATTTCGAAGCCAGCATGCTTCGGATACTACATTGGCGACGCCGCGGTATTCAGCCTCGGCACTAGATCGAGATACTGTAGCTTGCCGCTTAGAAGACCAGGAGATGAGATTGTCCCCTAAGAAGATACAGTAGCCAGAGGTGGAACGTCGTGTGTCTGGACAACCTGCCCAATCTGCATCAGTATAAGAAATTAGAGAGTAAGAGGATGATTTATACAAGTGGACCCCATACTCAAGGGTGCCCTGAATATATCGTAACACCCGTTTGAGGGCTGCCATGTGATCTGTCATCGGAGCATGCATATGTAAGCAGATTTGCTGAACGGCATACGAGATATCTGGTCTGGTGAACGTCAGATACTGCAGTGCACCTGCTAAACTACGGAACAAAGTGGGATTGTCACAGGGGGCACCAGACGTACTGCTGAGTTTCGACTTTGTGTCAACAGGGGTAGACGAGGCATTACAAGAGGTCATGCCCGCCTTACTGAGGATGGATTCAGCATACTTCTTCTGGGAGAGAAATAAACCACCTGCATGACGGGTAACAGCTATGCCAAGAAAATAACTGAGAGGACCTAAGTCCTTCATAGCAAACTCCACACTCAGGAGATTAATGAGATGCTTGCGTAGTGTCTCAGAGGAAGCAGTAATAATGATATCATCAACATACAATAAAAGATAAGCAATATCAGAACCCTGTCGATAGATAAAAAGGGAGTGATCACAAATGCTGTGAGTAAATCCAATAGTAGAGACATAGTCCGCAAAACGATGATACCACGCCCGCGGTGCCTGCTTGAGGCCGTACAGAGACTTACGCAACCGACATACATAATCCGGGTGAATAGGATCTCGGAAACCCATGGGCTGATACATATAGACGGTCTCATGGAGGTCACCGTGCAAAAAGGCATTCTTCACATCTAGCTGATGAATGGACCAAGAGTGGGACAGAGCTAGTGTGAGAACTGTACGGATAGTGGCCGGTTTGACCACTGGGCTAAAGGTGTCTCCACAATCAATGCCAACCTGTTGCGTCTTGCCATCCCCTACAAGACGAGCTTTGTAACGCTCAAAAGAACCATCAGAATGTAACTTATGACGAAAAATCCACATAGATCGAATAATGTTGACCCCAGAAGGTCGAGGAACGAGCTCCCAAGTATTATTTTTAATTAGAGCATCGTATTCATCGTGCATGGCCATTTTCCAATTAGGGTCATTTAAGGCCGTGACGGGATTTTTAGGGATGGGAGATATAGAGGTACTGGTGTGAAGAGCATATTTTGGGTTTGGTTTATATATGCCATGGGTGCTACGGGTGATGTGAT
Source organism: Echium plantagineum (assembly GCA_003412495.2). Lineage (NCBI taxonomy): Eukaryota > Viridiplantae > Streptophyta > Magnoliopsida > Boraginales > Boraginaceae > Echium > Echium plantagineum. Next base: position 31,385,992 of record CM016563.1, on the reverse strand, counting down.
GGGGTTGGGGCTGTGCGGATGGAGCAAGGGAGGGGGCTAAGGAGGGAGCTGGGTTGTGGGCTGAAGTCGGTCCAGATGGAAGGGAAGATGGCCTATGGGCGCTGATGGGAGATCTGGGAAGATCAGGGGAGGGGGCTGGGAAATGGATTTGGTCCGCTGGGGGTTGGGCTGCGGGCGGATCAGGCTGGGCAGGGAGGGGAGAGGGAGATGGGCTGGGCTGGTTCTGGGATGGGGCGTGCAGTTCAGTAAGGGTGGGGAAATGGACTTCCGGATGGTGGGCTGGAAGAGTGGGACGGGTCTGTTGGGCGGGTGTGGGGGAGGGAAAGAAAGGGAAGTTAGTCTCGTCAAAGATAACATGACGACTAATTATTATTTTTCGAGTAGAGGTGTCGTAGCACAGGTAGCCGCGATGGTTGGTAGGATAGCCAAGAAAGACACAGGGAGATGAGCGAGGTTGAAGTTTGTGTATGGTGGTGGAGGGGAAGAGTGGGTAGCATAGACAACCAAAAATACGTAGATGATCGTAAGTGGGTTGACGACGGTATAGGTAGTGGGTTGGAGTAAGATATGAGAGATTTTTATGGGGAAGAATATTGAGAAGATGTGTTGTGGTTTGGAGAGCATAATGCCAAAATTTATGGGGAGCGGAAGCATGGGTGAGAATGGTGCGGATGACGTTGTTGATAGAGCGAATTTTACGTTCGGCTTTACCGTTTTGAGGAGAAGTGTATGGGCAAGAGAAACGATAGGAGATGCCCTGGGAGGCACAAAATTTGGTAAGAGAACTGTTCGCGTATTCGGTGCCATTATCACATTGAAGACATTTTATATTTAAGTTGAATTGAGTTTTGATTAGAGCATGGAACATGATAAATGTAGAATAAACTTGAGATTTATGGGAAAGAGGAAAAGTCCATAGAAAATTTGTGAAATCATCGAGAAATAGTAAATAATAACGATGCCCGGAGGTGCTAGGGATAGGGGAAGTCCACAGATCACTATGTATTATATCAAAAGGCATCGTAGTAGAAGATTCAGATAAAGTAAATGGTAATTTTATTTGTTTACCAAGAACACAAGACTGACAAAAAGTAGAATAACCAGTACATTTAATGAAATTGTTTTTACGAAGGGCATCAAAGACAGGTGAGCCTGGATGACCTAAACGGCTATGCCAAATACTAGAATTAGAACTAGAAAGGAAACACTGGGACGAGCGGCGACGCGAACTGGGGAAAGGGATAGCTGGTGCAGAGACAGGGTATAGATCTCCGCTGCTGTCGCATCTGAGAATCCTAGAACCCGTCTGAAGATCTTTTACAGAAAAACCAAACGGGTCAAACTCTATGGAAACAGAATTGTCGGAAGTAAATTTACGAACGGAAATAAGATTTTTGACGATTTGTGGGACATGGAGTACATTGTTTAATTTTAGTGGGGGGTAGGGAGATGGAAGTGTGGTGTGACCATGACCGATAACTGGAACGGAATGACCATTTCCAACGATTACCATATGATTGCTAGAATTAAAATAATTAGGAAGCGTACCTCGATCCGATGTCAAATGAGAGGTGGCACCCGTGTCCAAGTACCAATTCGGATCCGGTGGATGGAGCCCCAAGATGGTCATAGCTTGCTCAATGTCCGTGACTGAATATGCTTGTGTGGGCGATGAGGTCGGTCGGGGTCCAAGAAGACCGGGACGCGACTGTGGTGTGAGGTTGTTACCGTTCCCTGGAAGAGTGGGATCGGGCACAGTAATGAAGGCGTGGGAGAGGAGGGGAAGAAAGAAAAAAATTTAGGCTAGAATTTTGGCTCTGATTACCATGAAAGTAATATTATTTTGATGATCTTTACATACACTGGAAGGTCCTATTTATACACAATAAGGATGCTAGTCCTAATAACATAAGGACTCTAGTACTCTAATAATATAGGACTCTAATAATATAATATATGCTAATACCTCTGATCAACACAGAAAATGAATCAACATCAACACTTACAGATAGATTTGAGGCCAATGTAAATATTGTAATCGCCAAATCTCTGAAATAGTGAAAATACTGCAATCAATATACAACAACTTCAATAACCATCAACTTGTTCACTTAGAGAGTGTATACATCTCAACAACAGAAAATTAACAGATAAAAAAAAAAGAACCCATTTTTACAATCACCATATATAAACGAAGGCAAATATAATGGATAACTAATTAAAAATTTCATCAACTGAGAGGTACACATGATGGTCCCATGTTAAACAGGCAAACAATGAATGGTCAATGCAAAAGCGACCCTCAATTCTAATTTTGTGAATTGGACAATAAAATCAAAAGAACAAAAAAGTAAAAGTAGGTGTTTACATCTTGAAAATACTCCAATGAAACCCCCTTTAAAAAGACTACAATAATCTAATTTCGGAAATTCAACTAAAATTGAAATAACAGCCTTAAGAAAACCTAAAATTAACATTGAACGACAATACCTTAGGCAGTCGAAATTGAGGTCTTGAATGGATTATTGATGAAGAATCAAGAGTTTTTGAGAATTGTAGAATAAAAAGAGTGGCACAAACTTCACAAAGATGCAAACTTTTAGGAAAAAGGCCAATGAAAACCATATAATCAATCAATTAAGAAGTTTGAGAAATTAAAATAAATTATATTTTGAGCTATATACTTACGAGCGTTAATATAAAGTTACGCTGGCGGCGGAAACAACCGTAAGAAGTGGCGATGGCTTTATGTTGATGGGTCTTTCATGTCATCGAAGAAGCTGTAGTTGAATTTCGCTGATGAAGTTGGGGGAGCCATGGTGAGTCTATGGTAATTGTTGTTTGATTTGATTAAACAATCTGTGCTTCATTTATGATGATGAGGTTGGTGAAGCAAAATAAAATTGACAAAAACATAGTGAAAAAAAGAAGAAGAGGAGCTTCATTGTTGAAGAATTGACAAAAATGGAGTGACAAAAAGGAGAGGAGCTTGATTGTTGATGAAATAGTTGTTTGGTTTGACTGCCAAGAAGAAAAAAGGGTAAAATGAAGCGGTGGAATCTCTGACAAGGCAAAAACAAACTACACGCGGCAAGAGGAAGCAATAGAGAAAAGAATAAAAAAAAAAATGAATCACACGCCGCTTTTCAGACGACGAAACGCGTGTCGACTACGCGGATTCCCTCTTTATATACTAGTGTTGATTAATACTCCTACGGTATATCAGGATTTAGAATCGTGCTAGCTGCTTTAGAAGGATAGAGAAGAATTGCGAGATCTTTCCATTATTAATTAGTGATTAATTATTTTGTCAAATTTAAAATAAATTATAATAAATTTTTAAATTCAATTTCACATGTAATTTAACTTCGTGTAATAATCGGAAAGCAGGCTACAATACGTTCTTTTTTACTTGTCGTTCTAGCCTCAAATTTTTGTTTCTAAATACTTGTCGTTCTAGCATAATTCATTACAAATTTATATTTTCAATGTACCTTTTAATTACTTTTTACATTGAATTTATCAACCAACCAATTATATAGTGTCAATTGATTGTAATTTTACATTTCTCTTTTACTTTTTCTTAATCTATGTGCAAATAACTAGAACGACAAATAAAAGATAACGGAGAGAATATGAAACTTTGACAAGTAGTAGTAATGTTAGTAGTAGTGATTATATCAATAAAGAGCAATGGTGTTAAAACAAGCAATTAATTAATGATTACTGACCAAAAGATCATGGGTTCGAAACTCGCCTCATCGCTAATTTATTTAAGAAAAAATGATTACTCATTTAATTTTGTATATAGCTGTAATCTAAGTAAGAAACTTTAAAAATTTATTTAACGGGTCTCGATCACACCATAAAAGAATAGATAATACATTTCATAATTTGAGGAGTCTCTATTTTATTTGTGAATTTTTTGCAATGTACGACTCTCACATGTAAAATATTTAAACATATTAGAAGCAATTTCGTTACTCCCCCTCACATGTAAGGACCCTTGCAAATCAGAGACAGCTCAACACCGAGTACACAATGCCTCCCCGTATAGCATTTTGTAGTCGTTGTTGAGTTTAGTCCCCAATAGTGGTACCATTATAATTTAGTTCCCAAAAGTGGTTAAAAAGTTGCAGATCGGTCCCCACATTAACTATTCCGTCAATTTTTAATACAAACACGCAATAAGAAGTTAAATTGTGGGCAAAAAATGATTTTTAACTAAACTCACTTTTGGTGCCTAATGAAACTTCATTAAGAACTTGAAACGCAAAACTTCATTAATTTTTAACATAAAAAATGAGTTTAAGTCTTAAGAAAAATATTTTTCACAAATTTAACCTCTCATCGCATGTTGCTATAAAAATTAATTGAATAGTTAACGTGGGTAGTAATCTGCAAGTCTTTTACCACTTTTCGATGACTAAACTGTAACGGTGTCATTATTGGAGACACTGTTGGTGACTATTTCATCAATTCGCTCTCACATAACATAACCATATACTTTGATATCATGGAGAAATTTATTAAACAGGTTTGGGTCACACTCATAGGGGCTTAGAGGAGAGGAAACAAACTTCATAAGCCAAAGAAACATAATTCTAAAATTAATTGGGGTTAAGTATAATGACTTCTTAGTTTATTTTTATTTTTTTTGTAAATCACCGATGAGTGAGTTTCGAATCCAGGACATTCTGGTTACTAACAATAGCCTTTTCCATTAGGCTATTCGATTAACTCGATTTCTTAGTTTTTTAACTTGTGTATAATATTTTTAGTTTTTCATTGTGAAACTCCCACGTGAAAAAAAATTTAGTCTTCTTAGAACAATATATTATCAACAAAAACTTGTTTTTGTTTAATTACTTCTCATCCATATATCATCTCTCTTACATCTTTATTAAATTACATTATAGATCAACTCAATTCGTTTTGTAATATGCAATCAGCTTAGAAGTATTTTGTTAACAATTGATAAGATCAATATAACTTAAGGTAAGTGAGAAGTTGTCATATTAATGAGTCTCATGAACTCCCATCCTGAAATATACCAAAAAAATAAATTATATGAGACTATCCACGACATCTAATATTTTCAAAAATCAAATAATTTATGATACATCATATTATTCTTCCATCACATTATTAAATATCACCAATTACTTTTACACTCTACACTATTCCAAACGTATTTCATTTTTCTCCTACCTCCACAATACCTCACCATATATAAAATATTAAATAACACAAACATATCAATTGCAATAAATTGCGTAAAAATAGGCAAAGTGAAACACAATTTGTAGGCCTTCCAAAAATAAACATATTGAAAAGAAAAAAAAGTTAGTTTTACAAAAAAAAAATTAGCCCAAAAACAATATTTAAGTGAAATAAAAAGACTTAATCCCATCAGTGGATGCACGTCCTGATTAACCCTCTCCTTCCATATGTTAGATGTGTCATAAAATACACCCTATTATTGAATAAACAGGATAAAAATGTGATTCGACAATACTGTTGAATTATTTCTTTGCCGTGAAAAATTACGAGAATATTCTCACTCCAATTATTATCTACTGTGGATGGTCTAATATGTACAATTTAAAAGAAGCACTATTAAAAACGGAATGACAATAACATTGAACAAATAGTTTGGGAAACCATTGAAAACTTTATCCAATCAAATAAATAAATAATTATTTACATCCACACGTTGTCTTGTTCATACAAAAACACCGTGTGGCCTCCTTGGACTTTGTTATATATACATACAACCTTTCACCACTTCATGCACATGCTCTCTCCCTTGTAATAAATAAAGTTTCCTAAACTATTATTGCATTTGAATCTCACACACACACATACACCAACCAAAAACTGAAGAAAATGGAGAGCACCAACCTTGATAATGAACAACCATTATTGGTGAAACCCCAAGAGGAGGGGGGGAACCAAAATCAAGAAAGGGCAACATGGGGTTTGATTAACCAAGAAATGAGGAAGATTGGTTATTTAGCTGGTCCTATGGTGGCTGTAACAGTTGCTCAAATGATGCTTCAAGTTGTGTCTATTATGATGGTTGGTCATTTGGGTGAGCTTGCTCTCTCTAGCACTGCCTTGGCTGTCTCCATTGCTGGTGTCACTGGCTTTAGCTTTCTTGTAAGTCCTCATTCTTTCGTCTCTTTAGATCTATTCGTGGACTCCGTCTCACATTGGTTGATTAAGAGATCTTTCGAGTATTACATTCGGAAGGTATTAATCAACCAATATAGGACTGGATGGTCGGTTATCGACCTCAATTGGGGGATATCCAAGTCCTTACGGACATAGTCTATCTAGTTGTAATGGTTAGGTGGTCGAATGTCAATATACGACTGGATGGATCCGTCATCAACCCCAATTCGGGGATGTCCAAGTCCCTTCGGACATAGTCTAGTTGTAATGGTTAGGTGATGAGCCGGAAGCGGGTACAAATCCACGTAGAAGTAATAGTTTGGTGAAATATTACGTTTATACTCTGGTTTTCATGTTCCTTAATCATCTTATTTATCGAGCTACTATTAGTATACATTATTCGATTTATAATTTGTTCTAGTCAGGAGTCCTTGTTACAGGTGAAGGAAATTAAAATTTCTTCGAAAAAATTTGGGGATATCCGTCTTTTATTGCACCATAACACTTCTCCATTTCAGATCTATACCAAATTAACTTTTTTTTCGAATATTGAATATTTTTAAAAATGATGAAATTGTCGTTTAAACATCTCATAATTTTACTTTAATATCAATACATTAAAACAAAAAAGAAAAAGTTTATGAACTTTTCATATTGAATATGCAGAAAGGTGCAACTAATTATTACAACATACTCCGTATACAACAAAAGTAGTTCACATGTCTTTTACAGCTTGTCATTGAATCTTCTGAAAAATTAGGTAGAAAACCCCAATCGACCTTAAATCTTAGTCAGCTAACGAAATTATGAACCTATTATTATTATTTGTTTATCGATTTTTTGAAATGTGCCCTTAAAATACGGCTTAAATGTAAGCATTAATCCGTGTTTACGTTCGATAAGAACCTTTCTTTTTTTAAATATAATGGAGTAATTTGTGAAATTATTGGCAATAAAATTAAATGAGGCAATTGCAAGTTGCAAGTAATGGCAGATCATGTTTTGGAAATACTCTAATAAGACATGAGTACTCTTTATAGTTACCCAACCAACCCATGTGAAACTACCCATGTGGACATTGGACACTTGTGATAGATCCAACAAAGTTGGAAGCAAAAATTTATGGGAAACACTATACATAATACCCAAATGGTACTTTTTTAATTAAACTAATTTACCCCTGAAGTAAATTTGAAAAAGACTACATTTTCAAAAAGGGATAAAATAGTCATTTCACTATCAAAAAGAACTGTTCGATATTATTTGGGTGTGTATAACAGTTCAAAAAAATTACTTGTGATAACTTTCAAATTGTTAAATCGTGTATATTAGTAATTATTTTAAAATCTTATACAGATTTAATTTCTTAATTTTAATGTTATTCTCTACAAAAGGACTTAAATTCATCTGCTCCTGAAATATTGTCAATTGTATGAGTGTCATTCGGTAACGTAATATTAAAAATTTCAATCTCACCTACTTTAAAATTTGGGTTAATAACACAAAGGTTAGTAACATTTGCTAAGTTTTCACTCCATCACCTTATTTAAAAGTGTTGAAATTTGATCACTTACACTAAAAAATTCATTAAAATTTGGTCATCCCACGTTGACTTGAGGTTTTAGGCGTTTTTTATTTGTTTATGAAAATTAGCAATAAGAGTTCAATATAATTGTATTGCAAACAAGAACACAAAAGTTCCTATGTAATAGACACTTAAAGTAAAATGTGAGACAAATTATCTCGAATAAGATTTGAACCTCTTGGTTAGAAGCTTGGATCAGATGTCACTAGTCTACTGAGCTATCGGTTTTTGGGCGGACTTTTAACAGAGTATAGTATCTTTATTGAATTGCTAACATATTTGGATCATATATTTCGAAGCAAAGATACTCCGTAAGGTGTAATAATAATAATAAAGTACTTTTTAGCTAGATGATCGATCGTATATTGATACTAATTCTATTTTTTGATTGATTGTAATGTTGAATAAACAGCAAGGGATGGCTTGTGCATTGGAAACTATATGTGGACAAGCTTTTGGAGCAAAACAATTCAGCAAAATTGGAACACAAACATACACTGCAATTTTCTCATTGTTAATAATCTGCTTCCCAATCTCCATCCTATGGCTAAACATAGAAAAAATACTCATCTTTTTTGGCCAAGATCCATTAATCTCACATGAAGCTGGGATCTTCATAATGTGGCTACTCCCCGCTCTATTCGCCTACACGCTTCTTCATCCCCTCGTTCGATATTTCCAAACTCAATCCATGATTTTTCCCCTTCTTATGAGCTCATGTTTCACAATAGTGTTCCATGTTTTCATTAGTTGGGTGCTCGTTTTCAAGTCGGGATTGGGTAACAGAGGAGCTGCAGTTGGTTTGGGACTTTCGTTATGGTCCAACGCAACAATTCTGTACTTGTACATGAGATTATCTCCGACCTGTGACAAAACGCGATCACCTATTACAATGGAGATTTTCTCCGGCATCAAAGAGTTCTTCTATTTCGCAATTCCTTCTGCCATCATGGTCTGGTACGTACATTACATCCTCTTCATCTGTCTCCGAAAAATTATATTGTACTAGTACTATATTACGTGTACCAATTATGTGAAACGACTTATCATGACATTTAAATTTGCAGCCTGGAGTGGTGGTCGTATGAGTTGGTCATCTTGTTGTCTGGATTACTACCCAACCCACAACTCGAAACTTCAGTCCTCTCTGTATGGTATGCTCTAATCACCCATAATCAAACATTATTCGATTATTTATTTTCTTGATTTTGTTTTATGTTTGAAACGATGTCTAATCCAAACAAGACGATAGGTATCAATTCTGACACAATTTTGTTATAAACAACGCACATAAAAGTTACCGATTTGTGTATCCAGGACTTAAGCATTTTGGTTATGCTTCGTTTTAAAACACCTAAACTGAAGTCCATTTTTTTGTATATATGGTTATGAATAATTTTGGTTTCAAGTGTTTAACTATCTATGTATGAACAACTGCAGCCTCAACACCATTCTGACTCTCTACGCAATTCCTTATGGCCTCGGAGCAGCAGTAAGGTACGTGAGCAATTCCAACTTAACACGAAATTACAAGAAGTATTAATATTCTCGCTGTTTTTACTAACGTGTGGAAGTATTTTATTGTTGCAGCACTCGAGTTTCAAATGAATTAGGAGCGGGGAACTCTCAAAGGGCGAAAATATCTATACTAGCCGTGATGATTCTCATTTTCGTGGAGATCATCGTCCTTATCACAACTCTGTATTCTTGTCGAAATGTATTTGGCTATGTTTTCAGCAGCGACCTGGAAGTTGTTCAATACGTCTCACAAATGACTCCTCTACTCTGCTTGACTATCATATTGGATGGCCTTCAGGGTGGTCTTTCAGGTTCGCCATTTCTTTATTTGGCATCTTTATGTTGATTGCAGTTCTTCATTTTCGTTATCTGTTTGGCATTGACTATATTGATCGACGTTACAATATTTGTAACTGTATATTTACACGACACCTTCGTTTTTGCAGGAATCGCAAGAGGGTGTGGTTGGCAACATATCGGGGCATATGTGAATCTTGCAGCATTTTATATATGTGGAATACCAATTGCTATAATGTTGAGTTTTTGGCAAAATTTTGGAGGAAAAGGTCTTTGGGTTGGCATAGTAGCAGGAGCTTTGGTTCAAAATACTCTTTTGTCCATCATCACATTCTGCACAAATTGGGAAAAACAGGTTAGTCCCATATCCCCTATACGAGATTCAAACTCGAGTGCTAGCTCAACAGCTAGACCATTCCGATTATCTTGGACATTTTCGGTATTGATATTACGAAAATGAACCCATATGTACTTTTTATTAAACAGTTTTTTTTATTAATTTTGTTGCAGGCATCTAAAGCTCAAGAAAGGCTATCAGAGAAAGTATCTGCCCCTATCGTCTGTTGAATGTGATTAAAATACCATTTTGTAGTTATTGACGAACATTTAATTTAAATTTGATTATTATTATCGACTAATGTTATCATTATGTTATTGTCTTGTTTTATTTGTAGTTTTTTGTTAAGATAAAATGGAAAAGATTTTTGAAAAGAAAAATAGTCCACCCAAGTTTCGATAATTTTCGAATTTGTCAAATTCCTAGCTATTAAAATGAAGAATGAAAGAATAATTAAAAAAGACTGATAAGTTTAACAACATGAAATACACACGATAAATGGTAATTTGAAAAGCTAATAGTTTCAGGGGACAAACTAAAAACATAGTTTGGGGGAGTGCATACTAAAATAAAGCTATGAAAATCTACACACGAGATTCGAGCATTAAAATTCAAGTTCGATTCTTTTGTTACATTTTGTATAACACTCTCAAATAATCTCAAAAATTAAATTAATTGAGGCATAGGAGGAGGAAAAGTGTTGATGCACTTTGTATAAAACATACATATAGTTTACAAGCGGACCGGTTACGGTTCCGTATAGATTTGTTCCGTATAGAATTCCGTACAGAAAAATAATTACACAATAACCCATGAAGAAATAACAATTACATCTTCAATCCCCACTCCAAACCACCAATATGTGTATATTAACCCTTTACGGAATGTGTACGGAATATTTCTATAAGGCACCCTAACTTTCTACGTTTACAAGCATTTTAGATAACATGTAAGGTGTTTATATTTTAGGCTTCGAGGATTCGCTTACTTGAGAAATTTGAGGGTAGTTGTTACTTGGTATTTGAGTTCTTGATGATCTAACATCTACCGACCTAAAGCTCGTTACATGGATGGGGAGAAGATTCTAAGGGAGAGAGCATTCTATTGCTAATGACTTGTACTTGGGAGCTATGGTTTCTTGTCGTCTCGATCGTCTTGAGTTAACCTTGTGAACTCTCACACCTGAGTGTTTAAGCATGAGGGATAATTGTCACCTGATACCTAAGGCATGTATCGTATATAATCTATCGACCTAAAACTCGTTAAATGGGCAGGAAAAAATTCTAAGGACATTGACATTGCACTACTATAACTACTAACCAAATAAATACTACCTCCATCCCTAAATGATTGTCACATTTGACTTTTGTTGGTCAATAAAACACGATTTAAAACATAAATATCTCTTATTCTACATGCGAAAAAATTATAATAAGTTGATATTTCAAATATATATATTGAGACGAATCTAACGAGGTCCCACAAGACTACATTATTTCTTATCGTTTAATGAGAATTCATGATCAAATTTTATTGTAATTGACCACAAAAGTCAAAATGTGACAATCTTTTAGGGACGGAGGGAGTATAACTTTAGCTTTGCGCGAGTATTCCTCCGTGTTAGATCAGCAACTATTTGATATGAACCCAATTCCTACCTCTTGTCTTGTCATTGCACTTGAGATCACCCTATTAAATTGAGTTCCTCTCATTATAAACCTATCGAATGGGAGTATTACCTTTTACCGACTCGATAACATGTCTACCAGTTTCCCGTTCCGACCTTAATTATAAACAACGCCGAAGATGTCTAGTCAAAAAAAATTACCAACATTTGTCTGGTAAATCAAGAGTGAATAAGCACTTATCTGAAGGCATCCATACATGAAGAGCACACACTATATCAAGTAAAGAACAATAGTCTCCATATATACAGTACATGTAATGTAAGGATAAGCAAAACCACCACCATATAAACCTCATTATCAGAGTCCAGAGGTGGTGTCAATACAACAATCTTACAGGCATATCCATCGAACAGGTTATGCCTCTCGATGCACCTGTATATCTTGTAAAGGACTATAATCCTGACCGGGGGTCATCTCCCTACACATGGTAAATCATCCCTACCTCGATAAGGCTAATATGTGGAATGTTTAAAGCCACAGCAGGACCCCTGCAATTCTTGCGCAGAAATGAGTAACCAATGTCGATGACCAGCTTCTTCAGAAACGAGGATGATCTTCTAGCCTTCACATAAGAATGCCCCATTATATATGCTACCCCTGCTTCCTTTGCCTGGATCAAGTCTGAAAGTTCTTCACTAACGGCAGGGTCCATCAAAGGGTTTTCTGCCACCTGAAACCTGACTTGCCGTCTCCTTACTTGTGGTTGTTCATCCTCATAAGCAGACCTTAGATTTTGGAGTGATAAAGATTTGCTGCTTTTGATGGAATCGTTCACACCGTAATCCTCCTCAGATACTATTAAAGATGAGCTAGATTGAATGGCTCTGGTACTAATCACTGCCATCCTTCCATCAAATGATCCAGACTCGGAGCTTGAAGCCTGTGGTTCTACAGCTTCCATTTGAATGAACTCGGCAATGCTTTGAATGAGGAGGTCCTCAAAGTTCCCATTATCCCGTTGTAGATCTTTGTACCCATACCTTGCTATGCAACGATACATGCGATAGGGTCTTGGGCAAACCCTCCCAATGAGGAAGCGTTCCTCCGGTGGGACATGTGGAACAGGTACAGATTTTACACAAACAAATACCAATACTTGATGAAAAGCAGGAAGGTTGGTCACAAAGTGTGAAAAAATTGCTGGCACTCCCGTTGCCAACTCTGAGTATATGAGGCCTATCCCGGGCACACGGACGATACCAAGACTAGGGCCCAGGCCAATAAGCCATTTTAATGGAACTTTGTTGTGGAGATCAAAGTTGTACTTCTTCCGCATTCCATAGTGCCAAACATACATGATGACCATAAACACAAAGGCGAGGACAAGGGAAACCCATCCACCCTGTGGAACCTTCATGATGGCAGCAGAAAGGTAGACTCCTTCAATGACCCCAAACAAGAGAAACGCAGCTGCAAGTATGGTGCTTCTTTGCCAAACAAAAACTATTACAAGTGCCATTAAAAATGTTGTAACGAACATCACCGTCATGCAAGCTAGGCCTGAAAATATGATGACAACAATTGAGATCGAAAATTCAAGGAAACCCAAATAAACAGTTGAGCAAATGTGCGAAACCAGCCAGCTGAATGATTAGTTGTAAATTTTATAAAAATGGTGCGACGGAAAACGCTGTAACGACATACAAAACTACTCTGGATAACAACAACTAATCAATTTTGCTTAATAATTGTCACTCAAACCATTGTAAAGGTCAAGTGTGGCAAAAGACGGAAGGGCCAGGCTAAACATGAATATGACAATAACAAAATGACGAAAATCAGTTCCACATGCATCAACATAATGATGAAAAAGATGACCTTTGACTCAAAAGATGAACTAGTGTAAGACAGCAGAACATGATTAGTGTGCCTGTTAAAGGCGTTCAGGAAGAAAATTAAGCTGTCCCATCACCTCATCTCAATTACTTCTGCATTTTTATCTTTTTCTATTGTTGTTGTTGGGATACAATATACAAGGAATCATGCAATCATACAACGAAGTTACTAAATAAATCCACTTCATAGCATTAGGACAAGGTATGACTTACCATAAGCGTTTCCAATCTCAGTTGTGTCTTGAAACCCAACTGCTATAGCAAGAGTAATAATCATAAGGATCCAGTTTATCTCTGGTATGTATATTTGCCCGTACATATTCTTTGAGGTGTGAACTACTTTGACCCTTGGGAAGCAACCAAGAGCATGACATTGCTTAATGATTGAGAACGTAGCAGTAATTATGGCCTGACTACCAACTATAGACGCAAGTGTAGCAATTACGAACACTGGCCAAAATACAGCATCTGCAATGACAAATAGACTACATCAAAATGATTCTCATCTCCATAAACCAAGAGGTCCAGATGTAAATCTAACCTGGGATGGAATCATAGAAGCTGCGAGGAATGGAATTTATATTTTTTGACAGAAATGCTGCCTGGCCCATGTATTGTACCACCAGACAAGGGTATACAATACATGAAAATGCAATCTGCACCAAGAAAATTGCTTTAAAACGAGATGATAGAGGGACAATCGCAAAAGAAGTACAGAGTATGTATCACTCACTTTAATGGGCAAAGCAGTAAAGTGGCCAATGTCTGCATACATAGCTTCAGTACCTGAGACCAAATAACATGTCGGAGATCATGCCACTGACGAGGAAGCTACTGGAATTCATGGTAACAGGTTTATATCCCATTATTTTAATCAATATTGTTCCATGAACTAAATCCAATTTACCTGTAATACAAAGCAAGACACCTCCAAGTGATATCCATCCATCTTTACCAGTTTGTTTAAAGAACTTGAAAATATAATATGGTGAAAGAGCTTTGACAATTTTTGGATTCCAATGTATAATGTTATACAACCCAATGACAAAGATCGCCAACAACCAGATCACAACAATTGGAGCAAATAGAAAAGCCACCTTACGGGTACCAACATGCTGCAGAGCGAATAGGCCAACTAATATGACGCAAGCTATCAAAATTATCACACCTGTAGAGTGTAGACAAGTAATTGCTTCCATTAAAACCAAATAAGATAGATAAATGAGACCATGACTCTTGAATCTCCTTTATTAAGACCAGTAAGAAAGTTGACAAAATTTCATGGCGTGTAAAAAATACAGAAGAGAGCACTTCCATGTTCAATTTTTGATTTATTTAATTATTGCTATTGTTGTTGAATCATAGTTGCTATTTACTATAGATAGCTCTAAGTACTATGTGTACCGGGTAAGTTATAGGACTAGGGGAGGAATGCAAGTACCCTGAGTCAATTCCTTGTTGGCTGCCGTCTCCAGACCTGATAAGGAAGACAGAACTGCACGGGAAATACAATTGTGAGATAATAATTCACTTTGCAGAAGTGCAACCAGATACCAATAAGTAAGTTGTGCATATCATTCCGTAGATAACAGCAGTGCTATTTTTTGTTATTTCAACCAATAAAATAATCTTCTAATTAAAAACAGTACTAGTATGTATGATTTGGTTATTTCAACAAATAAAAGGACAGATATAGAGAAGAAGAAAGAGAGATACACAGGCAAATACATATTTTTCCCTTAACCACCCAATCTTCTTTTCTTAACACCGCACTCCCCCCCCCAAATAATCATAAAGTCCATCCATCATGATCTTAATGAGAGAAGGAGTTTCATGATGAAATGACATTTCAAAAACCGTTAGTACATCTCAATTTACTCTGTGATACCTGAAATTGCAGGAGTAATAACACCATCTCCTATGACCATGCATGCTCCAAACAATACCACAATAAGTAGAACTGTCCTGGACCTTTTATGCTTTTCAATGAACTTCTTCAGAGGTAATGCTACTGAAGACTGTCTAGGAGGACCATTTCTGTAGGTAGACAACTCCTCATCAGCTGCCTGTTGATTAGGAAGCAAACTGAATTTTGCATAACGGCATAGCAGTGAATAGAGAGCAAATGACCCACCTGACACCAGCCATAGCAAATTGATGAGAAATAGAAGATACAGTTGCCGAAATTACTATTTCAGGTTGAATTCAACAATGGCCAGGGTAGCCATATGAATACGGAGTATGAATTTCTCACTTCAAAATACCTTCTCCATTGTCGTCGGCTGACATAACAATGAATACATACTTAAGCAGAGGAATTAAGGTCAAGGTCCAGAAGATCAATGAGAATGCACCAAAAATAGCATCTGGGTTTTGATGATTCTGCAGTTTTCCTACAAATATACTTTTGTATACATATAGTGGTGAAGTGCTCAGGTCCCCATACACCACACCAAAGCTTTGGTATGTCAACAGCAGTGTCGCTGAAACACTCCTCCAGTTTAACTGCAAGCTAACATAGATCAAGTTCGGTAGCGTTCCAAATTATTGAACAGAAAAGAAACAAAGTAAGTTATACCTTTGTTGTTAAGCTTGTTTTTCTGTCAACTATCGGATCATGTTCTCCTTGTGCCTCTCGTCCTCCACCAATTGCTGGTGAAGGTTGATAGTCACTGCTATCCTCTTTATTTTTTATGTCAACAGTATACATTTATGCACCTGTAAATAAGCAACATTCAAGAAAGAAAATAAAAATTTGGTAAGCTAAGGGTCCATAAAAACCAGTGACATACAAAATCTCCAAGTAAACTAGTAGGATACTGAGCAATACGATTCCTTTAGACATGATAAGACAATGTTTTTCGTCTGTCCAGATCTCAACTAATACAAAACAGAAACTAAAGGCACATAAAGGATAAAAATAACAATGAAATGATTGATACAAGATTGGCAGTTACAACGGATTAGCTAACAGAAAGATCGATACCATTTTATATATCTCTTATAATTGATAGCAAAACCAAACCAATTTATTAAACTCACTCATACCATCACAATTACTGAAATGACGACAAAATGAAAAAGGAAAACAAATTATAATCATCAGTAAATACACAATTGTGATGCACTCAATGGATTAACTAATCTCTGTAAAATTCCTTCATAGAAGCACGATCAATAAAATCAGACTAACTGAAACACAAATACGAACATTCGATCCGCCTTCAGCCATCAGAAAGCAATAAAATCATGAAGTAATCAGGGGGAAAAATGAACAAATTACATAAAAAGATGATTTTTATATAGTGAGTTAATTTTAGCATGAAGAACTCCAAGGATTACCTTACCCAATGACTGCAAATTCCCACATACTAAACAATAGAATCTGATTATCCGGAACACAAATTGATATAACTATTTATCAAATTATATCAAGAAAGTAATAGGGGGAAAAACAAATAACAAATCACATAAGATATGATTTTTATATGGTTGAGTTAATTAGAGCATGAAGAGCTCAAACGATTACATAATTACAGCAAAATTCCCATATATAAGCTCAAAATAATAAAATCTGACTACCCAAAACACAAATAAACCCAAATCATCTACAACAAATTACATCAAGATATTATTGCGAAAAAACATATAACAATCTACATAAACCAAAATAAACCAAGTCTTATCCCACTAACTGCGGTCGATCATATGACTACGACATCTCCAATCAGCCCTATTTTGTGATTTGTGTCATCCCTATTATTAGGCCATACAATAACCTACATAAAGAAATGATTTTTTATATTGTTGAGTTAATTAAAGCATGAATAGCTCAAAACAATTACCTAATCACTCCAAAATCCCCACAAAGAAGCTTAAAGTACCAAAATCTGACTACCCAAAAACACAAATGAACACAAATAATCTATAACAAATTACATCAAAGAAAAAATCTGGAAAAAAACATATACCAATTCACATCAAGAAATGCTTTTTATATTGTTATGATATATAAACCATTTGGGATTGGCACTAAAAACAATATATAGTGATAAGGGCAATTAGCAAATAAATTGTAAGTGTCACTAAAGTCCAAACCAATACCAAAAAAAATCACTACTATATTATTGGCAATAAAATCAAGAAACTAAATATAGTATTATTATCTAAATTTAGGGTATAATAATTTGATTGGATACATAATTGAAGATATGGAGATGTCAGTATATGAATGTGTTAAGGTATTACCTCTGCTGATCTGCATCTGATTTTTCAAGTTGTGCTCTTTGGGAGATGCTTCCAAATGATATTGGACAAACTTTTATTGAAATAGGCAATGGCAAAAATACACTCTCAAATTATTCTAGTTATTCCATCGATCATCTAACTTCTTTCGATTTTAGTATTATGATTTTATATGATTGATGGATGAATATATATTATTGATGTCATGTTAGTTATGACTTAAAATTGATTTTAATAGACAATGACAAAAATACATGAGTTAGCCTCTCAAATTGTTCTAGTTATTCGATCGATCATCTAACTTTTTTCGATTTTAATATTATGATTTTATTTGATTGGTACGAACATATATTGTTGACGTCATGTTAGTTATGACTTAAAATTGCTTTTAATAGGCAATGACAAAATTACATGAGTTAGCCTCTCAATCTATTCTAGTTATTCGATCGATCATCTAGCTTCTTTCGATTTTAAAACTATAATTTTATTTGATTGATGTACGAATATATATTGTTGACGTCATGTTAGTTATGACTTAAAATTGATTATACTAAATTATATTTGACAATTATAGCTATAATGATATTATTAGTATATTTTGAGCCCAAAATTGAGATGGAAGTTGGTGTGTTAGACATGCTTCCAACAATTCATCATATTCAACATTTTTATTAGGATCTTGTATAAATTTTTTGTTTGAGATTTATAAAACGAAACAAAAACATCGAAAGCAAGACTAAATTTATGAAACCTACAAACTAAATAAATGGCACCAAGTTCAGTTTCAAACATCATCTAGTTTATGTTTAAGATTTAAGAATTGCATTATTTAAATTTAAAAAAGGTTGAACAGTAACCTTAACGGTTTCGTCGCCTCCTGCTTTGAATAGTAGCGATGAGGTAAATAATGGGACTTGAGGTTGCCCGTTAACCACTTCCGCAACAGATTTTGTCCACTCACTGCAGAAGAGGAGAGACGTGACGTTACTCGCTGCAAGCTCTTTACCCCTTAACTTGTGCCCCAGAAATAAACAATGACTTTATTGATGTCACATGACTCTCCGGTAATTCATAAATCAATTATCCATTATCACATTATTAACTAATTTTGTTACTTATTACACTTTACATTATTAGATAATTGATAATTAATTCATTTTTATATTTCCTCCATATCACGAATACATATATGACTACATATAATTTTGAAAAAGATGAAAAGACTATTGTCAATATTAAACAAAACTAGTCCCTGATGATAATTTTTTTTAAAATATGTTAATAATTTTATCTTTTAATTCTTTTAAAAAATTATTAACTAAAATTATCAAAACTAAATAAGGTTAAAATTCAAAAGTTGATTTCAACTCACACCCATAAACTTACTTTTGCATAAATTACAAGATCACATTATTCTAGACTTCAATTATCTTTACTATGCAAAAATTAATAGGGACATTCCGTACTAAATATCCCCTATTCTGGATAGTCTAAAACCAAAACACCACAAGAGCCTAGTGGAATATAAAAAACATTTTTATAATTTAAACAATTATTTTAAATAAAATCCAAATTTAAAGTACCTTAATTTTTGTGAAGTGATGTGCCATTGCGCGTAGCAATCGTGTTTAGACGACTTAGGTCATTATCACCATAACAATAAACAAGTTCATTATTTCAATCTTATATTAGTGTTTGTATTATTCTAGTAGTTGGTCCGTACGGTTGTACATTGTTTTATTTCAATATATTTCTTATAATCATAAAAAAGATACTACTATAATTTATTTTTTAATTAACAGAGCTTCATTTTGGAAATATGAAACACCAATCAGGCAATTAATTTGAGTTGAAGGAAGGATTAGAATGGCTTACTTTTGAAGAATTTATGTACAATAATAGTGACTTATTATTTCCTCATTTTTAACAATATTTTCTACATATTTATACAAAACAACATTTTCTATATTTATCCTTTAATACTAATGAAGTATTATTATATCATAGGATTGACAATTTTTATTTGCTTGCTATCTATTTTCTTCTTAGTCCACATCTATATCCTTTCTCTATACTATTTTAATGGGTGAATGACATTTAGGTCCCCCAGTTTTTGTTTAAATGTCAAATAGGTCCCTCAGTTTTTCAAATCACCACTTTAGGTCCCTTAACATAAAATCAAATATACTATTGACTATAATGCCCTTATACTTACACCTCAATATTTTTAGTTTATTTTTGGCTCATGGAAATAATTGACTTTCATTTCAAAAGTATTAAAATTTATAAATAATATAAAATATGTAAAATAAATAGTTTTAATTTAGAAAAATGAAATAACATTTGGTTTTGGTTAATTTTAATACTAAAATTTGGATTTTTAAGTTGTCTTTCTAACTATGTTTATGTCAATCAAGAAATAATTAAAAATAAATAATGTTTTACATATATAAATCTCTAATCAATGAATAAAACAATAATTTAATGAATGTATTGATATTAGAAACTTTTATACTATACTCCTCATTAAAAAATGTTGAAAAAGAAAATACAATCGAACATTGCATTAGAATTTTAAAATGACAAGTAAGTTTAAACACTTCTTTTATAAGATGACAACCGGAAAAACCATAAGAAGTACTTCATCATTATATTTTATGTCAAAATTATATTTGTATATTGTGACAAATTTGTTAGATCACTATTTTCATAAAAATATGATACACAAATATATAACTTTATTAAATTATTTAAAATTAATTTGTAAATCTATGATAAATTATAAGTCATTTAGTTAAAGTTATCATAAAATATAAGTCATTTAGTTAATATTATTTATAAATTTGTAAATCTATGATAAATATTATTTATAAATTTTAATATTTTGAAATAAAAATCAATTATTTTTATGAGCTAAAAAAATCAAAAATATTGAGATGTTAACATAAGGGCACTATAGTCAATAAGACATTTGATTTTATGTCAAAGGACCTACTTGACAATTACAATAAAACTCAGGGACCTAAAGTGGTAATTCGAAAAACTGAGGGACCTGTCTGATATTTAAGTAAAAACTGGGGGACCTCAGTGTCATTCACCCCTATTTTAATTGATATTTTTATTTTGTGAGATTGTACATTGACCAATAATTACTTATATTTCTTATTTTGAAATATTTCATAATACTTATAACTTTTCATTATACAATCTAAAAGTTAATAAAGATTAGTACACTTACACTCACAAGTAAACAAATGAAGCGATTTGATCTATATTATGGAAGTTTAGGTTAGACGGCGTTCATTTGAGCGTTGTCTAAGGATCACTTAGACGGCGCTTCACAAGAATGTCGTATAAATGACTTTTAGACAATGTTTTTTTATATGTGTTGTCTAAGTAAGACTATATAAATTGTATTTTGTATTAGTAATTAAGTCAATATATTTTTGTAAGTTTTCTACATAATCATCATATCATTCAACTAAAATTTAAAGAGCTAACACATTATTTTAATTAAAGATTGGAATATAAGAGTACAATTTTATAAGCATGAATTATTGAGAAGTTGTTATCTTGAAGACTTGAACTAATAAACTTCGTATAATATATGTGGTCATAATAACCACTATGTCCTCATCAAAATGTCCTCAAGTTGCATAGTTTTTCGTTAGGTTCACTATCATCATGACTCATGGCGGCTCATAATTAATTTTTTGTAAACATATGCCAAGTCTTCTCATGTACCACAAAATTAAAAAAAAAAAAAAAGTGCACGACTAGACAAAAGAATATGAAGAACCAAGTTTCATTATCATGTATGTAAAAAATCATGTATGTGAAAGAAATTCAACCTGTAATGATCAATGTTGTTATTATCCATTATTATTTATCCATTCATCTGTTAAACATACACGTAACCAAAGCAAATCTCGTTCGATTGAAATGGTGGTTCAAAAATAGATTCAATATTTTAATCGATAATAACATTTCGTTTTTGTATTGAAATTAATTCACCTTCTTTTCGTACGAGGGGTATGATTATCAGGGGCGGACCTGAGGGGGCGAGGGGAATGGGGGCACCGACCCTTCCTAGATTTTTCGGTATTATTATATATATTTTACATGTGATTTTTCGAATTTTTGTGATACATATAGTAAAAGGTGTTAAAATACTAAATGGAAGTGTAGCTCAGTTTGTTAAGTCCTTCATCTAAAAGGTAGATATTATGGTTCAAGCCCTCCAAGCTTGTGTTTTGTGACATATTTTAAAAGTTTTTTTAATATTTTAACTAT